>SJYX01008445.1:111230-153879 GCA_006410675.1 Oreotragus oreotragus | reverse complement strand
AAAACGAAGATCATGGCATCTGGTCCCATCACTTCATGGGAAATAGATGGGGAAACAGTGGAAACAGCGTCAGACTTTATCTTTTGGGCTCCAAAATCACTGCAGATGGTGACTGCAGCCATGAAATTAGAAGACGCTTACTCCTTGGAAGAAAAGTTATGACCAACCTGGATAGTATATTCAAAAGCAGAGACATTACTTTGCCGACTAAGGTCCGCCTAGTCAAGGCTATGGTTCTTCCTGTGGTCATGTATGGATGTGAGAGTCAGACTGTGAAGAAGGCTGAGTGCCAAAGAATTAATGCTTTTGAACTGTGGTGTTGGAGAAGACTCTTGAGAGTCCCTTGGACTACAAGGAGATCCAACCAATCCATTCTGAAGGAGATCAACCCTGGGATTTCTTTGGAAGGAATGATGCTAAAGCTGAAACTCCAGTACTCTGGCCACTTCATGAGAAGAGGTGACTCACTAGAAAAGACTCTGATGCTGGGAGGGATTGGTGGCAGGAGGAGAAGGGGACGACAGAGGATGAGATGGCTGGATGGCATCATAGACTCGATGGACGTGAGTCTGAGTGAACTCCAGGAGATGGTGATGAACAGGGAGGCCTGGCGTGCTGCGATTCATGGGGTCACAAAGAGTCGGACACGACTGAGTGACTGAACTGAACTGAACATGTGGAAACAACCCAAATGTTCATCAACAGATGAATATACAAATGAAATGTGATCTGTCTACACAATGGAGTATTATTCAGACATACAAAGGAATAAAGTCCTAACACATTATAATATGGATGAACCTACAAAACACTATGCTATGTGAAAGAAGTCAGACACATAGGGTACATACTGTACAATTCCATTTGTATGAAAGTCCAGAATAGGCAAATCCATACAGACAGAATAGAGATTAGTGGTTGCCAGGACTTGAAGGGAGGAGGAAATGGAGAGTGAGGACTAAACAGTTTGGGGTTTCTTTTAGGGATGATGAAATGTCTTAGGATTAGTTAGTGCTCATGGCTGTACAATCTTGTGACTTTAGTAAAACCCATTAAATTGTACATTCAAATACAGCAAAATTTATGGTATGTGAGTTCTATCTCAATTTTTATACATTTATATACACATATATATTCTTATCATATAGTGACTGAACAACAACAACAAAAGCTATATTGATCATAGTTTAGTCTTTCGATGATTCAGAAACATCCTGATGTGTTTAAATTGACAGAAAAGTGTCAAACACTGCATATTCCTAATAGCATATGTAAAACATGTTTATATACTTGACTCATAATGGTTTCTTAAAGCTTAATGAGTAATAAAAAATTTGGGGGAAAGGGTGTCACTAGCAAAACTTGATCAGATCTACCAAACTTAAGAAAAAGTATAATCTTATAACTAAAAGTTATGCATGCTTTTTATGACACTATTTTAAAATTATCTACACTACAATTTGAAGAAACAAATCAACTAGACTTGCTGTTTGTCATATTCAAATATGAAAAGCAAAAAGAAATTACCAATTTTTAATTATCTAGGTTTTCCATGACTATATTCAAAAGAAGAAATGAGACATTCTACCAATTACTGAATGCACAAGTAACAGGAAACGTTTCGTTAGACGAGTAATATGGCACGTGAAACTTGAAGCACCTGTGACCACAGTGCCTACTAATGGCCTTTAATTTTGCAGTTTTCATCACATGCCTCTGCTGCATGAAATCAGAGCCTGAGGTCACTAGCCAACTTTCAGTTTTAATGGTACAACTCATTAGGATACAGGCATTGTTAAAGGCCATAAATGCAAACCTATCATATTCCCAGGAGAAATAGACTAGTAATTGTTGCTTGAATATTTTTAAATGAATATCATTTAAGCCTCTGGGGTCCAGGCAGTAATGTCAGTGAGCAAAGCAGGTCCAGAGGAGGACAGGGAAGAGGTGGGGTCTTGGGTAAACAGGAGAGCATAGGACCATCTAAGGAGACAGCCATCACTCAACTCCAGCAAGCTGCTGCCAGACGTGAGGCCCCAACAGAGTCACATTTCTCATTTCTCAAGAGCTGGAAACTTTGGTTTCATCTTTCATGTTTTAGGAAAACCCCCTAGTTTTGAAATGCTGCCAACGAATTAAAAAAATTGAAAAACTGCAAAGATCAAATAAAGTCCCACTGGCTGCTGAATATGGCCACTAGTTTGCAAACTCTGAAAAGAAACTCTTGAAACTAGTTTATAACAGATAAACTATAAATATGGGCTTCCCTGGGTTCAGATTGTAAAAAAATCTGCTTGCAATGCAGGAGACCTGGGTTTGATCCCTGGTTTGGGAAGATCCCCTGGAGAAGGGAATGGCTACCCACTTCAGTATTCCTGCCTGGAGAATTCCATGGACAGAAGAGCTTCAGTTAAGTTCAGGTCAGTCGCTCAGTTGTGTCTGACTCCTTGCGACCCCATGAACTGCTGCACGCCAGGCCTCCCTGTCCATCACCAACTCCCAGAGTTTACCCAAACTCATGTCCATCAAGTTGGAGATGTTATCCAGCCATCTCATCCTCTGTCGTCCCCTTCTCCTCCTGTCCCCAATCTCTCCCTCCCAGCATCGGGGTCTTTTCCAATGAGTCAACTCTTCACATGAGGTGGCCAAAGTACTGGAGTTTCAGCTTCAGCATCAGTCCTTCCAACAAACACCCAGGACTGATCTCCTTTAGGATGGACTGGTTGGATCTCCTTGCAGTCCAAGGGACTCTCAAGAGTCTTCTCCAACACCACAGTTCAAAAGCATCAATTCTTTGGCATTCAGCTTTCTTCACAGTCCAACTCTCTCACATCCATACATGCACTGCAGAGCTTGGCGGGCTACAATCCGTGGGGAGTTGGACATGCAAAGAGTCGGACATGACTGAGTGACTAACTTTTTCAAACTATAAATATACCTATTTAATACAGATAATATACTTTTTATATAACTAATATATATTATATATACTTAAATATTTAATATTATAATATACTATAAATATGTTTATCAAAGTTTGGTAGCACTAGTCACCTTTAAAGTTTTCAAAGTGGTCAACAGACCAGATCCCGCCTTACTCAAGTATCAAAGATAAGTTACTTCTTCTATTCATTTTAGTGACATTTTCTTTCAAGTGGAAACAGAGTATTTATCTTCTATATATTTCAGTGATAAGTATTTCAAGAAACAAAACAGTTTGAGAACCAAAATCCAAAACAATTTGGGAGGGGAAAAAAAATGGGGAGGCTATGTCTTGCTTTTGGACAGAAAGAAAGGAACTTAAACACGTAGCAAAACTAGTCTCCACTTTATAATAATCAACTAGTAGTACATTTAAATGGACATAGAGTTGCCTATAGTATAATTACATAGTTGAATAAAAATCTTACATTGGCATGAACACTGTAGAGTTATAGGTGTGAATCTTCCTAGAAAATATACATAGCAACAAGGAGAAAGAGAAAAAGAAAACCTCACAAAACTCTTTTCCTGGAAGTATAGGAGAAAAACAAAAATATAAAAATTCCACAATACATGAGATCTGGCTGAGATCAAACCAAGCTGACATAAGACAGAATCTATAGTGGAAGTGGAGAGCAGAGACAGACAGAATGTGTGGCATGTGATGAAGAGGGCTCCAAAATGGCAGATCTCAGAAAGCAACATGAAAACGCATATCCTTAAGAAGAGGGATTTAAGCTGGCATGCTGCAGTGGCAAAAAGCCTCCTGGACTTAGTCTAGTTTGGAGAGACAGAGGATTTGTGGCACCACAGAGAACATAATCAGGCTTCATATGTTAAAAAAAAAAAAAAAAAAAAAAACCTCTGAAATCTACTTTGGTTCCACCCATACCTCCTACAAATAACTGAATAGGGCAAATCCAATTCACTAAATCACAGGAAACCAAAGGGAAACTGGCACAGCAATGACTTGGAGATACTGTAAGAAAAACAGTAGAAATGAGCAGCATAACATACCAACTGTCAGAGAATACTGCTAGAAAAACATTACAACGGAGAAAATAAAAACTGTAACTACATACTCTTGCACAAAATTAAGAAATTAATCAACGAAGTCACTCCAATATGAAGAAGATCACAAAGCATAAATATAATAAGAACTCAAGGAAGAACTGACTAGACAATAGGAACAAAAGAAGCATGAACTAGATGAACTCAAGGAAGAAACAGAATAATAAACAAAAGCATAACAGACATGAAGAAACTGAAAGGAGAACACAGAAAAGAGACTGCAGAAGACACAGTAAGAGACATTAAAGATAGAAACGAATGAAAAAGTGTTTAAAAGGATTAAAGCAAAATAATAAACAGAAAAGATATAAAATGCGAGATCTAACAGACATATAATTAGGGTCACCAAGAACGAAAACAAAAATAATCAAACAAAACAAACATTTAAAGATGTAATTAAAGCAAACTTTCCTGAAATAAAAATGGATCGGAGTCTACATATTTAAAAAGCACACATGTGCTAACATATCCTACACCAGCATATCCTAGTAAAATTACTAAATATTAGAGACAGAATTCATTGGGCCAATAGGCAAAAAGATCAAATCATTAACAAAGGGAAAAAAACTCAAGTTGGCTTCACACATCTACACAGCAACGTTTAATTCCAGAAGACACTGAACAAACCTGTCAGATGCTCAAGGAAATAAAGAGTGAGCCAAGGACTTTATTATCTGCTAAGCCATCCTAAGTGTAAAGCAACAAAAAGAAGTTCCGAAAATGCTGTTAGAATAATATTCCCTTTTGTTTTCAAGATTTGTTACTGAGAAACTACCAGATGACAAACTTTAACCAACTAGGAAAAAACTTCTGCAAAAGTGTCTGGGTGAGCATTACACATATTTAACTGAAAAATTAAGAATAAAAGAAGAAAAGATAAAGGTGATAAAACAGAACACAAACATTATAGTCTATAATAATGTATAAATTCAAATTAAAAAATTAGGTGATGGGAGAAAGTGAGCAGGAAGTATAATAAGCTAACTCATTATCTTGATGTAACAGCTGGGAGTCAACAGAGAGCCTTAAAGCTTACAAATCAAGGAGCAGAAGTAAAAGCATAGATAGTGCAAATGTAAACTGGGTGATAAGAGAAAGGGGAAGAGAGAAGAGAATATTTTTAAAAGACTTTTACCTTTTTTCATAGAAGGAAACTAACAGTTACTGTGAACTGTAATATAAAAATATCATATAAAGCAACTAATAAGACAAAAACACAAACCTTCCTAAATATCAAAAGAACAAGAAAGCAAGGGAAGACTACACAGTGAAAGACTTCACATTTATATATTTTACAACAGAAAATATAAAATACAATGACAGACCCCAGAAAAAAAGTCAGACATATCAATAAATGTAAATGGATTCAACTCATGTTGAAAGAGATTTTCAAATTGACTCACAGAACAAAACCCATCTTCATGCTGATTGAAAGATACATGTAAATTAAAGTAATTTAAATGGTTAGAAAACAAAAGGCTGGGCAAAGATATACAAGGCAAATGTAAACAAAAAGAAAGTAGGAATTTTTTGATTCCAGAATCTGAGGTCTTATCTTTTACAAGAAATGCAAATAATGTTTCATGTGCTTCTGTAACAATGTATGTATACGGTATGTGTACATGATTAAATATACCATATATGTCTTAAAACTATATAATACTCAATTATATACAAATATACACTCTTTGAAGACTATCAAATTGCTGAGTTAATGGTATATAAAAATTTTTCCACATAAAAATCAAAATACTTTACTGAGCACTCCTCACCTATATTTACATCAAGATCAGCTATTGATCTAACATCACTGCAATACCTCCTCATCCTGATGACAGTCTACTGTCAAGCACTCAAAAACTAAAATTTCGGTTGTTTTCTGAATCTTAAGAAAGTGGGATATATGCAATTTATTTATTAAAAATAATTCTGTTGAAGCAACAATTTTTTTAACCTCTTGCAGAAATCCACAGCCATAAGATTACGTTCAGGAGTTAAAAATCTGTAGTTTCAGAAAGAGATTTCAGGCCTCAGAAACAAAAGTATGGGAAGTAAAAAAATTTTTAAATATTCTAAAAATATAATATAAAAGTCAATAATGGTTTTATAAATACAAAAATACACTTGTGGCAGTATCAACTCAGTTAATGCATAAGAGGAAGTAATTGTGAAATCTCTGTTTCAATTTTAACATCAATAACAAAAGGAGAGGATAATAATAGTACCAACTTAATAAGACTGCTGTGAGCATCAAATGACTGAAACTCATCAAACACTGCTTGGCTTACATTGCAATAAATGTTAGCTAATATTATCATCATAGAGATGCAAACCTCAAACTGATGCATTATTCAAATCTTTTAAATCTATATAATTACTGATGATAGAATTAGCCCCACAGACAAATATTTCCCTACCAAAAAAAAGAACGTAAAGTTGCTCCTATCCTAAATTCCCTATTTCCTCTCGGCTACCACCTACCTCCGGGACAAGATCAGCAGCCCCTCCTCTTTCATCCCATGGTACATTTCCATTAAGCCTTATACCAGGATGTGTTCACTGTTAGTAGCACTGTCTTTCCGACCAAAGCTGCTGTGAACGACTTAAAGTTATGTCTTATGCACCTGTTCCCACACAAACTAGAAGCTCAATTAAGGTGTGTTAAATTAACAAATGTGGTATTGTAGTCGGTGTGTGTATGTGTGTGCATGTGTATGAAAAACATGATCCAGTTCAGGGTTCATATTCTGTGGATTGCAATGATCTTGGTAACAGACTGAGCTGCCTTAGATGCCTACCTTCCTGCAAGTTCTGATATCAAAATTAGGAAGGTAGGCAGTGGACTTCCCTGGCGGTCCAATGATTAAGATGCCATGCTTCCAAGGGCGGGTGTTGGGGGGAATGGAAGGTCAGCTGGGACTAAGAATGAAAGAAAGGATTCACTGGGAAAAAAAACCCAAGAACTTAGAACACTTATAGAGCACCCTGTGAGCATCAGGCAATGAACTGGGTTCTAGGAGTATAAAGAACACTACACCTCTGTCTATAGGGAGCTCACAGCCACCGGGCACAGAGCAGGTAAGGCTCTCCCTCCTACTAACTAGTAGGTAGAGATGTTAAAGTTAAAGCTAGACCAAGACAGCTGACTCCCAAAATTCTAAATTTCAGTTCTCTTTCCACCAGAAGAATGTCTTTCAAATGCTAACAGGGCTCACAGCAAAAAAAAAAAAAAAAAGAAAAGAAATCTGTAGCACTGCAACTTACTCTAGTATTCTTGAGTGGGGAGAATCCCATGGATAGAGGAGCCTGGCGGGCTACAGTCCATGGGATCACAAAGAGTCAGACATGACTGAGAGACTAATAACCACCCACCCAGTACAAATACATATACTTCTGATCTTTTCTATTTCACTTTTTTTTTTTATGTTCATCCTGACACATTAAATAGGTTTATGGCTCAAAAGTGGAAAAATACTATGCTAGATTAAAACTCTTAAATGTCAGGCAGACAAAATTCATAATAATTAATTTTCCTCACACAATGAATATCCCAGCAAAAAAAAAAACATAAAACACTATCAAATACTCAAATAGCACCCCCAAAGACTAACACGGAGCCATGACAGCTGTCCCCTGGGGAATGGGAGGAAGCTAAACCTAATCCCCATCAGCCATCCAAGTAAATACCCGATCCAAGGGAAATGAGGATTGCGAAGCAAAGATAGCTTGGTGCTAAGTCCCCTGGCACCTCGCTCTCTTCCAGCCAGACTGTGGCCCAAAAGACTCCCCTCACGCTGCATAAGAAATTTTGGAGCTTCTACTTACAATGAATATTTTTAAAGGATTTTGTGTAAGCGGCTTTAATTAGATGTGTTTGGATGGGGAACAATGTATTCATTAAAAGAAGTGAATGAAAATCATAATAATCTATTTTAAATAAACATATTATTTCAAAGAAACATCTCATTGAGATTTGCCAATCTTCACTTAAACTGAAGACGAAGGAGTATGCTGATTTATCCTGGCTCTGAATAAAGCAGGTAGATGTGAATCATTAAGGAGTAGGTTTTTTGGTTTGCTCTTGAAATAAGAGATCAAGGCAGTATACAACTTTCCCTCAACATGAGAGGCTTGGCACTTGCCAAGCACTTGCCATTGAAAGAAATGTGATCACAACAATCATCATTACCTAGTAGCGAACTAGAGATGAAGAAACAGCAAAGCTGAGTAATTCACTTACCTTAGACTGAATGTCACAACTTGAAAATTTGATATTCTATACCAATATTCAATTTTCAGTTCCCTAGTTAACAGTTAGCTAATTAACAAGTAAAGTTTCCTTAGAAGTGGTTTTTCAACAAAGTCTGGCAATTTTTATTCTAAAACATAAACATACTAGATACGCTGAGCAGCATTGCTTTGGCAATGCTCAATTTTCCACGTGCGAAACTTAAAAACAGGGAAAGGGGAAGGTGAAAAAAAAACTCAGGCCCACCCTCTCCTTGATATAAAGGTAAGAAATGAAACATATAATCCGAACAAAGCCCAACACAACCCCTTTGTGTGTATATCTGCTCATCAACCCTCGCTTATGTTTGCTTCTTTAGACCCAGTTGTGACTTTAAATAAAAGTCATTCCTACATTTGTTTGACCTTGTCTGTTCTGTTATGACCAGACCCTTGAGAAGTAGTCTACCTATAGGAAGACTATTTAAAATGCACATACCAAGATATTCTATATTTAAATGAGACAAACCAATCAAATGGTCAAAAAGCAGAACCTTGAAGGAGAGCAGATGCTTCAGTGAGACTAAAATATGCAGAGCATGCCAAGACCACCTTCCAAGCAGGTGGCCAAAAAAACTGCGAGGTTTTATAGGCAGCAAGGAAGAAACACTCCAAGAAAATATGCTTAAAAATTATACTGCAGCCTTGCTGTAGCCATAGCATAATTAACTTTAACTTCAGTCAGCACCACTGCACTCCTTACAATCTCAAGGTCAATGCCAAGTTATTTTTTTCCAGCTTCTCATCATGCTAACACTTATACACAAATATTCCACAAATACACAGGTACAAATGTTTCAGTAATTTCATTATTTTTAAGTAGAATGAACTTCTAGAACTTATATCTAGAAATACTATGAGCTCATTTAAAACAAGCAAACTTAAGTATATTGTGCAAAGAACAAACCACTAGTACCGCATAGCATATTGGGGGAAGCTCAGACTCTACAGAGCAAAGCGATTCTATGACAGCAGTACAGCACAGGTAAAAATTCAGCACCACAGACAAAAACTTCATTTTTACTTTGTTTTCTTTTCTCTCCTGCTACTGCTGCTACCACCAGGTCCCCTCAAAGAGGACCAGAAGTTCACCTACCATATCAAAAGACCATTGGAATCTCAACAAGATACATAACAAAGAAGCAATGCGTATACTATCCCTGGGGGTTCAGGTCTTGCAGAATAATAAATGGCATTGCCAGAAGGAGAAAAGGCTTCATCTGGTGCAAGCAAGAGCACTCTAACCTAGCAAGAGACTGTCAGACTCCATAAAAGCTGTGTGCTGTCAGTGCCCTTGTGCGTGTACATAAAATCTGCGGATGTCGCCTGGGCAGGAAAGAGGGAGACAGAAAATTTTAAGTGGGGATCTGCGGTGCTGTTCAACCCTAAAAGTACCTTGCTCACTCTTCCAAGATATGAGCTACAGACTCCACTGACCACAGCATCTGTGGCACTATCTCTAAGGAGCTTATCGGTTATAAACTTCTATGATAAAGCCTCAATGTCCAAGACAAGGGCCAGAAACCTAAATGCTTTTTTTGTTATCCTACTTTTTAGAGGGAAATGTCAAATAAATATAATAGTACACAATATTCACAACCAGGGCACAAGTTCTCAAAGCATGTAAGGCTTATAAGCAGAAAATAAACATTGCTTCTCATTCAGTTCTTTAAAATTCACTTTAGAATAGCATTACGCTTGCAGAAATAAAAATCTATTAAAAGACACTCTGAAGATACATTAGCTTAACAGGGATAAAACTTAATTTCTTACATTTAATATTCTAATATAATATTATCAGATAAGATATAGATTCTAGTAAACAAAAGAAACATACATAACAGAAAAAAGCCACCCTTTGCTTGGCTTCAAATGTGAACACAAGTACAATACACCATTAAATGAAAAAACTTTTATTAAACTATCTTAGCATGAATAGGGCTCAGTACTTTTTCTTAATGCCCAATGATTATGAGCTAAACATCTTATCTTTTCATTTTATAACCCCTTAAGTCCTATAAAACTCACTCTTACTCCTCTAGGACAGCTTACACTGATGGGTTTTAGTACATGTCAATCATTAAAAGCCATTATTTAAGGCATTTATCAATATATAACTATGAAATTATACTTTTGAAAATATCCTTTCTAAATTAGGATTCTTNAAAAAAGTTTATAACAAATATCTACTTAGAAGTGAGATATTCAACATTTCTGATAACAGAAATACGACAAGAATATCTTTCCTTACTAATGTTATTCAGTGTTTTCCTAGTGATCAAGATAGTATAATGAGCCAAAAAAAGGAAATGGATAAGGACTGGAAAGGAGAAGTAAAACATTAATTGTCGACAAATGGTTTTGATTATAGAGATAGAAAATGCAAAATAGTCTCTAATGAATTGTAAGTGTTAATAAGTTCTTAGCAAGATTGTTTGATATAAATATCAATATACATGGCCAATTATATTTTTATATTTCAGAGTCAACAATTATGAAAAAAAACTTGAAAGATTTTATTTATAACAGCATCAAAAAGTATCAAGTTCCTAGGAATAAATCTAATAAAAGATATGAAAGAAAAAATTTGTTAGAAAAGCCTAATATATATAAAGACTGAAAATTTTGCAATTAGAAGATTCAGTATTGTTTAAATTGCAATTTCCCCCAAAATTGATTTGTATGCAAACCCATTCAAAATCACAAAAGTTTTTGTATAGAAATTTATGATGTGATTCTAAACTTTATATGGATAGGCAGTGGGCCCAAGGCTGCCAAGACAATATTAAATAAGAAAGTTGGCAGACAGCCCAGATTTGATGCATGAGACATGGTGCTCAGGGCTGGTGCACTGAGATGACCCTGAGGGATGGGATGGGGAAGGAGGTAGGAGGGGGGTTCAGGACGGGGAACACATGTACACCCATGGCTGATTCATGTCAATGTATGACAGAAACCACTACAATATTGTAAAGTAATTAGCCTCCAGTTAAAAATAAATAAAATTTAAAAAAAGAAAGTTGGCAGAACTTATTATATAGTTACTGTAATTAAGACAGGTCAGTATATGCTCAAAGATAAAGTAAGAAGGCCAGAGCAGAATAGAACCCAAAAACAAACCTCTGCATACACAGGTGACATGTTCATGAAGAGTCATCGCAGGCAGTGAGAAAAGAGTGAATTTTTTCAGTTACTTTTATTGGGATACAAGTGTTTAATGAAAAAAAGAAAATTCACACCATAGTCAAAACCTGAATTTCAGATGGATCATAAAACTAAATGTGAAAGAAAACAATAAAGTTTTAAAGATATATATAAGAAAATAATTTCACAATCCCAAAGTAGGAGTTGTTTTCTAAGACAAGATACAAAGAGTGTAACTAACAACAAAGATTTACTGTGTAGCAGAGGTAACTATATTCAGTATCTTATAATAACCTATAATGGAAAAGAATCTGAAAAAAAAATATAAAACTGAATCACTTTATTTCAATAAAAAATCCATAATTAAAATGGAAAATAGTTATTTACCATTAAAATTAAGGGTTTTTTTTCCGTCAATAGGCACTGTTAAGAGGGTGAAAATAAGCCACAGAGTGAGAAAAAGATATTTACAGTGACATAATTGACAACAGACTTATATTCTACTGTTCTGTATCCTGGAAGTAGACTTATAATTGCTATTGTTTTTCTCTTAGTGACATATACAGGCTTTTTGCCCAAAAGAACATTAGAATGAATAAACTTATGAAAAAATACTCAGTATCATTACTAATCAGGGAAATTTCACACACTCGCGTACACATGCATACACACAGACACACACACACAACCTTGAAGTAACTGATTCATTGCTCCCATTTATTCAACAGATATTTCCCAAAGACAGACACACACACACAACCTTGAAGTAACTGATTCATTGCTCCCATTTATTCAACAGATATTTCCCAAAGAATCGTTAACTATCAAGGACTAATGAAACAGTGCTGAGTGAGATTACTTGTAGAACAAATGCATTTATGTCTGCCTACATTTTTGGAACCAAACAGCTGTCACAACTCATGTCATAATTTGTGGCACTGTGATAATAGACCTTTTCATTTTTAAAAAATTTTTGTAATGCAGGATTTTATATGTGTACACAAGTGGTGGGGGGGAGTGTAGAATAAGTTCCAATGAAGCTGTAACTCATTTTCAGTAATTATCAAGTCATGGCCAGTATTTTTTCATACATATCACATTTCCCTCCATCTTATCCCTACTCCTAGATTATGCTGAAGTCATTGTATCTTTTTCATCCCGTTTTACCCATAGTTGTCTTAGGTATTCTATCAGGTATCCCAGTTTCCTTAGAGTCTCATTTTTCCCCCCTTTTGTTTCTCCATGTCAGAATCCAGTTAAGGTTCATCTATGACAAAAACTGGCCATTTTTCTTAAGTAATTTAATCAATAGGTTTCTCTTTTCCTTGCAATGGGTTTGTTGAAGAAAGCTGACTTTTGTTTTGAGGAGTATCCCTTAGTCAGGATTTAGCTGACTGCATTACCAGATTGTCATTGATCATATCCCCTTGCATTTCCTAATAATTGTTGGTTAGAGACTAGTTATGTGTTTGTTATAGATCTCTTCCTTCTAGTGGTACTTTGTCTCTGAGATACTACCTGGGTTAGAAATTTTACTCTGCATTTTTGGAAATTCAAATTCNCAGATTGTCATTGATCATATCCCCTTGCATTTCCTAATAATTGTTGGTTAGAGACTAGTTATGTGTTTGTTATAGATCTCTTCCTTCTAGTGGTACTTTGTCTCTGAGATACTACCTGGGTTAGAAATTTTACTCTGCATTTTTGGAAATTCAAATTCAGACCTTAAGCTTCTCAGAGCTCCTAGGAACTCAGCAAATATTTCATGGGAAAAATCTGCCTCGTGTTCGAAATTCCCTGAGTTTCTAGACTGTTGTGGTGACAACCCCGTGCGACCATGATAAGCTCTACTAGTTTCTCTTTCCTCAAGTAGTGTGCCTCTGTTTGGTCCAAATCTTAGCCTATGCTAAGAATTGTCAAAGCTCTCTTAGGAAGAGAAGCACGAGTTATTGTCAGTTCCCCTAAGAAGGACTTTTTCTCTTTGGAATTTTAGATAATATAAAATTATCATTGTTCCCACAATTCTCTCATAGATGAATTTTTAACAATATATCAGGGTTGTTCCCCACCCCGTTGTTAAAACAAGAGTATTTGTCTGCCGTGATGTCCTACACCCTTTTCAGAAGTAGAATGCAGTATGCCTATTCTTCAGGAGAATAAAAACAAAATGCAAAGCCTTGCTAAGAATAATGATGTAAAAAAATTGTATCATTCATCACCCTTTCTTTCATCAATCACTTTAAATGAGGACAGCGTAGGGAGTAGTCAAGAGAAATTACTCAGAGGCCAGTGACTCATGAAAGCAAAAACTTTCATGTCTGTATCTAAGTACATTTATATGTACGTACATTGTGCTTTTCTTCTTCAGCTGTTGAGCTGCTTGATGTCCTTGTTTCTACTTGAAGATAAAATCTTAAGTTTTTTCTCCCTCATTAGTTTTAATTACAGTTTAGAGAGACTCTTGGAGAATGTTAGATGCTATCACTTTCTGACTATGGTTTTACAGATAAGGGGATGGAGACTAAGAAAGGTTAAATTAGTTGCTTAAGACGCCAAAACTAGTGAGGTCAAAACCAAGTTTCTTCCCTCCTCCAGTTCAGCCTTTCTCTGTGGTGTGGCCTGATTCCACCGTTGCTAGTCATGTCTTCTAAAGTATTGCTAGTCTTTGTCTTGTTAGCCAAATGGCAAAATAATATTTTGGAGCTGAAAAAAAGAAAAAAACAGATAAAGTACTTTGATTGAAGAAATTGTGAATTTTTCAAATCAACAAGATAGTAGAAACCAGATTGTAGAAGCATGATATATATTTGTATACCCTTTCTTGTTATATTGTAATTTTTAGTTAGGCAGGAAACAGGATCTAGTAGATTCATTTTGTATCAGTGCCATAACTAAATTGATGTAACATTATGAACAGTTTATTCTTTAACAATCTTGATTTGCAAGAATAAACTATTGGCTTTTTTAAGCCTCACACACACATTTCATGCTGTTAAAAAATGATTTAAAGAAGACAATTTGGATGATACAAATTAACTTTATTTAACACTTCATGAAGCAGTCTCCATTTGGAGAAGTGCGAATAGGGCAGAAGACAGGAAGCTGTTAAAGGATGAAGAATAAAGAACAAGGTAGAGAAAAAGAGAAAATATCTGACTGGCTGGGGCTACACAGTCAACCTTGTTTGGGGTGAGAAGGAATAAGGAAATAAGTACAGAGCCCAGAGTTGGTTTGGCCTGTGGGGATTGCTGATTGTACCCACTGTGTCTCTGATCAGGTAGAGCATTTACAGGGATCTGAAAGTTACCTTAACTTTCAGTTTGCTGGCATGGCACCCTAGGCAGAAGCAGCTCCATTGTTGGTCTAGATGTTTATTTCAGCAGTGTGAGACTATAAGCCTATTGACTCAGAATGAGAAAAATGTTCTAATTTAGCTTGCTTACAAGAGTTTTTATGTAAATGCATGTCAGATTTTTCCTGTCACCACAGAAGAAAAATTTTGAAGCCTCACTGATCATAAAGCACAGAATCAGCCAGAAATTATTATATTTAGAAAAGTAAATATGTATCAATATATGTGTTCTAAAAGTAAAGTTGTAATATGCCTGTACTCTATGATGGTTGATACATTTGAAAGAGGTGAAATTCATGAGCTAAAATATCTTTGCTTTTTATCTTTAAAAATGTTGCCTTCATAAAACAGGATAAGAATTATTCTCAGGTAAAAAACAAATATTTCCTCAAGTGAAATATTAGGTTGGTTTTTAATTTGTTTGCTTCCCAGTCTTACCTTCTAATCCCTTGAATGAGTCCAAATCAGTTTCTTGTTGGTAAATCTAGGTGATCTCAGATGTTGTATTCTACACTAAATAATCTTAATCTTATACTGCATCAGCTACCTAAACTTATGTGGTATTGTTTTGTATTTGCAAGTATTGTCATCTATGATCAAAGTTTTTATCACTATAGAGCAAATATGATAACATAAAATTGTGCATAGATGGATATACTTAATTTTCACATATTTCATTCAATGAGTAAGACAGATAGGGATCACATGTTAATAAATATATTATGTAGTAAAAAATAAAAATTCCCATATAATATAGGAAGTTGATGTTGAAAAAAACCATCCTTAATTATTAAATTTTATTTTTTCCTAAAACTATAGGTGTTATTAACATTTTCTCTGACATTATACTTTAAAAAATACAACAGAATTGAATCAGCTTGAAAATTGATAAGTTGAAGGAACTAGTTTATGGTATCATTTTCAGTATCTTGCCCATTTAATTGATTTTTTCCCCTTTTGTGCTATCCGCTGCAATTTGTCAGAAGACTCATTCAGTTTAATGTATTTGATTAGCTTAAGGTACTTGTCTAAATTAGACACTTATTGTCCAGGATAACCCAGTGATTGCTGTGCTTGCCACTGACTCACTTCCTCTGGTGCATAATAGGATTTTATGGCATGTATTACTCCTGTTTTTATTTGTTAAATTAAGCACTAAACTTAGAAAGTATATACACTAAAGTGAGCAGAATCCATCTTCAACCAGCTTAGTATCAACATGTAAAGTCAAACTTACATATATTGCCTTAGATTTACAAAACCTTAGGAAGGCATGTATTATATGAATGAAAGTGTTGGTACCTTCATATTTTCCAGAAGCCAAAGCTCCACTTTTTTAAAAAAATTGTAATACCTTCTAAGAGGGATGACGTAAGAAAGTATATCAGTCACCATATAAGTGCTCTCATTATAATGAATCTGCGACATGATCTGTATGCTGTGAAAGAACACAGTGTTTTTGCCACAAGCATTTTAAAAAGCACATATTTGATGTTAAAATTACTATCTTTTGTTATTTGCTGATCCAGATTTTTAACTATCATATAAGTGAAAGTGAAGGTCGCTCAGTCATGCCTGACTCTTTGCAACCCCATGGACTATACAGTCCATAGAATTCTCCAGGCCAGAATCCTGGAGTGGGTAGCTGTCCTCTTCTCCAGGGGATCTTCCCAACCTAGGGATCGAACCCATGTCTCCTGCATTGTAGGCAGATTCTGTCCCAGCTGAGCCACCAGGGAAGCCCAACTATCATACAAAATCTTTTGCTATTTTCTCTTTTATTTTAGAAGTTTTCCAAGTTATTGCAGTATTATCTTTTGTTTGATTTTGCAGTGTTATCCTAATCATGTATGCAAATATACACCTTAAACTACAAAATACTGATTTTTAGAAGCTGCTTAATAAAAATAGGAACATGTGTATTTAGTATAAATTCATACTATATTATTTGAGGCAAAATAAATGGGTTTTCATAGGGAAATTCTAATTGCCTCATAGTTGAGATTCCCAAACTCAGTCATGTCAGGCTGTCGAGTTAAGTATAATCAAAGCTGATAACATCACCCATTTTTATAGGACCTGCATATAGAGGAAGTAATCTGCCATGTTCACAATTCTTTAATCATGTGTAAGAATATAGTCTTAGAAGAAAGTATCTTAGAGTAAATGTTAATCACTGGTTACATAGTTTTACCTGGAGACGTGGCTGTAATTTTTTTTTAAACTTCATTTAGAAGTAGCAGTGAAAGCATCAAAAAAGAGATAGTAGTAACAACATTGCTACTTGATATGTAATGCATCATGTAGCCTTGAGAAAATGTGCTGGAGTGTCTTCTGTGGTTTTTTATTAGTATACATTAATAAATGTTTTTCTTTGTTATATTTAGTTAATTGAACACACACACACATATATATACATTTTCAGAGATAGTAAATTGTAATGATTTTAAAATAGCAGATTGACTATTTTCTCTTATGTTGGCTTACTCTTTCAATAAGATCATATTTTTAATTTTCCTTTTTCTCCTAAATTTGAGACTTAAATATTTGAAAACATAGGATTCATGTTTTTGCTTTAGGTTTTAAAATAAATGTTGAATTTCACTAGTGTAAGATAAATTATTTCACAATGAGAACAAAAGCATAGTATGATCGTTTACTCATTGAGTGAATATTGAGCATCAGATATGCTTTTTATAAAAAGTCTTTCATAAAAGATTTCTATAAAAGTCCATTTTATAAAAGTTGATGTGAAACGGTACTTTAGGTTCATTTGAAAATTTTGAGTGGTAAGTTTAGTATTGTCAAATTTTTGGAAGTAAAAATAAAAATTATTATTCTGTTATTGCTGCCTAGTTAATCTTTAGGTATCTCTGTGATGGAGAGATAATGGGTTTTTACATTAGCAGACTTAGGTTCTAGTTATGGTTATGCCAATTGTGTAGCAAAACTTTGCATGCCATTTGATTTTCCTGGGCCTTAGTTCCTCACGAAAACAAGAAGGTTGAAACATTTGTGCTCTGGGGGCCTCCATTCAATAGCAGGGAAATCTAGAACAGAGAGGAATGTAGTCCAGTTCACGAAGTCAGGTCAGTTAACATTCCTGGCTGCTCTTCCTCAGCCTTCTTTGCTGTCTCCTTTTTCCTACCTGTAATTATTGCTGAACCCCGGGGTGCAGTTCTCGGAACCTTTCCCTTTGCTGTTCTGTTCTTGCTCTGTAGGTGAGCTGTTTAGTGTGATGGCTCCAGAGTCCTTTGTTTAAGTGCCTCCACTTGGTTGCAAAATAGCTCAGACTTACCATATCCAACACAGAACTGTTGACTTTTGTCATGAAAACAACTCTTTCCCAAGTGTTTCCCACCTTTGTAAATGATTTCACGATTCTCATACCGAGGCCCCAAACCAAGACGCAGACTTGATTCTTCTCTTTCCTTCACGTCACTCATCAATAGTTCTTACCATTTCAGCTTTTAAAATACGTGAAGAACCTGACCACTTCTTAATTCCTCTGCCTCAGTCATCTTAGTCATAGCCACAGTCATCTGATCTGGTGTACATACAATAGTAGCTTAACTGACATCCTTGTTTCTTCTCTTGCCTTTTAATAGTTCAGTTTTCACACAGCAATCAGAGCAGTTCTATGTCATAGCATGTTGATTTCTTATTCAAAATTGTCCAGTAGCCTCACACAAAAGTCTTTACCATGGCTCACGTTCTTCTCTGACTTCATTTCCTACTCTTTTCCTTCTCCCTCATTCCTGTTGAGGTATACAAGCTTTTTGTATTCGTCCACATAACCTAGCTGTTCCCATGTCAGGACCTTAGCAAATTTGAAGACGTTTTCTATTTTCTCTTTCTGAATGTTTTTCCTTGAGATATGTATTTGTTATTCACATCATTCGTAAGACCACAAATGCTTTGTAAAATGTGTATTTTAAAATAGAGCAGCTCATAAAAACGTGATGTAGTTATGAGTGTACATGTCTGTGTTTAGAAGCCCAAAGATTAAAAAAAAAATGTCAACAGGAGTTTGAGGCCTGCTGAGTTACAAAAATGCTATTTGTGAAAAAGGTTGATGTAAGTTTTTTATGAATGAGCTCTAAGTGTTTCCAATCACTATTAGGAAAAGTCCTGAGTGGAATTTTGCTACATTGTCCTTGAAAGTTATTTCAGATATTCATATGTTCCCAAAGAGCTGTACAGTATTGCCACTTAACTTTAACCCAGGGTAATATGAAAAAGACTTTCTGCTGTATTATTAATAACTGATATTTAAAAATAGGATACGCATGGGCAAATGTTATAAAATACTCTATAAATATGTGAAGTGCAGTGGGGGAAATATTCAAGCGTAGTAATTGTATGTATTATTGAAGGAAAAATTTAGCTCTTTAATATTATCTGGCAGTTACTTTTAATGGCCAACTTTTACATAGAGTTTTCAGACATTGTTGCCTATCTTAAAGTAAAATTGATTTGTTTCTGTAAAAATAGTTGACACCTATAAAATGCTTAATGGTCCACAAATGTTTATGCACATCACTTCATTTCATACTTCCAACAACCCTCTGTGAGGTAGGCAGTATTTTCCATGCTTTACAGATCAGTAAATGGAGACTTGTTCACCGGACTTGCCCCGGATGACAAAACCAATAAACAATGTAGTTTGAATTCAGACTCAGTTCTTCTGATCTCGAAACCTTGAGCCCCTTCTACAGCATAATGCTGATGATTTAAACTTTAACAAGCCAGATGAGAACAGGTCCAAGTCACTGTGGCATTTGTCTCTAAACTGTATGTGAAGGACTCTGTGTTCCTGTTGACTGGAGTGATTCATTGACTAAAGCTAAGTGTCCTGTGATGCTGAGCAATCAGTATCTCAGGAACCTGTTTGCTGTGGAGTCCGCTTAATGTGATTGTCAGATTTTCATTGTTTCCTGGGGAGGTAATATGAATTGTTAATGGCAGGAAATTCTAACACATTTTAGTCCTAGGTTTGTGTAAAAAGGTTCCATGAGTACTTTGATTATTAACTTTGTAGGTGTGAGCACAGAGCAATTTCAGCATGTAAACATTCTTTTCAACATAATGAGAATAGGCTTGTTTCCAACAGAAAAACTACCTTTCAGTGGAAATTCTTCTAAAAACATCAGGATCCATAAATTATGATTTACTAGAAAAAGAAAAAAAAATAAGAAAACTCATCAGTCTAGAAATGATTGAAACTGTTTTTTGTTCCAGCCAATGAGAATTTTAAACTTTGGTTTGTATTGCAAATGATTCTTGCAAATTTCAATAATCATTTTGAAATAATAGTAAAGTTAGAAGAAATAGGTGTCTTTTTTTTACTCTTAAATAGAAAATATTTCATCATTTTGGAAACTCATGTAAAAGCTCATGAGTTTGAATGGAAAGAGTTGGTTATATTGTAATAGGTAGGTAATTTATGAAAAGTATAGTTGAATGCCACCTCGTAAAAGGTACTCTTGTAGGAGCTGTAAAAGATATTTATAATGTAAGAAAAAGCCATGACCTCCAGCAGCTCATTTGACACATGATGAGATAATACATACACATGCACATGCACACACACACACTCACACTCACATTTGTGTTGAAAATTTAAATGACTGTATAAGAAATTATGTGGTGAGTACTAAATGATAGATACTAACAATATATTCTGGAGATATTACCCAGTAATTATCAGAGTTGTTTTCCTGAGGAAGGTACTTAAGTAAGTAAAGTATAGATTTAGAAGAATATTCTTGGCAAAACGGCTGTGAGCAAGTGCCTATCAATGGCAAAAAATCAGAAGCTGTTTTCCCAAAGAAGAAATGAAGGATTGGGCTGCAAATAAAGGTACAGACCGAGATTATGAGGGACCTTGAAGGAGAGGATAATTTAAGGAATTTAACATTCAGAATACTTAATTTTTTTTTACATTTAAATTGCTATGTAAATGTCTCAAATTTGTTTTTATTTTGAATATGCTTTTGCCTGTGATGATACATTTTTGTTTCTGCTTTGGCTATTTTTTTTATTAAAATCTATCCTGTGAGTTATGTCATCAAGAAAGAATAAAGTATATTTGGAAATACCCTAGAACAGGAAACTTTGAACCTGTCCCAGAGGATATTTTTTCTCCATTTTCAATGAAATAACTAGCAGAATATTGATATTAATTCTTTTATTTTAAATTGGAAGTTAAATGTGGAAAAGCACCAGCACATCTAGTTTCTTCTGTTCTACATTTCAGTCTTACTTGCCTTTTAATGAAAATAGTATCAAATTCTCCTACAAAAGGATAGAAACTGTTAAGGAAACCTCAGAGAAACACTCTTTTCCCCTCTAAGGCAGATGAAAGTCTGCACATGGAGCTGAAAATCTTTTCTGAGCACAAAATTTCATAACACTTATTTCTGTTCTCCTTTTTTGGAATATACCAGTGTAAACCTTTCCTCCTATTCATTTATTCTGAAAGGGCTTGCCTTTTCCTAAGTCAAATGTGAGGTTAGATTATGTAGATCGGTATGTGAGTGCAGCGGTGGATGTGTCCCAAGATAACCACCTTCTGCAACTTTAAGGTTGAACCATTACCCCTGTCCCCACCAGGCTTCATTTGGCCTTTTAAAAAGGATACTTTACCATTTTGTCTTCCTAGCCTGAGAACTGATGTCAGCAGCCTTTTAACTGGCATTTGGCATACAAACTGTACTTATCTCCATTAATTCACTTGATTTCATTTCTGTGCTTGTCTTTAGATGCTTGAGAGTTTCTAAAGCAGCTTTTGAAGGAGACTCCAGTAGCAAACAATTAAGATCACACTGAACTTTTCAATAATCCTGCCCTGTTCAGGGCAAAGCAGGAAAAGATAGGACTGTTTTCAGACTGCTTTCTGAAAGCAAACGTCTTAAAGGAAGGAGAAAAAGCCTTTAAATCGCAGATGACTATAGATAGATAATAGTGAGACATCTGTGTAGAATGTTAACACTTGAAGAATTTCAGTAAGGATATATGGAATTTCTGTGTAGCAATCAACTACTTTTCAGTAGTTTGACATTTAAAAAAAAAACAAGGTTACCAGTATTTTACCACAGTTATAATAGCAAAAAGATTTTAAGAATATTACCAAAAATAATCTCAGAGGATCAGCAATTTTTCCAGATTATTGATGAAAACTACCTCTGGTATTAATCTCTTTCATTTTTCTTTTCTACCTCTCCTGATATCCAACATTTATTGTACTTTAATAAAGATTGAATTAAACAAGTTAATGACCTGTGCCAGCGTGTTCAGTAAGGAAAGATCTTCCCACAAAGCATCATGGCAGCTTATTCATTTGCAGCTCCCTTCATCACGTTTAAGTTGTCCAGTTTATTTCTTTCAACCTTGAGGTTTCTTTTTCATTAAACGGTCAGATTTGGGTTAATTACCCCAAACACACAATCTTTCGGTGAATCTTTTCTCCACTTCTCAAAACTGTTGAGATATGACCCTAATTGTGTGGTTGCACTCTTGCATTGTGTTTATGCTCATACTGTAGGAAAAGTTACCACAAAAGAAGAGATATTAGCAGTAAGAAATGTCACTGACAGCTGACACAGAGCCTTGCATGTAATAAGTGCCCTGTGACTACTTCTTGGACCACTGATGAATGAACAAACGGCCAACATTAATTACTTACCACCTACTAAGCCCTTAAACTTAAGAAATCCTCACAACAGCTTCATATGTCCATCTCAGCACGTGTCTTGTCAGCCCTCCCCAACTCTCCTTTGTTGGTCCCCTAAGAGAGAGGTAGCCACCAGTGGAACATGATGAACCAGTTAATGCTTTGAAGTTTTGCTGCCTGGGCAATTTTGCATTATCTGGAGAATGTCTTATATGTATACAGTGTACCCAAACATTTGTTTAATAAAATGATAGAAGAGATTGTCATTATACATAATCAAAGGTAGATATTCAAACAGTGGTTTCTGTTTGACTTTGGGATATGTTGTTATATGTTTCTCAATGCATATTGACTTTCTTATTTTCTCATAACAGTTGATTGGTATCCTTTGTAGAGACAGGACTTGTATGCTTTTGTTTTTGGATTCTAGAGGAGCCTTAAAAGTATCCTTTCAGATATTACACACACACACAATTTGATACTTTGTGTTATATATTTTATATACTAATTTACATCCTATCTTTATGTGATATATGATATTGACATTTAAAAAATACAGTATATTGTATTTTATTTGTCTCATATTGCCTTTCTGTAGAATGTAAGTTAAGAGGGAAGAACTTTGTCTGGTTCACCACACTTTGCATCTAACACTATACCTGGCATGGAGTAGGTACTCAGTAAATGTTAATTAAAAAGCATATGCTTTGTAAAGCATGGTGACTGTAGTTAAAAGCAATAACAAAGCAAATGTTTTTCAATAAGAGGCTTATTGCTAATTTGTAGTTTAGCGAGTGCTCTGGTTTAATTTAAATAGTCTTATTCATTTTCAATGATTGTCAAACCTGACCTTATATTTGCTTTCTTTTTTCTTTTTTAGGAAGAATCCCCAGCACAAGATAGAATATAGACATAGTACATTTCCAGGTAAGTAATTTTACTTCAGGAAACTCAAAATGAAACCTTCAGATGGATTCTCTTGTTAAACCTAGAGACAGTTGCCACTTATTTTAATGAGTTTTAAAAAAATCTGTGCTTCTGTGAATTTGTTGAATTATTGATTTTAATGATTTTCTTAGATTTAAAAATGATAAATTTTTATGTAGATTTTTTCTCCAATCATTGTCTAACAGTGTATTATATTTATATTTTCCTTTGTATCTGTTACAATTCTTTTGTTTGCAGGTACCTTAAAACAAAATCTCAAACTGGCCTGAATGATAAAGAGACCATATTGACTTCTTTCACTGAAAAGTTCAGAAGTAGGGCTAGATTAGACAAGATTTGTTGCTTCAGCTCATTCATTAATAATGTCAATAATGTCACCAGTATGATGGAAGCAAAGTGGGTTACTCCCTTCTTAGAGGAGTGATTTTTATCCTAAGACTGGCTGCTCTCCCCAGCAAGAAACTGTATGCATCCTTATTCAGCTGGGATGATAAGCATCCATGTTTACACCTAAGGAGAGAGAGAAAACAGATTTGATTCTTGCTATTCCTGGGAAAAATCATGACACTAACTTAAAAAAAAAAAACTGGTTTAAATCACATTCTTATTCTTGATTGAATCACTGTGACCACTGATTAGTTTGTTCTACCCTTGGAACCAAAGTAGAGTCTCTTTTTTCAAAACCACAGAGATCCTCAATAGAAACTATTGTTTTAGGGGAAGAGAAGTAGGGGACAAACACCAAAGAAACAACTCTCGAATGGTCATCAGTCCTGCTTACATCAGCCTGTTCTGCCTTGTTTTCTTGGCTTCTGAACTCTCATATTTTTTCATTTTAATAAATTCTGGCTTTGTATCATTTATATAATGCAGTGGCCAATTCAGCATCCAGTATTTCTGCCCACAGAGTGAGAGAATAAACTGTATATCCAGGCTATGCCCACATGCATTTGTATATGTATAAACACAGCCAACTTGTAACCAAGTGATAAAAATAATTAATTTCACCAGAAGGGAATTATATTTACTGTTTCTTATTAAAACACACTTTAATGTTTTAGTACTCCTGACACAAATATGATCACTTTATCTCAGTTAATATGGTATGAAGGTTATATGTTATACTTTCCTTACTGAGGCTGTATCTGAAGCTATAGCATTTATGGTTGTTAACTTTCAAAAGTTTCAAAAGTTCAAAAATACTATTTTGAACAATAATATAATATTTGATTAAAACTCTGTTTTATTGACTAATTTTAGCATTTTCCCATGAAAGAGCATTTGACAGATTTGTTTATCTTTGTAGAACTAGGAACCATTTACCTGAAAATTGTCAATATACAATATATGGCATTGTTAAAAAGTATCTGAGTTTTCTTTGAAAAATTGCTTTAAGTTATCATTGAAGTATCTTCAGAATGAAGAACATATTTTTAGAACATTTAGCTTTTTTTAAGAAAAATTTTTATTTCATCGAAAATACTTTTTTAAATAATAGGATATTTTGACAGAACAGTTTAGCCTTATATATTTAATGTACTTTTAAGAGTTGTTATGTGGCAGTATAGTCAGGATATCTCTTCCTACTGTAAAACCTATAAATTAAACTTTCTGGGGTATTTAAAATTTTATGTCTCATTATATTTCTTAGAGATATCTGCCATAAAATTCTAACATATGTGTTTTTATTATTTCTCAAATCCTTAAAGTTTAACATTACCCAGATCTTGCTTTTTGTTAGGATTTATCAGGGTAACTTAGTAAGGGAATTTTAAGTACAGTTGGTCTTTAAGCTGGTAGGATTTCAGTTATCTTTGTTTCTTAGCTTTGGGTAGGTGGGTATAGGACATCCCAGACAAATTGAGTAATAGATTGGTCAGGGACACTGAGGTAGAAAATAATAAGTTTTGTTTGGAATTAGAAGGTGGGTCAGTTTAACTGACAGGGAGAGTCTCTGCAGTTAGTGTGAATGAATGATACTCTTGTTGTTCAGTCACTAAGTCATGTCCGACTCTTTGTGACACCATAGACTTCAGCACAGCCTGCAGCACATCAGGCTTCCCTGTCCTTTATTGTCTCCCAGATTTTGCTCAAATTCATGTCCATTGAGTCGGTGATGCTCTCTTAAATTTATCTCATCCTCTGCCGCCCTTTTCTCCTTTTGCCTTCAATCTTTCCCAGCATCAGGGTATTTTCCAATGAGTCGGCTCTTCACATCATGTGGCCAAAGTATTGGAGCTTCAGCTTCAGCATCAGTCCTTCCAGTGAATATTCAGTGTTGATTTCCTTTAGGATTGACTGGTTGGATCTCCTTGCAGTCCAAGGGACTCTCAAGAGTGTTCCCCAGCACCACAGTTCTAAAGCACCCATTCTTCAATGCTCAGCCTTCTTTGTGGTCCAACTCTCACATCTGTACATGACTACTAGAAAAACCATAGCTTTGACTAGATGGACTTTTGTCAGCAAAGTGATGTCTCTGTTTTTGAATATGCCATCTAGGTTTGTCATAGCTTTTCTTCCAAGGAGCAAGTGTCTCTTAATTCTGTGGCTACAGTCACCGTCTGCACTGATTTGGGAGCCCAGGAAAAGAAAATCTGCCACTGTTTCAACTTTTTTCCCATCTGTTTACCATGAAGTGATGGCACTGGATGCCATGATCTTAGTATTCTGAATGCTGAGTTTTAAGTCAGCTTTTTCACTCTCCTCTTTTACCTTCATCAAGAGGCTTTTTAGTTCCTCTTCACTTTCTGCCATGAAGGTGACATCACCTGCATATCTGAGAGTGTTGATAGTTCTCCTGACCATCTTGATTCCTGCTTATTCTTCATCCAGCCCTGCATTTCTTATGATGTACGCTGCATAGAAGTTAAGTAAGCAGGATGACAGTATGCAGCCTTGTTATACTCCTTTCCCAATTTTGAACCAGCCTGTTGTTCCATGTCCAGTTCTAATCATTGCTTCTTGACCTGCACACAGGTTTCTCAGGAGACAGATAAGGTGGTCTGGTATTCCCATCTCTTTAAGACCTTTCCACAGTTTATTGTTATCCACACAGTCAAAGGCTTTTGCACAGTCAATGAAGCAGATGTTTTTCTGGAAGTCTCTTGCTTTCTCTTTGATCTGTCTGTTGACTGTGGAATGCATTGAGGTCAGATTGTAGAAGCTCTTGAAAGCTAGACCAAAGATGTGGTGACAAATAACTAATGATGAGTGGTCCAAATTAGAGTAGAGGAAGCCTTATGGAGATTAGTTAGGTGAATGAAGGACCAGAACTAGGCTTCCATGAGAATGGAAAAACAGGATTTGATACAAGTGAGATTCTGAAAGAAGAGTGATGAGGAATTTCCAACTGGTTGGCCATGGTGTGGGGAATGGGATGAATCAAAAGAAATAGGGATGAATGAAAATTAAAGTACAAATTATCAGGATCTTAGAGATGATAATAGAGATCAGGAGGAAAAACTAGGTAGTTTGTGGGTTTGGCTTTTTTTTTTTTTAAGTTATACATGTTAAATTTGAGGTGGGGTGTCATTAATCCACAATAAAACAATAAAAGTTACAATAGAGACCCATATACTATATACCAACTACTCTAGAATTTTATAATATAAAATAACTATATGAAACTATTTGATTATTTAATTTCTGATTTGTAGGACTTCTAAAACACTTCAGTCTAAAATTTTCCCACACATGTAACAATTTATGCCATATATTTCTATTTTTGTAGGTTTGAATGTAATCATCTATTCAGCTCTTTATCTAATTGGTTTAAAGTTTGACTAACTTTCCACACCTTTTCAGAATGCTACATACAGTTTTAGCACAGCATATTGAATAAAAGAGTAATCAATGCTAGGAAATTTTTATTTTAAACTTTCTTAGCTACCTTATTTGCTGACAACATTTGAAAGAAATTATCATCATTGTTATATCACTTGATTATTGGAGTCATTCTCTCTGGCTTTTATTATTATGTGACAGTCATGATTCAAGGGGATCAGTACTGTTCATGACTGAAATTTAGAATATTCTACTGATCTGATAACTGTTTCAGTATTTCTCTAGTTCTCCAATCATATGCATACATATGCTTATATAGGCTTTTTTCTTTTCAGAAGTAGAAATTAAAAGATCTAGAAAGTAAGCTATTAAGTAAGGTTAGTGATGGTAAATGGGATTTTGTAAACTGCTGCTTACTGTGGGAAAAGCTGAGAGATTTTAGAACATGAAAAAGGCAAATGCAGTGGTGTTTTTAAAAAGAAATAAACTTAATGTATTAATATAATAAAGTAGATAGACCTGCACAAACTGCTTTTCCAAAGTTAAAATATGAATACCCAACTAATAGCTTGGTTCATTACAAAGATCAGTCTTCCATAGTAAAATGAGACATTTAAACATCTGTATTCTTGTAGTATGTAGTAAGCTTTCATTTTTAGAGATATTGGGCTAAAATATTTTTTCACTTAAATGAAAATTAATATCCTAACTAATTCTAAGATTTACTGGACAAGAAAATAAAACCTGAAGAATTATTGATGTTAAACTATAAATCTGCTATGAAACATCTGTCTTCGTATTTCCTGTTACCAGAAAACTGTTTGGAGAAAATCAGCAATTTGGAAAGATTTTTTTCTCCACATAAACATTTTCCAGCATGCATATAACACAGTGTACTCTTTAGTAGCTCTGCAGACTTGGTTCTATGGATAGGCGCTTGATGGTGAAATTTTAAGTCATATAGGAAATGTTAGATACAAATTTGATATAATACAAATATTATAAATACTTCTGCAGAAAAAAAAAGTCAGAAATTACTACATCCTAATAATACCAAATAGTTAATAGCATGTTCTTTCAAATATGTTAAAGAGTTTGTTACTTTTTCTAGACTTTGTTATTTTTCATTATTATGGTAGAAAGTATTATCCATCACTTTTTAAAAATAAGTGACAGCTTATTTCTCTTGTGCTGCTTTCAAATAGTCAAGCTGTCAGCCTGTCTGTACATTTCATATTCCTGTAGAAAAAATGAAGATTCTTGCTTTGTTCTTAAAATTAGAACTTTGGGGTTGGAAAGGATCTTTGAGGTCATTTAATCAACATCATTTGATTCACAGATAAAAAGATAAACTCCACTAAATGCCTTGTTCATTGTCAAGGGATTTATGACACAGATCTTAAAACTTCTACCCTTCTAGTATATATCTTTTTTTAAACCGTGTTACTTTTTAGAGACTTCTTATTGGGTGAGGGGATTAGAACATCACAGATAAACAGTCACTAGCAGCTGGAAACTTAAAAGTGACCTAAGTGAAGATAGAGAGAAAAAAAAATTACTGCTTCTGAACTCACCTTGACTTGGAAGAAACATGCTTATTTCTGATTTCTTAGACATGCTCAACAATTGGGTTTCAAATAAACTATTTGTAATATAAGAAAATGCTAAATGTAGGCTCTTATTTTTCCAAAAATGGCATTATACTGTTTAATTCTGTGGAAAGCTGTTGGAAGTCACAACTACAAAAAGTAAAGCCACAAAAATTGTTTTTTGCTATTGCTTAAAAATATTAAACAGCTATTATTCCATCTCAAGCTCTCACTGTTGTACTTCAGTAAGCTTTGTACTAACCGTGGTGTTCTGTGTACAGTGTTGGGGTCTTGGTTTGGGATCATCTATAATGTGACTCCTCATGACTGAGTTCTCTAAACAACATGCTTCCTTTTCTGAGAGGGTTTCTTTGAATTTTTTGTGTAGCAAACAGTGTTATAACAAGGTTTATATGAACTTTACTGGCTTCATCACTTTAAATCCAGATACTCAGATACCATGCTTCAGCTTGCTCAGGGAATACATGCATGGGTGTCTATTCCTGCTTTCTGTGAATGCCCCTTTGCATAAAACTTAATTGTTATGGTAAAGACAGACATTTTATTCCTAGGTTATGTGCTAGTCATATTTATTTCAGAACCATGCTTCCTGAGATTATTCCCATGGTTCGGGAAATCATGAAATAATTCAGATCAACAAATGTGCCAATTCAGCCTTTTCTAGTAAATAAAGTTTCATCATCTCTATGGCCCAGTTATACCTTCAGCACTTAAAAAAAAAAGCCCTCCCATCTAGATGGCATTTGTATTGTAGAATATTTGAAGTCACTACTACAGAATTTGCTACAAGAGGGTCCATTTAATTGGTTCCACAAAAAATGTCAGCATTCAAAATCTTGTCGTGAAATGTGGACCTGGAACCACTAGGAAGGGGCATAGAGCTGAGTTCTGGCACTGACTTGCCCTTGTCGTGGCTTTGCCTTGCTCATGTCAAGCAGTTCATCAGATGCTTTCACTTAAAGCACAGAGTGCCAGTTTATATGAAGTAGAGGGGAGGGAATTTGACTACCAGCTACAGTGAATTCTGTTACATACGGTTATTTCAGATTCTAAACCTCTTGCTAAAAGAACGTGAATGTGATGTTATGATTTTATAGATAAAAACATTTTTTTGATGAAATGAGTGGGATTCTTCTGATTAATATGTCATTATTGCTTCAGCAAATGAACCTACTCAGTAAGTTGCTAAAGATTCCCAGGGTTCATTGACGCTTAAAACTCCTTCAGTTATCAGAATTTAAATAAAAGTCTGTAATATAATTCTTTGTGTTGACAGGCAGGCTAGTGATTAAAAGTGTCGGTTATAATAAAGCATTTCTGTAAACTGAAGGTGTTCAGTAGTTGATTTGCAGATGGTTCATTTATTCATTCATGTATTTAGCAAATATGAGTCTATAAGTGTCTTTTATGTGTTAGGCATTGTTGGAGGAGTTGAGGATACAGTAGAGACAGAACCTTGCTCTTGTAGAATTTCACAAAGGTGGACAGTGCACATGTTAACAATTATGTGATGTCATGTAGTGATAACTGCTAAGAAGAAAAATAAAGCTGTGTAAGAGGACAGAAGGAAGGAAGCTGTGGGCTTCCCTGGTGGCTCAGATGGTAAAGCGTCTGCCTGCAATTCTGGAGACCCAGGTTAGATCCCTGGGTCGGGAAGATCCCCTGGAGAAGGAATTTCAACCCACTCCAGTACTCTTGCTTGGAAAATCCTATGAACAGAGGAGCCTGGTAGGCTACTGTCCATGGGGTCACAAAGAGTCGGACATGACTGAACAACTTAAAGAGGACAGAATGGCAAGGGTGTGTATGGGGGTGGGAGGTAGATCCCATTTCAAATAGGACAGTAAAAGAAGGACTCTGATAATTTCATATTAGAGCAGAAGGCTGAAGGAGAGACCTAGCCAGGTGATTCTCTGGGGGATGGGTATGTTAGGCAATGGGATGGATGCTTCAGAAGCTCTGGAGATGATCCTGTTGGTTTATTCAAGGAGCAGTGAAGAGAGGGTAGGATTGGAACAAAGTGTAAGTGAAGAATGGCAAGTGAGACAAGAAAAGCTAGTGAACCGGTTTTGTAGGGTCCTGGAGGCCAAGAGCTACAATTGAGGACTTCACATCTTATTCCGAGTGAGATAAAAAGCTATTGGGAGGTTTTTTGGCTTCTTTGTGAACAGATAAGAGTAGAAGTAGGGAACCCAGCTAGGAGGATATTGGAATAGACCAGGAAGAGGATGGATCCAGGGTGTTGGAGGGGTTGTGAGAAGTGATGGATATATTTTGATGGTAGAGCCAACAGGATCTTTTGACATTAAATATTGTGGAGGATATTCAAGGATAACCCCAAGGTTTCTTGCCAAAACAATTGGAAGGGAGAGCCAACAGGATCTTTTGACATTAAATATTATGGAGGATATTCAAGGAAAAGCCCAAGGTTTCTTGCCAAAACAATTGGAAGGGGCTTCCCTGGAGCTCAGTGGTAAAGAATCTGCCTGCCATGGCAAGAGATACGGATTCAGTCCCACATGCCTTGGAACAACTAAACCTATGCACCAATTACTGAGCCTGTGCTCCAGAGCCTGGAATCTGCAGCCTCTGAACCCATGTGCTACAAGTACTGAAACCCACACACCCTAGAGCTTGTGCTCCACAATGAGAAAAGCCACTGCAACGAGAAGCTCTTGTATCGCAACTGGAGAGTATCCCCCACTCACTGCATCTCGAGAAATTCTGTGTAGAACAAAGACCCAGCATAGCCAAAATAAAGTAAATAAAATTATTAAAAAAAAATTGGAAGGTTGGAAGAGTCATACATATGTTCAAGATTGATAAGAGAATGACCACATTTGGGTGAAGCACCTCAAGAGCTGTGTTCCGGAAGTGTTGCATTTCAGATTTCTGTTAGTCACTAAGTAGAGATGGTACACAGGCGATGAGATAAGTGAGTCTGGAATTTACGCTGTGGTCAGAGCTTAAAATATAAAGTTGGGGATTTAGGATACACAACTCGATAGAATCATCTAAGGACTATATTTGGAGAAGAAAATGGCAAACCTGCTCCATTTTTCTTGCCTGGAGAATCCCATGGACAGAGGAGCCTGGCAGGCTACCGTCCGTGGAGTTGCACAGAGTTGGACACCACTGGGTGACTGAATACAGCATAAGGAGTATCTTAGAGAAGAGGTCCCAGCCTGAAATTTGGGCACTCCAAAATTTAGAGGTTGAGAAGATGAGGAAGATCCAGCAAAGAAGATGGAGAAGGAACAGCCAATAAAGCAGCAGAACCTGAAGTAGTTTCAGCCTTGTATATATTTTCCTTCTAAATCTGCTAAGCTAATTTCTGAATCTAAAACAAGACTCTTAATTGAGATGGCATTATTTATATATACGAGATACTTCCAAGAGCAAAATGGTCAAGAACAGAAACATTGCTGTTCTTTCTTCCTCACTCCCTTTCCCATCTGCAAACTATCCTCTAAGTGGTTTTTAATTGTTTTCTATCATAAAAGTTACATGAGGAATTGAGGTTAGTTAGACATAAACCATGCCCTCAAGAGGCAGATAAAAAGTGTACACAAGTAGATAGAATCTCAGACTTCCCTCAAGGAACCGGTGTGCTTCTTATGCTAATGAGAATTGAGTAAGTTTTTATGTAGCCGTTTTGGCTTTTTGCTACCAGGAAACTTAGGGAGAAATTTGATGCTCAATCTATATTGATTATGTTAAAAATTGAGGTTGATATACTTACATTCTGCTTTCTTTGTTCTCAATTTCTACGTTTATTTGTGTTATCTTACGATAACACAGGCTTCCCAGGTGGCGCTAGTGATAAAGAATCTGTACAGGAGACCAAGGGATATAGGTTTGATTCCTGGGTTGGGAAGACCCCCTGGAGCAGGGATTGGCAACCCACTCCAGTATTCTTGCCTGGAGAATCCCATGGACAGAGGGCCTGGAGGGTTACAATCCATGGGGTCGCAGAGAGTCAAATATGAGTGAGCGACTAATCACAGTAAGCACATGATTATAAGCTGTCTCAAATCCCCTTGGAATGAGTAGTGATATTAAGAAAGAAAGAGGTGTCTGGGCTATCAAAGTTAAAAAGACAAATAAATTACTTTCTTTGTGATCATTCTGCCATGAAAAATTTTCCTGTCAAATTTCTTAACTTTCACTTAAGTTATATCTGTTACATATGAATGTTTTAGGAAGAAGCTAGCTGAAGCATATGTGTGTGCTCAGTTGCGTCCAACTTTTTGCAACCCTTTGGACTATTGCCCACAAGGCCCCTTTGTCCATGGGATTTTTCAGACAAGAATGCTATAGTGGGTTGCCGTTTCTTCCTCCAGGGGATCTTCCTGACCCAGGGATCAAACCTGCATCTCCTTTGTCTTTTGCATTGTAGGCAGATTCTTTACATGGTGAGCCATTGAGGAAACCCCCGCTGAAGCATATACAAAAGTGCAAACATTTTTAACCTTTAAATTTTCCACATCATCCTAGAGTCTCTCACTGCCTTATTTTAAACCAACTCTGTTGCTCTCTGTGAAAAGAAGACTGGGATGAGGGAAGAAATTAGTTTTGAGACAGAAGGATTTTAGAATTGTAATTCTACTATTACGATATTATTTAGAAACCTGTAAATTCTGATGGTTGTTACCATAGTAATTCTAGTCTTACCAAAGTGTGTGCTATAAGATCTGTAAAGCTAAATTTTTCAAAGTCTGTAAACTCTTATGTCCTCATTTGATCTCAACTCTGGTGTGTCACCTGGAGAAGGAAATGGCAACCCACTCCAGTATTCTTGCCTGGAGAATCCCATGGACAGAGGAGCCTGTATAGCCCATGGGGTCACAAGAGTCAGACATGACTGGAGCAACTGAGCACATACACACTGGTGTGTCAATCAGATTGTGCTAGCTTTGTGGTGATAACAAATAGTCCTCAAATTTCAGTGCCTTATAACAATAAATAGGTGCATTTCTCCTTCATGTTAATATACATGTAGCTGCATGTTGGCTGTTGCCCTCTCTCACGTGTGTTTCATCCTGAATCCAGGCTGAAGGATCAACCTCTGTCTCTGGGCACACTATTCTCCTAGCGGAGGGGAAATGGCAGTAGCAGAATCACAGAGAGGCCCTTAAGGCTTCTACATGGAAGCCACTACTTCTGCTCACTTTTCTTTGGCCAAGTCTGACATCAGTGGGAATGGGTAAATAGAATCACAGTGCAAGGAGAAACAGTGACTAACTGAGACAGAAATATATTCTACCATTGTGGAAGGTAGTGTAGCTTTATTATGATATTATTAAGGAACATTATGATGAATCTGAGGACATTTTAATCTTGGAAGCCTCATAGTAGGAGAAGTTTGATTTAAACAAATGTTAAAAAAAATAATAAAAATAATAGCTTTAGCCCCCTTTCTAGAAATTTATAATTTCTAGCTATGTATTCGGGGAAGGCAATGGCACCCCACCCCAGTACTCTTGCCTGGAAAATCCAATGGACGGAGTAGCCTGGTGGGCTGCAGTCCATGGGGTCGCTAACAGTCGGACAGACTGAGCGACTTCACTTTCACTTTTCTCTTTCATGCATTGGAGAAGGAAATGGCAACCCACTCCAGTATTCTTGCCTGGAGAATCCCAGGGATGGGGGAGCCTGGTGGGCTGCCGTCTATGGGGTCACACAGAGTCGGACACGACTGAAGTGACTTAGCAGCAGCAGCAGCAGCAGCTATTTATTAAGTAAAATCTTCTTGACAAAGATATTTTACAGTTAGAGGTTTCTAAACCCAGGTTGAGTGACAGTTGACATGCTACATACTAAACTGTTTTGCAGTGAGAAGCATTTCTGATGAAGATGACAATGTCGGGCAGCCCAATGAATACAACCTGAATGACAGCTTTATAGATGATGAGGAAGAAGAATACGAGCCAACAGACGAAGATTCCGACTGGGAACCAGAAAAGGAAGACCTAGAGAAGGAAGATATGGAAGGGCTTTTGAAAGAAGCAAAGAAGTTTATGAAAAGAAAAAAGTGACTCCTCTGCAGTAATATATGGCTCATATTTACTGTTTCTTTATGGCAAAATAATTCAGGAAGCACTTAAGGGATAATTGTTTTTCTGCTTTTTATGGCTACAACTTTACTATTGACTCTTCACAAATGAAACATTGAATGTCACCCTTCAGTGTAGTAGATGAAATTTGTTTTGTTGCTTTGCTTTTTCTATGTTATTTCAAACATCTGGAAATAATAAGCAGAGAGAGAGTTAAAAAGAAATAATTGATATTTTTCATGTACTTTATAATAAAAAGTAAGCATCATAGGTTGCAAAAAAAAAAAAAGGTCTTTTTTTCTTTTTTCCAAAGATTCTGTCTTTAGGTAGAATACTGTGCAGTTATAACTAGGCAGATTACGTAACTGGTGGGAAAGCATGTTTCTTTCCTTCCTATTGAAGTAATTCTTAAAGCAGAACCAGACTTTAAAAAATACCAGCCATCATATAATGGCTATAATTTTTTCTAATGTCCTAGATGTGAGCTTTGCAATTTCATTGACTACTTTCATTCTTTGAAACTTGGGGAAATTAGTACAAAATGGATACTGAAAATAGATTCAACTAGACTATAGAAATGTCCACCATGCAGGGAATGCTATTTTATGTCCCAAGTCTAATTTACTATATGTCTGAGTTTAAAAGTAGAAAACCTGAAAGAATTTGACCATTTCTTTTTCAAACAAGTCCTGCCTGATGCTTTTAACTCTCAATATACTATTCTTAAGAATATAGGAATTATTTTTAACCATAATTTTGTCAAATTATATTAGTTCTTTTATCCTCAGATGAGAGTAGCAAGTTGTCTGCCAGCATTCAATTTTCTGGCCTTTTGTTTCAAGAAGAAACCCCTTCTCCAGTTTTATGTAGCATGATATTTCTGCATCTCTGTTCTTAAACTCCTTTAGGCTATGTAATACTCTTCATTTTACATGACTTCGAATCTTTGAAATATAGTTTAGAATTTTTAATTTGGGTTTGTACAAACAGCAGTAAATATAGTTTTGAAATTGTAAATCATAAACCAAAAGTTTCCTGGTTAAGCACTAATATTTTATATTCTAAGAGGACCTAAAAATGTATATCTTAAAAGAGCAGGACAAACTTGTAATTGTTTTCTTAGTGTTTTTAAGTTTGTTTTCAAATAATTACATAATATTAAAATTTACTTATGTTAAAGCAAGGAAAAGATAAATATTTTTCTATTATCTTTTATTCTAATTTTTCTCTCTGTTGTTATTTAGAGACTAACTTTCTTTTCTAATGTCCCTTTAGTCTTTAGGGCTTGACAAATCTGTGAAAAAAATTCTTTGAACTTACTTTTACTTTCACTTTGCACAAACTTAATCCTTAAAGTGTTCTTGGTCCATTCATAGATATATCCCAAATGAATTAAAAACATGTGTCCACATGAAAACTTGTACACAGTGTCCATAGAAACATCATTTGTAGCAGTCAAAAAGTGGAAACACCTAAATATCTTATCAGCTGATATGTGGATAAGCAAAATGTAGTCTATCTTTACAACCAAATATTTTTTGGCCAAAAAAAGAAGTGAAGGATTGAAACATGCTACAGCATGGATAAACCTTGGAAACATTAGGGTAAGTGAAAGAAGTCAGACACAAAAGGCCACAAATTGTATAAGCTCAGTTATATGAAATATCCAGAATAAGCAAACCCATAGAGACAGAAAGTGAACTGGTAGTTGCCGGGGTCTAGAGAGAAGAGTATCTTTCTGAATTCATAAAAATGTTCTAAAATTAGTGGTGATGGTGTAAAACTCTGTAAATATACTAAAATCCATTGAATTGTATACTTTCTATGGGGGAATTTTATGTCATATGAATTATATATGTCAAGAAGGCTATGATATAGAATGCAAAAGGTGACATTGGCCTTTTAGAAAGAAAGAAAGGCATTCAGTATCAGAATATATTCTTCTTAGAAGTTATGTGTTAGCTCATGTTAATTTTTAAGAATAGTTTGATGTGCCTTTCATAAACATCCTGAAGACACTTGAGTATAACGAATGTATAAATATTTAACTTCATTGTAATGAAAATTTTCTACTTGGGCTATATTCAAGTGTATGATTTTCAAAATAGAGGCAAAAGTGATGAAATTGGTGGGCTCAAAAGCATTGCTAACAAAACCTGATTTAGTTGCTGTCCTAAACAGTAGATTGAGAGCCAACTATCCCTATCATGGTATTCATAGAATTTAAACTATATCTTAACTTCCTCCTTCAAGCTAAAAATGGTCACATACACTTTTCTCACTAATGTGCTTAATTCGAAAAGCAAATGTTTTCTGTCGACTTCTTGAAGTGAGGTGGGTTTTCTGGGACCTTGGGAAGCTGGAGACATGAAGATTTTCAGTGACACATGGGTACTGATTCTGCTTTTCACCCAGGTTGAAGGTGGCATTGTTGATACTATTTCTAGATTTAGAAGATCCTAATGATTGTAACCATTCATTATAGTGAAAAGAAATAGACTATGAGCATAATTTTTCCAGAATGGTGATGTAAAGTTAAATGGATAGTGACTTTCTTCTGATTTATCTGTGCAAAGCTCAGTGTCACCAACACATCCCATGGAGGCGGAAGCCACACACCAGCGTGCTGCATCTAGCCCTGCTCTTTGAGTCCACCTCCTTGTGGCCATTACTTTCTCTTTCTTGAGGAGGAATCTGTAAGAGAGTCTCTCTGTATGTGTGTGTTCTTCCTGCCTGTCTGCAAACCTACAAAGCTGCTCCTCCACAGTAGGTATTGAAAGAAAAATGATAATAATTATTGCCAAGATCGTCACTGGCCATCCTGATATAATGTACACAATAAATTTGATTATCATAAGCAACCACAGTTGTACTCTGTTGTGCCCAACAGAGTACTGGTGCTGGTGATTCAAAGAAGAATAACATGGAGTTTCTGTTTTCAATGTCCTTACAGTCTACCGGGGAAGATAGGAATATTTATTCATTCGGTAACAGTGTCTACGGAATACTATGGAGAATACAAGGAAGAAAAGGAGAGAGCTTCTAGAATCAGAGAGCTCGCAAAGGCAGTGAAGCAAATATGCAAATAACATATGGGCAGAATTGCAATAGTCCGAGAAAGGAATGCTGGAGTATAATTTAAATGGCCTGTCTTGCTGTGTACTAAAATACAGCCTCATTCTTGAGGAAGAGCCTTTGTCTGATTGAGTTGCAAGCTAAACTTGTAGATTTTTTCATGGAACACAACTTTTATCTTCAAAAATGACTGGCAGACATACTATGGTTATTCAGAATGGAGTGTGTGACATTTCCTCAAAAATGAGCTTAGTCTGTTTTTTCCCCAAGGAAAACAAAGAACAGTATATATTGTAAAAATGAGCTTTCAAACAAAAATTAGAGTTTTAGAAAACTTCTATATGTCACTGAGCTTGTTAGCTCTCCAAAACTTTAAAAACTGTTCTGATGATATTGTTGGTGGTACAATAAAATGAAATGTGTCAACATTTGGAAGATCTTGAAAACTGAGCAAACCAATGTTTTCCGAATGACCAACGCATATTATAAAATCAGGCATGGATAAAAGATCCACTGAAAGTATAAGGCCAACCAAACTTAGTGTGACAGAGTGTAAAGTTCATTAATATGACTTCGGTAATACATTGTGCCTAACACATTTCAGAAGCTGTTATTTATTTTTGGTGGCACATCAAAAATAATATTTACAATTATCTGAAAAGCGTATGAAATTACTTTTATTTCCAATTACATATCTTTTTAAGCCCTAATTTTCTCTATATACTTCAAGCAAAACAACATACAAGAGCAGACATGAGAATCTAGCTTTCTATTAAGCCACACAGTAAAGAATTTACAAAAATGTGAAGCAGTGCCACTCATTTTACTAAATTAAAAGATTATCATAAAATATGTTGTGTTTATATATAATGGATTATTTTAAAAATCATTAGCAAATTTCTCAATTTAAAAAATGGTGAATATCTATAGGTATGACCCTCATAAATGAAAGCTCTTTGAGATCCTCAATAATTTTTATGAGTTAAATCTTAAGTCTCAACACTTTGAGAATGATTTAATTAAGTCACTGTACCAATCAGTGTCAGATTTTATTTTCTTGGGCTTCAAAATCACTGCAGACGGTGACTATAGCTATGAAATTAAGAGACTCTTGCTCCTTGGAAGAAAGCTGTGACAAACCTAGACAGTGTATTAAAAAGCAGAGACATTACTTTAGCAAAAAAGGTCTGTCTAGTCAAAGGTATGTTTTTTTCAGTAGTCATGTACGGATATTAGAGTTGGACCATAAAGAAGGCCTAGTGCCAAAGAATTGATGCTTTTGAATTGTGGTGCTGGAGAAGACTCTTGAGAGTCCCTTTGACAGAAAGGACATCAAACCAGCCAATCCTAAAGGAAATCAACCCTGAATATTCACTGAAAGGACTGATGTTGATGTTGAAGCTGAAGCTCTAGTACTTAGGCCACCTGATGTGAAGAGCTGGCTCATTGGAAAAGATCCTAATGTTGGAAAGATTGAAGGCAAAAGTGGAAGGGGTGGCAGAGGGTGAGATAGTTCGATAGCATCACTGACTCGGTGGGCAGGAATTTGAGCAAACTCCAGGAGATAGTGGAGGAGAGAGGAGCCTGGCATGCTAGAGTTCATGAGGTTGCAATGAGTGGACATGACTTAGCAACTGGACAACCACCATCACCATTCGGCTGGGCTAGTTGTGATGGGATAACCCCCAAATCACAGTGTCTTAACACAGGAAAGTTTTCTTAAGCCAAGATTTTGTGTTGGGTGGATCTTCAGGCCACTGTCTTTCATGTGGCAGCTCATCATTCTAGGATTTCAGAAGCTCTGTCATCTTGTAGTTGCACCACTGGAACATGAAACTTACCAATCATGACTCTAAGGGGAATAGAAAAAATGAAGGGTTGTACCCTGTTAATTAAATGCTTCCGGCTAGAAGTGTCACTCATGCTCACAGCCCATTGTCCAGAGGAAGTCACATGGCCTTGCCCATTGAAAGTTCAGTTCAGTTGCTCAGTCATGTCCGACTCTTTGCGACCCCATGAATCGCAGCACGCCAGGCCTCCCTGTTCATCACCATCTCTCGGAGTTCACTCAGACTCACGTCCATCGAGTCCGTGATGCCATCCAGCCATCTCATCCTCGGTCATCCCCTTCTCCTCCTGCCCCCAATCCCTCCCAGCATCAGAGTCTTTTCCAATGAGTCAATTCTTCGCATGAGGTGGCCAAAGTACTGGAGTTTCAGCTTTAGCATCATTCCTTCCAAAGAAATCCCAGGGTTGATATTCAGAATGGACAGGTTGGATCTCCTTGCAGTCCAAGGGACTCTCAAGAGTCTTCTCCAACACCACAGTTCAAAAGCATCAATTCTTCAGCTCTCAGCCTTCTTCACAGTCCAACTCTCACATCCATACATGACCGCAGGAAAAACCATAGCCTTGACTAGGCGGACCTTAGTCGGCAAAGTAATGTCTCTGCTTTTGAATATACTATCTAGGTTGGTCATAACTTTTCTTCCAAGGAGTAAGCGTCTTCTAATTTCATGGCTGCAGTCACCATCTGCAGTGATTTTGGAGCCCCAAAAAATAAAGTCTGACACTGTTTCCACTGTTTCCCCATCTATTTCCCATGAAGTGATGGGACCGGATGCCATGATCTTCGTTTTCTGAATGTTGAGCTTTAAGCCAACTTTTTCGCTCTCCTCCTTCACTTTCATCAAGAGGCTTTTTAGCTCCTCTTCACTTTCTGCCATAAGGGTGGTGTCATCTGCATATCTGAGGTTATTGATATTTCTCCTGGCAATCTTGATTCCAGCCTGTGTTTCTTCCAGCCCAGCGTTTCTCATGATGTACTCTGCATAGAAGTAAAATAAGCAGGGTGACAATATACAGCCTTGACGGACTCCTTTTCCTATTTGGAACCAGTCTGTTGTTCCATGTCCAGTTCTAACTGTTGCTTCCTGACCTGCCTCAAAAATACAGTTTTGGTGCCCAAAAAAGACGAGAACCAGATAGAGTGAACACTAGTAATGTCTGTAATCACTAAAGGGGTGAGTGATAAATAGGAAAAGAGTTGAAGACACAATCTTGAGTGTCAACATTTAAGTAGTAGAAAGATGAAAAAGACTTCAGAGGAATTAGGAAAAAGAGGGATGTCAGGAACTTGCTGTGCTGCAGAAGCTAAAAGAAGAGGACTGTTGAAAGCAGCAAACGTATTTGCTGCAGAATGGACACAAGTGCAAGTACTGAGGTTAGATTGGACTTCCTACTTGGAGATAATTGAGGCTATTAGATGAGAACTTGGACAGACTCTCACTGGTGTCTATCTATCCCCCAGCTATTCCCATACTCTCTGTTGTCTTTCTAGTATTACAGATGAATCGTCTGTGTTCCTATTTAAAGCCAATCCCCCATATTCAGGCACCCTTTACATTCTCGTGGATTTCACACTGGTTATTCTTCCCTTTTGCTCCTGTTTCATCCTTTTTTTTCCTATATACTGAACCATTCCCATCACCATATAAATATTTCTTCCATCCTAAAAACAAATGAAATCTTCCCACCAATTTCACGTTTGCCTGCAGCTTTACTACTCCATTTCTCTTCTCCCTGTAACAGCAAAATTCCCCGAGTGTTGTCGACACCTGCTGTCACCAGCGCTTTTCCTCCTCTGGAAGTCTTTCAAGTCAAGCTCTCCTTATCACCTCTCCATTGCAATTACTGTGGTCAAGAGCATCTGTGATCACTCCTCTAAATCCTATCATCAATTCTCAACCCTCATTCTTCTTGAACTTTCTGCAACGTTTGAGACAAGTCACTCCTACCTCTTTCAGACACTTCATTTTTCTTCTGGGAAATTAGAATATCTTGTGGCTTTTTCTACCTTACTCCCAGTGTCCATTGCTGGGTGCTTAGTTTTTTCATGGGCTCCTAATGCTCAGAGTACCCTACAGCGGAGTCCTTGGTCTTTATTTTCCTATTAACATTCATTTGCTTCATGTAATCCGTTTTTTGTTGTTGTTTTAACAATAATTCTAAATTTTTAACTCAAACCTTGACCTCTTCTCTAAATTCCAGACTTACATATCCAATTGTCTATTCAACATCTCCACTTGAATGATAGACATCTCGAACTTTACATGTTCGGGACTTAATTCTAATTGCCCTTTTTGTTCCCCTGCAAACCTTCCTCTCCTGATCAGGCTAAACAACTTGTCATTATTCTTGACCTCCCACTTTCTCCTACACTCAGCAAAATCTTGATGGATCTACTTTCAGAATATATCCAGAATTTGACTCTGTATCTGAACTTCCACTGCTGGCACCTTGGACTCCCTGCTTCATTCTTTGGCTCCTACAGTTATGCACTTCAGTTCAGTCGTTCAGTCGTGTCCGACTCTTTGCGATGCCATGGACTGCAGCACGCCAGGCTTCCCTGTCCATCACCAGCTCCTGGAGCTTACTCAAACTCATGTCCATTGAGTCGGTGATGCCATCCAACCATCTCCTCCTTTGTCATCCCCTTCTCCTCCTGCACTCAATCTTTCCCAGCATCAGGGTCTTTTCAAATGAATCAGTTCTTCACATCAGGTGGCCACAGTATTGGAGTTTCAGCTTTAGTGTCAGTCCTTCCAATGAATATTCAGGACTGATCTCCTTTACAATGGACTGGTTGGATCTCCTTGCAGTCCAA
>SJYX01008445.1:94315-110924 GCA_006410675.1 Oreotragus oreotragus | reverse complement strand
CAATTCTTCGGCACTCAGCTTTCTTCACAGTCCAACTCTCACATCCATACCTGACCACTGGAAAAACCATAGCATTGACTAGACAGACCTTTGTTGGCAAAGTAATGTCTCTGTTTTTTAATATGCTGTCTAAGTTGGTCATAGCTTTTCTTCCAAGGAACAAGTGTCTTTTAATTTCATGGCTGCAGTCACCATCTGCAGTGATCCCCATCTATTTGCCATGATCTTCATTTTCTGAATGTTGAGCTTTAAGCCAACTTTTCCACGCTCCTCTTTCACTTTCATCAAGAGGCTCTTTAGTTCTTCTTCGCTTTTTGCCATAAGGGTGGTGTCATCTGCATATCTGAGGTTATTGATATTTCTCCCGGTAAACTTGATTCCAGCTTGTGCTTCATCCAGCCCAGCATTTCACATGATGTTTATAAGTTAGATAAGCATATAAGTTAAATGAGTAGAGTGACAATATACAGCCTTGATGTACTCCATTCTGATTTGGAACCAGTCTGTTGTTCCATGTCCATTTTAACTGTTGTTTCATGACCTGCATACAGATTTCTCAGGAGGCAGGTCCGGTGGTCCCATCTCTTGAAGAATTTTCCACAGTTTGTTGTGATCCACAAAGTCAAAGGCTTTGGCGTAGTCAATAAATCAGAGGTAGATGTTTTTCTGGAACGCTCTTCTTTTTTGATGATCCAACAGATGTTGGCAATTTGATCTCTGGTCCCTCTGCCTTTTCTAAATCCAGATTGAACATCTGGAAGTTCATGGTTCACATAAACCGTGAAAAAGGGAAGAAGCCTGGCTTGGAGAATTTTGAGCATTACTTTGCTAACGTGTGAGATGAGTGCAATTACGTGGTAGTTTGAGCATTCTTGGCATTGCCTTTCTTTGGGATTGGAATGAAAACTGACCTTTTCCAGTCCTGTGGCTACTGCTGAGTTTTCCAAATTTGCTGGCATATTGAGTGCAGCACTTTCACAGCATCATCTTTTAGGATTTGAAACAGCTCCACTGGAATTCCATCACCTCCACTAGCTTTGTTCATAGTGATGCTTCCTAAGGACTACTTGACTTCACATTCCAGGGTGTCTGATTCTAGGTGAGTGGTCATACCACTGTGGTTATCTGGGTCATGATGACCTTTTTTGTATAATTCTTCTGTTATATATAGCCTTAATATATAGTTATATATGGCCTTAATTGGTGCTAGTGGTAAAGAACCTGCCTGACATTGCTGGAGACATAAGAAATGAGAGTTCAGTCCTGGGTTGGGAAGATACCCTGGAGGAGGGCATGGCAACCCACTCCACTACTCTTTGCTGGAAAATCCCATGGACTGAGGACCTTGGCAGGCTACGGCCCATAGGGGTGCAAAGAGTCAGACACAACTGAAGTGACTTAGCATGCATGCACATACATATTAGGAAAAAGACTACAAATGAACTAAGTTTTCTCAAGAAATAATGACAAAAGCATCAAAATAAACTCAAAGAAAATAGGACAGAATTAATAAAGTAAAACTTGGAATAAAAGATTTAAAAAAGCAGTAGACTTGATCAAAAACACAAAAATAATTGTTTGAAATGATTGATAAAATCGACCTGTGGTGAAAAAAGACAAATATTAGAAACAAAAAGGGTTAAAACTATACATAGGAATGATGTAAAGTTTTTGTAATATATATATACAACTTCTTGTTAATAAATTTGTAAATCTAGATAAATGTATGACTTTCTGGAAAAATAGTATCAAAATTTACTTTAAAATAGATTTAAAATCTGAATAGATCAATAGCTCTAGAGGAAATAGAAAGTATTCAAAATTCTGCTCCTAGTATGGAACTAAATGCTGGGAATTACAAGTAGGGCTATGAAATTTTTGTTTAGCAAATAGTTCTCCTGTTATAAGAACTATTACAAAGTGTAGAAAGACATGGATAACTCTCCAGTTCTTCAAATTAGCCAAAGACATCACTGAAAAACTTACAGATTTATTTCAATTTGAACATAGACATAAATATCCTAAATTATTACTCAACTTGTCTTCAACAGTGCATTAAGATATCATGACGTAGCAGGATTTATGCTGAGAATATAAGGGTAGTTCAGTGTCAGTTAATCTATGAATGTAATTCATCACATTAACATAATTGATCACATTAAGAAAGAAACAACTTATGATCTCATAAAAATCCAAAAAATGTACTTGATAATTCAACACTGTTCTTCAGAAAACAAAAAAAAAAACACTTGGAAAGCTAGGAGTAGAATTAAACTGCTTTAACTTGATGAAAATATTTATTGGATTGGCCAAAAATTTCATTCTGACTTTTTTTGTAAGATGTTACAGAAAAACCCAGACAAACTTTTTCGCTAACCCAATATTAGAAATTTACAGCAAATATCCCAGTTCATAGGGAAGCATTAGAAGTGTTCCCAGAGAAGAAGTTTGAAATGAGACAAGGGTCTCCATGATCACCTCTACAATTTCATGTTCTGAGTATTCTGCCCCTGGTAATAGAAATGAAGAGAAATAATAGTTTTCGGTATTGGCTAGAAAAAAAAAAAAACCTGTTACTGTTTGCAACATATTTGGCTACTTTAGGAAACACATGAACTGAAAAATTATTAAAATTAACAAGGATATTTTTAATTGGCTAGATACAAGGTCAGCAGAAATTAACAGCTTCCCTTTCTATATGCAGAACAAGTTAGAATGTGTATGTGAAAATGTATTCAGCCTCAGTGTATATGGGTGCAAATTAATGAGGTTTTCTTTTAACTTTTTATTTTGTATTGGAGTATAGCTGATTATGTAATAGTTTCAGGTGAATAGTGAAGGGCTCTACATATACATGTTTATATGTGTATAAACACATACATGTTTGTACATATATAAACACATACAGTTTGTATGTATAGATACATATGCATGTTTGTATGTATATAAACATATACATTTTGTATGTATATAAACATATGCATGTTATGTTTATATATATATTTATATGTACAACCTAGATAGTATATTCAAAAGCAGATACATTACTTTGCCAACTAAGGTCCGTCTAGTCAAGGCTATGGTTTTTCCTGTGGTCATGTATGGATGTGAGAGTTGGACTGTGAAGAAGGCAGAGCGATGAAGAATTGATGCTTTCAAACTGTAGTGTTGGAGAAGACTCTTGAGAGTCCCTTAGACTGCAAGGAGATCCAACCAGTCCATTCTGAAGGAGATCAGCCCTGGGATTTCTTTGGAAGGAATGATGCTAAAGCTGAAACTCCAATACTTTGGCCGCCTCATGCGAAGAGTTGAGTCATTGGAAAAGACTTTGATGCTGGGAGAGATTGAGGCAGGAGGAGAAGGGGACAGCAGAGGATGAGATGTCTGGATGGCATCACTGACTCGATGGACGTGAGTCTGAGTGAACTCCGGGAGTTGATGATGGACAGGGAGGCCTGGCGTGCTGCGATTCATGGGGTCGCAAAGAGTTGGACACAACTGAGAAGCTGAACTGAACTGAACTGATACATACATATACTCAGCCATACATATACACACGTTTCCCCAAAACTCCCCTCCCATACAGGTTGCCACATAACACTGAACAGAGTTCCATGTACCATACAGTAGGTCCTTATTGGTTATCCATTTTAAATACAGCAGTGTGTACATCTCTGTCCCAAACTCCCTATCCCATCCCCTCATCCTTCCCCCCAGCAACTTAAAGTTCATTCTCTGTGAGACTGTTTCTCTTTTGTAAGTAAGTTCATTTGTATCATTTCTTTTTTAGATTCCACATGTAAGTCGTGTCATATAACATTTCTCCTCCTATGTCTGACTTACTTCACTCAGTATGACAGTTTCTAGGTCCATCCAAATTACTGCAAACGGCATTATTTCATTCTTTGTAATGGCTGAGTAATATTCATTGTATATATGTATTATTTGTACATTGTACAATAATGGTATTATTCATTCCTCTGTCAATGAACATTTAGGTTGCTTCCATGTCTTGGCTATTGTAAACAGTGTTGTAATGAGCATTGGGATGGAGATATCCTTTAAGATCATTTCATATGATGAAAGAGTTCTTGACTGCCAAGTTTTAAAATCTAAAACTGTTGACAGCTTTCAGTGATAAGGAGGACGGTTCATTGGTCAAGTCTTCCTGGAAGACAATTTAGCTGTAGTTATGAGTATAAATATTTAAAGTGCATGCCCTTTGAGTGTATTCCTATTTTAGGAAACAGTCCTGCAAAAACATTTGTGTAACAAATTTAAAGATGTAAACATGTGTAAAGATGAATATTCCACAAATTCCGTTGTAGCTTTGTCACTAATAAGAAAGAAAAAAAGAAAAGGGAAAAACCGTTAATTTCCAACTATCAATAGGGAAATAGTTGAATAAATTATGAAGCCACCACATTATGGAGTGTTATACAGCCATGAAGAAGAATGTGTTTGACTTTTGTACAAATATGAAGAGCTCGCCAAGAAATGCTATTTCAAAAAAAGAGAAATAATTGAATAATGATGCCAGTATGACTGCATTTATGCAAAGAAGTACTGTGTATATTTATGTACATTTGAATAGAAAAAAAACAGCATACAGGTAACTGTTAATAGTGCTTACCTGTGAGATTGGGAATGGATGTGGGAAGAGAAGGCGATTAAGGGTAGATTGTCAAGTTTGGTCTACTTACCAATGTATTGCCAGAATATATTATTATATTATAACAAGTATATATTCAAGTACCACTTGTGTCCAAAAAATTTTTTAAAAAAGATCATTACTGAGGATCTCCATTGGTGAAAATGAAGGCGATAGCAGTGCAGTCCCAAGATAAAGCCCTCAGACACATGCATTATTTCTGCTGCTGTCAAGAACATTTCTGTCAGTGAAAACTATTTTAGTGACCAGGACAAATCCCACCTATGCCCATGGCTCCTGAGGTTTTACCAAAATATAAATTCAAATAAAAGCAATTTAACAAGTAGAAATGTAGGAGCTTTTATGGATTCAAGGTATACTCTATGCCATGGGTGTCAAACAATGAAGAAATATGAGCGATTTTACCAAAATAAGCTAAAATTTCCCAGTTCCCTCCAAATTCCAAGCACTTAACCAATATAACTCCTGGATGAGGAGTTTGGAGGAAGCTATAGAAGAAGGAGCATCATAAGTTGTGACAGGATGAATCAGCTCGGTGCTACATCCTCATCCATTCCTAGAAGGAATCTTTTCCCCTCCTCCTGGCAATCTCTTGGCATTCCATGGTGTTTAGCATCCATCATAAATACTGAATGACTGGATTCTCTTAGGTGTCTTGGTGCTTGGACTCTTTCACTATGTCAGCATCATTAGGTCAGTAAGCATGCCCCCATGATCGTTGATATCCTGTGTATTATCACAGAGCAAGGTGAAAAGCCAGGAGGGTTCACCTATTGGTCCTGAACATTGGATGAGGAAATGCACACTGAAGAATGTGAGCTAATTAGGACCCCGAATAATTCCCATCCCATTCCAGTACTTAAGTGAGAAGTCCAGAATATTCCCTAATTGTGTTAATGCTAGCTTGTGTGTGTGCTCATTCACTCAGTCTAGCCCAACTCTTTGTGACCCCATGGACTGTAGCCCACCAGGCTTTTCTGTTCATGGGATTCTCCAGGCAAAAATACTGGAGTGGGTTGCCATTTCCTCCTCCAGGGGATCTTCCCCCCATCTAGGGATCAAACCTGCATCTCGTGTGTCTCCTGCATTGGCAGGCAGATTCTTTTACCACTGAGCCACCTGGGAAACCCCTGAACAAATCATCTATGCCTAAATATTAACCATGCCACCTGGTAAAGAGATGGCCCTTTTATGACTTAGCAGGTTGATTGGTATGTGAAATAATGTTTGAAATGAGCAGACTGGATAAATTTTCCCTAATCAATGACACGTGTTTGTTCCCCCCAAACTTTTTTTCCAAACTGGCACCCTATCTGTATTCCCCTAAACACTAAAAAAATCAGTTACCTAAGATGTTTTAACAAAACAAAACTATCAGCTCTATCAGAATGACAAAGTTAATGAAATCCCCACATTTTCACTCAACACATCCTTGGTTCATTCTAAAGAACATCGGAAGTTTTCTTAGTGGAGGCTGCCCACTGGTGATGGTCTGTAGGCTCTGAGAACGTCCCCAGGAGTGATTCAGTGGACCACACCCCAACTCCATGATCCTACCTCTCTAACCTCAGCCACTGATGCAGGGGGAACGCAGACCCCACCAGGCCCATCAGGTGCTCCTTCTAGGAGATTTGTCCTGGATGAAGACAGAGAGGAGAGTCAGAGCTGGGGCTCTTGGCACTGTGGCTGTCTTGAGAGCGAGTCTCCAGACCTTTGACTGAACTGCCATTAGGGTCTTTTTTAGTTTCCTTAAGCTAGCTGGAATTGAGGTCTGCTGCATCCAGAAGAAAAAAAAAAAAACCCTTTTAATTATTGCCCTATACATTATGATTAAGCTATGTAGTCAACACTACAGTTTTCATTTAATTAAGGGAATTTTAATCATTGTTACAATCTTTCTTCTGTTTTCTTCAAAAGTCAGTGATTAAAGAAGTAGACTGCGATAGAAATGTTGAAAAAAAAATATTGTCTGTCTTTTAAAACATCCGACATAACACTTTCAGGTGAACTTCTTGGCATTTTATCAAGTAATGAGTCTCAAAATGTATTCTGTTATACAGGTGCTATTTCAATGCTTCCTAAGCTCAAATATGTACAGGGTCTTCTTAAAGGAAGACCCCAGTACACCAGCGTTTATTCAGCTGATTAGAGAATTAAGAATAGCTTTAAACTACCAAAGTTGGAAGTGAAAGACAAAAAAACCAGTGACTCTATTTCATAACAAAACATTATATAAATATGAATTTATGATTACATAGAAATACTACTGGTACTAATATTAATAATAAATATTTTTGCAAAGTAAAACAAGGGAAAGTCATTTTCATTAACTTTCTGCTCTGGAAATTTGAAACAACATTTATCCTGCCTTTGAGGAGGAACTGCATTTCATCCTCAGTAGAGGAGGGAAATCTTGTTTCACTGTAGAATGCCAGCTAATACGTGGAGAAGAAATGAAAGAACTAGGAAATCACCATTTTCTGCCTTGCCAAGTAACCACAGGTTCAGTCAAGGACGATCAACACATCCTAAAAAGTATCACCCTGGTATGTGACCTGAATATTAGAAAATTCTTAATTCCTTTGGCTGTGATAATAACATTTTGATGCTGAAGAAGAATGTGCTTAATTGTAGGAGATATAAGCTGAGGTATTTATAGCTGAAGTGGCATAATATATCAATATTTAGCTTATTTTCAAACAGTTCCATTTATACTTTTTGCCATTTATACAGTGAAGTTAAGTGAACAATGCAAAGAAATAGAGGAAGATAATAGAATGGGAAAAACTAAAGATCTCGTCAAGAAAATTAGAGATCCCAAGAGAACATTTCATCCAAAGATGGGCACAATAAAGGACAGAAATGGCAAGGACCTAACAGAAGCAGAAGAGAATAAGAATAAGTGGCAAAAATACACAGAAGAACTGTACAAAAGTGGTCTTAATGAACCGGATAGCCATGATGGTGTGGTCACGCACCTAGAGCCAGACATCCTGGAATGTGAAGTCAAGTGGACTTCAGGAAGCATTACTATCAAAAAAGCTAGTGGAAGTGATGGAATTCCAGTTAGCTATTTCAAATCCTAAAAGATGATGCTTTAAAAGTGCTGCCCTCAATATGCCAGCAAATTTGAAGAACTCAGCAGTGGCCACAGGACTGGAAAAGGTCAGTTTTCTTTCCAATCCCAAAGAAAGGCAATGCCAAAGAAGGCTTAAACTACCGCACAGTTGTGCTCATTTCACATGCTAGCAAGGTTATGCTCATAATCGTTCAAGCTAGGCTTCAACAATATGTAAACCAAGATTTTCCAGATGTACAAGCTGGATTTAAAAAAGAGGAACCAGAGATCAAAGTGCCAACATCTGCTGGATCATAGAAAAAGCAAGAGAATTCCAAAAAAAACTCTACTTCTGCTTCATTGACTACATTAAAGACTTTGACTGTGTGGATCACAACGAACTGTGGAAAATTCTTAAAGAGACAGGAATACCAGACCACCTGACCTGCCTCCTGGGAAATCTGTATGCACATCAAGAAATAACAGTTAGAACTGGACATGGAACAATGGACTGGTTCAAAATTGGGAAAGAAGTATGTCAAGGCTCTATACTGTCACCTTGCTTACTTAACTTATATACAGAGGACATCATGCTAAATTCGGGTCTCAGTGAAGCTCAAGCTAGACTCAAGATTGCCAGGAGACATATCATCAACCTCAGATATGCAGAAGATACCACTTAATGGCAGAAAGTGAAGAGGAACTAAAGAACCTCTTAATGAAGGTGAAAGAGGAGAGTGAAAAAGCTGGCTTAAAACTCAATATTCAAAAAACTAAGATCCCATCACTTCATGGCAAATAGGAGAAAATGTGGAAACAATGACAGATTTCATTTTCTTGGCTTCCAAATTAATTGTGGATGGTGACTGTAGCCGTGAAATTAAAAGATGCTTGCTCTTTGGAAGAAAAGCTATGACAAACCTAGAAAGCATATTAAAAAGCAGAGACATCATTTTCTGACAAAGGTCTGTATAGTTTAAGCTATGGTAGTCATGTATGGATGTGAGAGTTGGACCATAAAGAAGGCAGAGTGCTGACGGATTTATCCTTTTGAACTGTGGTGCTGGAGAAGATTCTTGAGAGTCCCTTGAACAGCAAGGAGATTGAACCAGTCAATCCTAAAGGAAATCAACCCTGAATATTCACTGAAAGGACTGATGCTGAAACTGAACTTCCCATACTTTTGGCCACCTGATGCCAAGAGTTGGCTCATTTGAAAAGACCCTGATGCTGGGAAAGATTGAGGGCAAGTGGAGAAGGGGCAACAGAGGATGAGATGATGGATGGCATCACTGACTCAGTGGACATGAGTTTGGGGAAGCTCCAGCAGATAGCGAAGGACAGGGAAGCCAGGTGTGCTGCAGTTCATGGGGCTGCAAAGAGTCAGAGACGACTTAGCGAGTGAACAATATATGGATAATGCAAACATGGCAAAAGTGTCAATTAATATTGAATTTAGGTGATAAGTGTCCAGATGTTCATTGTACATGTATCATTTTAACTTTTCTGTGTTTTGAAAAACTTTCTTTAAAAATCTTAGAAAAGAATATTGTAGTGGCTTTTGCCATACACTACAATATTGTAAGGCAATTAGCCTCCAATTAAAATAAATAAATTTTTAAAAATCTTTGAACAGAATAAGTGAAAATAAAACATGGGGGTGATTTTTTAAATTACAAAAGAAATTGGTGCATAGCTCTATCCTAGTCAATCTGAAGACAGAAGAATTCTGTTAAAAATATGGATGATTTCAAGTTGATCTCATCTTTTAAAATGTTTCATTTTTTTGTATTTTGTAGTGCATATAAAATTAATATATTAATATAGTGGTACATATAAATACTTTATGTCAAGTATTTATGTGGATACTTGATTTAAAAAATATACATGCTCAAAATTTCTTGATGCAACGTACAATCAAAAACATCTGGAGACTACTTCTATGCTTAAAATTTCTCATATTTCAGGGTCAACTTTTGAACTGCTACCAAGGCAGGTAGAATAACCTGCTTGTGGGTTTGTAGGGCAGAAAGTAAGCAGAGTAATCAATTAGCAAGAATTTGTTAGGGGGCTTCAGTCAAGATTGGGAGTGTTTTGGGGGAGGGTGTCTCACTTAAGCCTCAGAAGTTAAAATTTTGGCTGTACCAAGCAAAATTGCAGAGAGCTCTCTAGACTGTGTCTCTGTCTTCAACGACTTATTTGACCCCTTGGAAATTTGAAGTCTGTGTAACATGATCAAGAAATTTCCTATAGCTGAGCTCCCTATGGCTCTGGCTGCAGTGTTTCCTGGAACTAAGGCTCATGGAAAGATAATAAAATGATAATATATCATATGCACTGTTAAACAGAAAATCAAAAAATTTAAAAGATGAGGTCAGCTTGAAATAGTATTTTTAACAGGATTCTTTTGTCTTCAGATTAACTAGGATAGCTATGGATCACTTTATTTTGTAATTTAAGAAACCACCTCCATGTTTTATTTGCCTTTATTCTAAGATTTTAAAGAAAGTTAAAAAAAAAACACACACACAGAAAAGTTAATAGTATACTGACCATCTGGGTACTCACCACGTAAATTCAACATTAATTAACATTTTTGCCATATTTGCATTGTCTCTGTATATACATATAAGTGAAACCATTTAGATCATTGGTAGAAAAAGGTGTCCTTGAGGAATGATACCTGAGTCAAGAAATGAGTGAAGCAAGGTAGTGGTCACTAGGGGAAGAGTGTTCCCAACAGAGTTAACAAGTACAAAGGCCACAGGCAAGAAGGAGCTCTGGTTGTTCCAGAACCATCAAGAAAACCAGAGTGCTTAAGGTAGAATGAGCAAGGCTGAGGGGAGTAGGAGGCCAGGAGGGGTAAGAGACTTCTCTCTTTAGCAGAGGGCAGAGCCAGATCATGGAGGGCCTGATCATGGGGATGTTCAGAGAAGAGGTGAACAGTTAGGGCATCTGGGAGGTGACAGACTGTGAATTACAAAGAGTAAGTTTTGGAGCTGGGAAGGAGTGAGAAACTGAGATTTGCATATATGTTGAACACATCGGTATTAATATGATACTAGGTGAGATTAATATAAGGTACTAGTTGAGAAGTGATCTTAGACCTGACTGAAGCAAACAGGGCTGTGGGGCATGATGAGATGGATCTGATGGAAAATAATTAGCTCTAATTGCAGCCTCCAATTAGGCTTTGTCTATGGGCAGCTGAGTCTTTTGTGGTGTCCTGAAGGAGAGGAAGAGGAAGCATATTACCAGGGCCATTCAGAACTCATCAGGGTTTCATTATTTCTAAACGAAGGCCCTGTCCTAGCAGGGAAGGACGGTCATGCAGCTCCAGTTTCCTTGAGGGTGAGAACTATGTTCTCTTTTTCTTATGCATTTCTGAGCCCCTTGCTGTTATACATAGCTGATTTTCACTAAGTGTTTTTTCCAGTGAATTGAATTTAGAATCTTGTGACTTTGAGATGAATAATCTAGAACAGAAAGTGACTTGTACTATAGCCAACAGAATTCATTGGAAGGACCCGTGCTGAAGCTCCAATACTTTGGCCACCTGATTTGAAGACCTGATCAGGGAAACTCTGCTGGGAATGTTTGTGGGCAAGAGGAAAAAGGTACAACAGAGGGTGAGATGGTTGACTGGCATCACAGACTCAATGGACATGAGTCTGAGCAAACTCCGGGAGATGGTGAAGAAAAGGGAAGCCGAAGCCTGGAATGCTGCAGTCCATAGGGTCGCAAAGAGTTGAATATGACTTAGTGACTGAACAGAATCCAAATCCATATCAGCTGAAAGAAAGATTCACAACACAAGAAACGTTATGAACATTTCTATTATAACCGTTAACCACACTCNCACACACACACAGAAAAGTTAATAGTATACTGACCATCTGGGTACTCACCACGTAAATTCAACATTAATTAACATTTTTGCCATATTTGCATTGTCTCTGTATATACATATAAGTGAAACCATTTAGATCATTGGTAGAAAAAGGTGTCCTTGAGGAATGATACCTGAGTCAAGAAATGAGTGAAGCAAGGTAGTGGTCACTAGGGGAAGAGTGTTCCCAACAGAGTTAACAAGTACAAAGGCCACAGGCAAGAAGGAGCTCTGGTTGTTCCAGAACCATCAAGAAAACCAGAGTGCTTAAGGTAGAATGAGCAAGGCTGAGGGGAGTAGGAGGCCAGGAGGGGTAAGAGACTTCTCTCTTTAGCAGAGGGCAGAGCCAGATCATGGAGGGCCTGATCATGGGGATGTTCAGAGAAGAGGTGAACAGTTAGGGCATCTGGGAGGTGACAGACTGTGAATTACAAAGAGTAAGTTTTGGAGCTGGGAAGGAGTGAGAAACTGAGATTTGCATATATGTTGAACACATCGGTATTAATATGATACTAGGTGAGATTAATATAAGGTACTAGTTGAGAAGTGATCTTAGACCTGACTGAAGCAAACAGGGCTGTGGGGCATGATGAGATGGATCTGATGGAAAATAATTAGCTCTAATTGCAGCCTCCAATTAGGCTTTGTCTATGGGCAGCTGAGTCTTTTGTGGTGTCCTGAAGGAGAGGAAGAGGAAGCATATTACCAGGGCCATTCAGAACTCATCAGGGTTTCATTATTTCTAAACGAAGGCCCTGTCCTAGCAGGGAAGGACGGTCATGCGGCTCCAGTTTCCTTGAGGGTGAGAACTATGTTCTCTTTTTCTTATGCATTTCTGAGCCCCTTGCTGTTATACATAGCTGATTTTCACTAAGTGTTTTTTCCAGTGAATTGAATTTAGAATCTTGTGACTTTGAGATGAATAATCTAGAACAGAAAGTGACTTGTACTATAGCCAACAGAATTCATTGGAAGGACCCGTGCTGAAGCTCCAATACTTTGGCCACCTGATTTGAAGACCTGATCAGGGAAACTCTGCTGGGAATGTTTGTGGGCAAGAGGAAAAAGGTACAACAGAGGGTGAGATGGTTGACTGGCATCACAGACTCAATGGACATGAGTCTGAGCAAACTCCGGGAGATGGTGAAGAAAAGGGAAGCCGAAGCCTGGAATGCTGCAGTCCATAGGGTCGCAAAGAGTTGAATATGACTTAGTGACTGAACAGAATCCAAATCCATATCAGCTGAAAGAAAGATTCACAACACAAGAAACCTTATGAACATTTCTATTATAACTGTTAACCACACTCGTAATATTAAAAATGTAAACACTTCAAATGAAAACAGTAGGCTTTTATGCATATTAATAAAACATGTATTATTTCACATGTATTATGTGTATAGGAGATACTTATTCATGTTAATAAATCATGTTATTATACCATGTGTTGATATGTGTAGAAGAGATACTAAGCTTAAAACCTTCTTTGATGTTCCGTGTGTATTTGAATCTTTGTTTTCCTCCTTAAGGAAAAGAGAAAAACCTTCATTATCATTTTTATCTAATTGTTGTTCAGTTGCTAAGTCTTGTCTGTAATTCGATCTAACTTAAAAACGTAATTTCTTCTCTGGCCATCATTATGCTGGAAAAAAATGAAAAGCTATTGAAAATGTGACTAATCATGCCCTTTCTGTAAAGCAGTTTCTTGAATTGATGAGAGGTTAGCTAATATTCCTGAACTTTTCTGTAGGGCTCATTAACTCCCTGCCAGACATTAACCCCAGAAAGTGTTTCTGTTTCACCTTAATGACTGGAGAATATGTACTGGTTGAAAGTAGTAAAGGTATCATTATCATTTAATTTTATTGCTGGAAAAAGCTTGAGAATTTATTCAGAAGCAATGTAGACTGTGGAAGAATGTTGACTATAATTTGAGACAACGATGAGCTTGTTTCCTCTGTTATGACCCTGTGTGTGAAGAACCATCACAAAATATAGATCATTGATCAGGAGGGAGGCAGTCACTTAACCCTAAGGAAATATTAGTAGTAATATCAATGTGTAAAGATCAGATAATAAATTTATATGCTTAAGATTTTATTTCCAAAAAATCAGAGAAAACAGAGAAGCAGAAAGAATAACATAAAAGCCCCCATGATAACCACCACCACCTCGGACCATCACTACTACTTCGCTTTCGGAGTGTTCTATTCCCATTTTACAATTGGTAAATTAAGGATTAGAGATGTTAAGTGAATCCTCCGAAGTTACAAATGAGGAATTAGTAGCAAGGGTAGTTCTAGGAGGGGATGGCAGATGATTTAGGCCTTTTTGTCATTCACTATATGTAGTTCAAGTTCTCTCTTCCAGCCTAGGGTCCTTTCTACCTTCTGAAGCAGCCTCTAGGTAGTAGTGGATTATTGGTTTAGGGATAGAGTTGGTTCACCTGATGTCTGAACCAACTTTCTCACACCTAATCTTATTAAAAAAAAAAAAAAAAAGCCATAAAGTCAGATTTTTATCTCAAGCTTTGATCTTGCTTCAGGGCACTACTTTAGGATGTGGACAATCACTGACAGATTAATACCATTATCAGCCCCACTGAAATCCATCCTGTTAGTGAACTAAGGTCTTGTTTGCTAGATTTGCTACTTAAAAGAATGAGAGCTATAAGGGGATAAAATAGGTGCCAACTTGGCATCATTCTTTCAGTGATCAATATTTCTGAAAGAGGAGTTTCTGATTAAAGATGCAGGGACCCTGTCTTGCTAATTTCAGCCAATTTCCTGCCTCGAAATGTCTTCCTGTCTCTCTCACTGCCAGTGACTGACAGCTGGCTTAATAATTAAATTCAAGGAGTGTTTGCTTTTCTTGACCTTTAGTGAGAAATGAGTTTTCAAGCTCTGGACATGAACAGAGTGCTTTAATTTGGGGGAAATAATGTGTTGCATCATCCCCAGCAAACCGTGGATCTGATTACCTGTGCTATTTCTACATTCCACTTCACAGCAGACTTCCAGAGGATGACTGGTACTGTAGCCTCTCTGTAATTAATTCTGAGCTTTGGCTGTCTGCACATTCATTACCTAAGAGAGGGCATGCTTGTTTTTGATTTGATGAATAAAGGCTCTAGCTGACCACTGCTCTCTAGAGCCTCCAGAACCTATTTATTTTGAACACTAGATTTTTCACGTTTTACTAAGGACTTTGTTCATGCTGGTTCATATGATCAAATCGTTTTGTAAAGTTGTAGTCTTGATTTTCTTTTTAAAAAAAATTATTTATTTTAATTGGAGGTTAATTACTTTACAATAGTTTATTGATTTTGCCATACATCAACTTGATTTTCTTGCCTGTCTTCACCTTGTCTTTCCTTTGTTTCCCTGTTGCTCTCCATTCCCCTCTACTGGGGAAGACCTGATGGTGCAGCAGCGAAGAGCCCTCGGGTTTAAAGAGTGAATTTCAGGATTTCAAGGGTAAAATGGAGAATAGCCATCTCATAGTCCATGGGGCGGAGAAGGCAATGACACCCCACTCCAGTACTCTTGCCTGGAGAATCCCATGGACGGAGGAGCCTGGTGGGCTGCAGTCCATGGGGTCGCTAGGAGTCGGACACGACTGAGCAACTTCACTTTCACTTTCATGCATTGGAGAAGGAAATGGCAACCCACGCCAGTGTTCTTGCCTGGAGAATCCCAGGGACGGGGGAGCCTGGTGGGCTGTCGCCTCTGGGGTCACACAGAGTCGGGCACAACTGAAGCGACTTAGCAGCAGCAGCAGCAGCAGCAGCAGCAGCAGCAGATGTATTGAATGGATGAGGTCAAACCATGTACGTAATATGCCCAGCAAGTGCTTGGCACATGCTGTGGTAGGTGCTGAATCCATGTAACTGCTGCTATTTTCTTACATATCCAAAGTCTTCTTTATGACCTTGATTCTTCCTGCTGTGTGGCCTTACAGGTGGTCTCCCTTCCTTTTTTTTTTTTTTTAACTGTGCACATTTCTCAAATCCTTCACAGAGAATCAATTTCTTGAGTGAAAACTCCCCTCTCCCCTTTATCAGCATTGGTTTAGCTATTTCAGAACATCCTGGGACTCTTTCTTTGGTTAGTCCTTACCCTGAAATTTCTCCAGTCCTCTCTGGATACTGAAAGACTCCACCTCCAAGGACTCAGCTGACTCCAAGGAAGAAACCTCCTTTGTAAATGAAAGGGTGATTCCATTTCTGAGAACTCATCTAAATTGAGTCTAAGGAAGAGTAAGGACAAGCCCATAAACCTTAGAGGCCTGTGGTGAGGGTACAGGATGTCCAGACATTTTATGTGAAGCCAAAGTGACTGTATAATATACCACCCCACTGGGACACTTCTGAAAGTGAATGGAGACACTAAAATTATCAGAATTAAATTATTTTAAAAATACTTAATTAACCAAAAAATTGGTTTCATTGTATTGGCAGACCTGCAAAAGAGTTTTATCCAAAACTATTTTTCAAAACTAAAAATCTTTTTAAAAACTTGAATACGTAAGAGCATAGAGTAGATCAAAATTTAAAATTCCCTTATAGGTTTTCTTTAATATTAAAAAACAACATTAGCAGAGTATTTATTTTGGATAAATCCAAACAGACTTATAAAAAGATGGTCAACATCACTTAGCATTAGGGAAATGCAAATAAAACCTGCAATGAAATATCACCTCACACCCACTGGGATGGTTACTTTCCGAAAACAAACTATTTCCACAACAAAACCCAGAAAATTACAAACGTTGATGGTGATATGGAGAAATTTGCACACGAGCATGTGCACAATTGGTAGGATAAAAGATGATGAAGCCATTGTTGAAAACAGTACAGAGGTTCCTTCAGTTCAGTTCAGTTCAGTCGCTCAGTAGTGTCCGACGTTTTGCGACCCCATGAATCGCAGCACGCCAGGCCTCCCTGTCATTCACCATCTCGCGGAGTTCACTCAGACTCACGTCCATCGAG
>SJYX01008445.1:80566-93423 GCA_006410675.1 Oreotragus oreotragus | reverse complement strand
CCTTAAATCTATTTCTCACTTCCACTGTATAATCATAAGGGATTTGATTTAGGTCATACCTGAATGGTCTAGCGGTTTTCCCTACTTTCTTCAATTTAAGTCTGAATTTGGAAATAAGGAGTTCATGATCTGAGCCACAGTCAGCTCCTGGTCTTGTTTTTGTTGACTGTATAGAGCTTCTCCATCTTTGGCTGCAAAGAATATAATCAATCTGATTTCGGTGTTGACCATCTGGTGATGTCCATGTGTAGAGTCTTCTCTTGTGTTGCTGGAAGAGGGTGTTTGCTATGACCAGTGCATTTTCTTGGCAAAACTCTATTAGTCTTTGCCCTGCTTCATTCCGCATTCCAAGGCCAAATTTGCCTGTTACTCCAGGTGTTTCTTGACTTCCTACTTTAGCATTCCAGTCCCCTATAATGAAAAGGACATCTTTTATGGGTGAATTTAACTCAGATGACCATTATATCTACTACTGCGGGCAGGAATCCCTCAGAAGAAATGGAGTAGCCATCATGGTCAACAAAAGAGTCCGAAATGCAGTACTTGGATGCAATCTCAAAAGCGACAGAATGATCCCTGTTCGTTTCCAAGGCAAACCATTCAGAGGTTCCTTAAAAAATTAAAAATAGGACTGCCATGAGATCCAGCAATTTTACTTCTGGGTATACACGCAAAGGAGTTGAAAGCAGTGACTTAGATATATTTGTATACCCATGTTCATAGCAGCGTCATTTACAGTAGCCAAAAGGCAGAAGAAACTCAAATGTGCACTGACAGATTAACGAATAAACAAAATGTGCTGCACACACACAATGAGTATTTTTCAACTTTAAAACAGAAGGAAATTCTGACACATGCTGCAACATGGATGAATCTTGAAGATACTGTGCTGAACGAAATAAGCCAAAAAGACAAATAGGATTCCACTTATTTGAGGTATTAGAGGAGTCAAATTCATAGAGACAGTTTGCTAGAGGCTTGAGGTAGGGAGAAAGAGGGCAATTGTTGTTTATGGGTATAGAATTTCAGTTTTGCCAGATAAAAAAGATCTGAGATTTCCTTGTAAAACAATGTGAATATACTTAATATTACTGAACTATTCACTTAAAAATGGCTAAGATCGTAAACATTATGTATTTTTAACACAATTGAAAAGAAAGAAGGCAGAGGTGAGAGGAGGAGCCTGGGGAGCTCCCCACATAAACCTTCCTGCAGTTGCCTCACTACCACAACCTCACCTACCCTCTCAACCACCTCTCCAATCCCTCCAACCCTCAGTTCCCAAGTGGTAGCATCCACCAGCCTTCCCACCCAACTTGAAGTCGCCAGTACCTGCTTTAGCCTCTGGGACTCAGTTCAGTTCAGTCGCTCAATTGTGTCCAACTGCGACCCCATGGACTGCAGCACGCCAGGCTTCCCTATCCATCACCAACTCCTGGAGCTTACTCAAACTCATGTCCATTGAGTCGGTGATGCCATCCAACATCCTATTCTCTTCTCCTCCCGCCTTCAATCTTTCCCAGCATCAGGGTCTTTTCAAATGAGTTAGCTCTTCGCATCAGGTGGCCAAAGTATTGGAGTTTCAGCTTCAACATCAGTCCTTCCAATGAATATTCAGGACTGATTTCCTTTAGGATGGACTGGTTGGATCTCCTTGCAGTCCAAGGGACTCTCAAGAGTCTTCTCCAACACCACAGTTCAAAAGCATCAGTTCTTCAGTGCTCAGCTTTCTTTATAGCCCAACTCTCACATCCATACATGACCACTGACTAGATGGACTTTTGTTGACAAAGTAATGTTTCTGCCTTTTAATATGCAGATTTGTAGGTTCGTCATAGCTTTTCTTCCAAGGAGTAAGCATCTTTTAATTTCATGGCTGCAGTCACCATCTGCAGTGATTTTGGACTGTGGGACTAGGCCCCATTAAAATTTTTTTTAAAAAGAAAATTCTTATAAGTAGAGACATTTCAAAGCACAATTAGAAAATATCAGTTAAAATTCTCATTTAATTTTTAAAGGTCCTGTAGCATATATAGGAATAAATGCCAATGTTTCTGTTTATAAGCTTTGTTTTCAATGATTATAATTTACTAAAAGCTTTAAAACTTGACTTATTTTGGTATTATAGTTAGTGACACTTTAATTGCAGATTTTAAATGATATTATGCTTAAAATGCATCCAAATTTAATTTTTTTTTTAATTTAATACAATTGTAAAGGTAAGGTAAGGTAAGGTAAAGTCGCTCAGTCGTGTCCGACTCTTTGCGACCCCATAGACTTTAGCCTACCAGGCTCCTCTGTCCATGGGATTTGCCAGGCAATAGTACTGGTGAAGGTGAAGGTGAAGGTGAAGTCGCTCAGTTGTGTCCGACTCTTTGCGACCCCGTGGACTGTAACCTATTAGGCTTCTCCATCCATGGGATTTTCCAGGCAAGAATACTGGAGTGGATTGCCATTTCCTTCTCCATAATACAATTGTAAGATACTTTAATTTACAAAATTATTCCTTACGGGCCCCAGTTTTATAAGATCTGATTAACAATAGAAAATAGAGACAATAGATTCTGCCAAGCTAAAGATTTTTCTTTAAATTAATTAGTTAATTTGGCTGTATTGTGTCTTAGTTGTGGCACACAGGGCCTTTGATTTTCATGGCATGTACAATCTTTAGTTGTGTTATATAAGATCTAGTTCCATAACCAGGGATCAACCCTGGGCCCTATTGGGAGCATGAAGTTTTAGCCACTGGACCACCAGGGAAATCCCAAAAGGGCTTTTTTCTTTTTTTTTGTATTTAACAATAACTTAATTTTCTGTACTATTCCATATATACTTATATTTATAAATGTTGTCAACTGAAGCTCCTATGTGGTTTTGTAGAATATTGAAAGCTTGAGTATAATTATGAATTATGTGTGCAAAAAACTAATTCTAGAGATAGAATTCTCCCCATAAGTATTTTAATTTAATAAGAACATAGCTCTTATTACTTTACAACACTGTGCTCCACTGAAATTCAGATTACCAACACACACACCCCTCTCAAACAATTTTATCATAAATGTTTAACTTATTACTTGATTCTATAATAGCATTTAATAGAATGGCAAATGTTTGTCTTTGCCAGAATGAAGTTCCAAAAGCTTTACTATGATTCTGTGTTTTAAAAAAGGAGTCAAACCATTATTGAAATCAGTCCAGCTGATTTTCAATTAGAATCATTTGATGATATCAATGTAAAATACAAAAAGTTTTTTTCTTTGATAAATGGGGCCCGCCTATATACTAACAGCCATAACTTTGTTTCTACACGTCAAAAAAACTTGAGTTAAAGCAGAGTTAGTTTAGAAAGTAAGAGCTTAGAAGACTGATCATTTGATCTAAATGAAAAGTTATTCTTCACAGAATGATAGGTAAATGCACCTTCTGCAGTTGGTGATGGCAAATTAGACACAATCTTAAAATAATCTCTACCTCTTGTAGTAGATACTGATGCTTTTCCAAGAGATATGTATCTTCTTGTTTTAATGTGGTCAGTGATATCAATATGGCCCCCATAGTAAACATTTATCATCAATTTATCATCAATTTCCCTTAACAAATAATTAGTATTTTCCTTTCTGTAATTTCATTGCTACCAAAAGGTTTTATTGCAAAATAATTTTTTAAAGGCACCAAACCATATTGTGAAATTTTAAAACTTCATGTTTTACTGATGCCTGAAGATTCCCATAAATAGACTGGGCGCACCCTGCCCAGGTGACCAGGAGATAAGACACATGTTCCCCTTCTTGCCCTCCCTGACTGTGACCTAGTGGCTTTCAGTCACCCCAGTGAAATGCACTCACACCTTTTACTTATGTACTTCACCTTAACCCCCAGGAGAGGCGCTTGTCCACAGGGCCTCACTCTCTCTTGGCTCCCCACTTGCTTGGGTGAGCCCACTCCCCTGGCACTCCTCCCGGGTGGCCCCCCGCACATAGTGCTGGGTTTACCTCTTCGAGGACCTGTGAACATAGTAAATCTCTTGCACATTCATGTCTCTCTATGGTGTTATTCTGTGTTTGTTCACTGATCAGCCAAAAGATCCATTTTAAGTAACAGAATCATTACAACACACAAACCCTAAAATAAACACACAGATCTGGATTTACACTGTCCCCAAAATAATGAAGCTACTATAACACAAGCATTCAGACCACTCTCTATAAACTCCAAGGCAGGACAAGTCAGCCTCTGTTCCCACAGTCCTGTCTATCACTTTTTATGTTTGCCAGGGACCCTGACAGCTGGTGGCAGGAAGCTTGGGGCATCTCACAGGCCACAGCACATGGACCATGGCACAGCTGGCTGGTTTACCAAGGAGCCGGCAGGAACAGAAACGGTGAAGACCTGAAGGAGTTACATGACTCTCAAACCTGGTTTTATCTGCCCCTGGAAGCATCATCTATTTACACTTCCTTCTGGGCACATGTTTGAGTGTGTCACTCCTGGTTCTAAAATTCTTTCACCATTCAGTTTTGTGAAGGTGTATTTTTGTTTATCATCCTTGGATTTCTTTAGATGATTTGTTTCTTTGCTTTCTTTTCTTGTGGCAGCGTATTATCTAGTTTTATTTTTAATTTATTTTTTATTATTGAAACATTTGACTTGGATCACATGTTAATTGGATACAGTTGTATATTGTGATTTGATTGCCATTTTAGTGAAAATTAGCAACTTTATCACATTGCATAATTTTCCTTTCTTTTTAGGAGTTGGAATAGTTGAGTTATAGTCTCTTAGCAAGTTTGGTAATCATGGTGCAATATGTTACACAAGACTGTGAATTGCATCTCTAAGGTTCATTTACTATTTGTTGTATCTGGATGGTATCCAGGGCTTCCCAGGCAGTGCTAGTGGTAAAGAATTCACCTGCCAATGCAGGAGATGCCAGAGATGCGGGTTCAATCCCCGGGTCGGAAAGATCCCCTGGAGAAGGAAATGGCAACCCACTCCAGTATTCTTGCCTGGGAAATTCCATGGGTAAAGGAGCCTAGCGGGTTGCAGAGTCAGACATGACTGAGCACGCACGAATTCAAGCTGCTGCTGCTGCTAAGTTGCTTCAGTCGTGTCCAACTCTGTGCGACCCCATAGATGGCAGCCCACCAGGCGCCCCCGTCCCTGGGATTCTCCAAGCAAGAATGCTGGAATGGGTTGCCATTTCCTTCTCCAATGCATGAAAGTGAAAAGTCAAAGGGAAGTCACTCTGTTGTGTCCGACTCTTCGCGACCCCATGGACTGCAGCCCACCAGGCTCCTCCATCCATGGGATTTTCCAGGCAAGAGTACTGGAGTGGGGTGCCTTGGCCTTCTCCAACAAATTCAAGAGATGGTCTCAAATGCTTCTTCTATCCATCTACTAACTTTCTCAGGTACTTCTGACAGAAGCAAAGTGCTGCTCCCTTTCCTGCAGTCCAAGTAGAAAGTACAGATGATAAACGACAGCACAGGAATGTGGACCTTGATTTATCTGATATCAAGGCCCATGTTCCGTCCAAGACTCAGTGCAGTCTGGCTCGTACCTAAACCCTGGTGAGAACAAGAGATAATGGATGACTGTTATAGCCCTGTTTGTTGAGAGCTGCCAGGTTCCATCATAAGCACTTCAGGTTCTGAAGCACTTCAAAGTTTCAAAGTGGTTGTTTTAAGTTGCTTGGTTTGGGTGATTTGTATGTAGCAATCGATAATTAAAATGATTAATGTTTAATTTGATTCCTTTAACCAACTTCCCGACTTTATTCATCTTCCACTGCTGCCCAAGAAACTTACCCAGAGAGAAGGGGTGGTTCATGGACACTGGTATACTCATGATTCCGTGTGCGTTAGTTTTCCTTTTAAACTTGTAAATGGAAGTAATTTTATTCTTCAGTCTCGTATGGTTGACTAATATGAGCCCTCTTAAGAGATAGATCAGCTATTATTTGGCCACAAAATCGGGTTGCTGAGGACTGTAGCTGAGTGGTTGTGAACATAGGGAGTTAAAGATTGCCCTGGGAGGGTAAGCCGGCCTTCAGGCCATTTTTTCCATGAATGCACCTGCTGCTCCACACAAAACTCCTCAACATGGGAATAAGAGTAGGAGTTCCGAGCAGCCTAACTCTCAGGAAACCTTGAAATGGCAGAGCCCCGTGACTCATCTGTTCTAAGTTTTAATGCACATTGAATGAGATCAAGGCAGTTGTGGTTAAGGAAATTGAATATTTATGGGTGTGTTAATTATTGATTATTGTATAAAAATTATCCAAAACAACAAACACTTATTATTTCTCCGTTTGTATGGGTCAGAAATCTAGGCATGTCTGAGGTGGGAGCCTCTGGGTTTGGAGCTCTCACAAGACTGCCACCAAAGTGGCCGATGTGGTTGCGTTTATCTCAAGGCTCAGCTGGGAGAAAAAAGTCTTTGATAGCACACACATTATTTGTCTGGAAAACATATTTGAGAAGGCACCCTGGCATTTTTTCAAGGAGAAGGCTTAGAATTTTACGAAGTTTTGTTTGTAAAGCACTGAAGATCTATAAAAAGATCACGAAGTTGGTCTAGAGGAATAAAATACTAAGTAATTCAACTCTTGTGACCTCGTGGATTGTTGCGTGCCAGGCTCCTCTTCCGTGGGGTTTCCCAGGCAAGAATACTGGAGTGGGTTGCCATTTTCTTCTCCAGGGAATCTTCCTAACCCAGGGATTGAACCTGCACTTCCTGTATTGCAGGCAGATTCTTTACCACTGAGCCCCCAGGAAAGCCCAAATAATTCTTTGCTGAGAGTTTAAGATCTGCAATATGTGATGTGAAGTTTTATTGATAGTGGTATGATAGGTTTCTAGTTAAGTTTACTTTTCTTCACAGCTTATGAAGAATTTTTAGAAGAAAAAATGGTTTTTAATTTATCAAATTCTTTAGCATCAGGTAAGTATGTTTTTTCACCATTTGCTGCTTCATGTAATGAATTACATAGTAGATTTCTAATTTTGAACCACGCTTGTAACCATGGAATATATCCTGGTTGTGATTCTTCTACTGTATCCAGTTTTAGTAATATTTATCATAAGTTTTTGATCTTTGTTCATAAGAAGGGTGGGTAAATATTTGGGGGGGATTTCCATCATCTGTTACTCACCCTTCAGTAGACTTTTTACATAAATCTGACTTTGTAAACTTTTATAGGAAGAGACTTTACTTTTTCATCTCATCTATAATTATTGTGATTATTACCTCTTTTGAGTCAATTTTTGTAATTTCCAAAAAGTGATTCATTTATTCAAGTTTATAAAACTNTTTCCATCATCTGTTACCCTTCAGTAGACTTTTTACATAAATCTGACTTTGTAAACTTTTATAGGAAGAGACTTTACTTTTTCATCTCATCTATAATTATTGTGATTATTACCTCTTTTGAGTCAATTTTTGTAATTTCCAAAAAGTGATTCATTTATTCAAGTTTATAAAACTGTACTGTCATATTTAAAAAATCCTGTACAACCATGTTTACTTCCTTTTTTGATTGCTAGAGCTATCCTCTGTCACTGATCTGTTTATTTTCTTCAGAAATTTTGTACCTTTGAAAGTTTGCCTTGGTAATGGTAAATGAGGTTTGTAGGTGATTTGAATGTATGATTGTTGCTTGCTTTCCTAGCATTAACTGTTAGTTCCTTTACTCTGTTTGCTCTAGCTGCCTCCTCAGATCACTGACCACTGAAAAAGCATAACCAAATAGGAAAAATGTTCTAAAATCCAGCCAGACACCTGGATTCTAAGCCTGGTTCCAAAATTTGCAAAGTTTGTAAGCCTAAAGCTCAACCACATACCATGTCATGAACAACCCACTCCTCTCAAAATGAGAATTATTATAATAAGGGCCAGTGGCCCTAGGTGTGTGTGGGGGGTAAGCTGTAGTGATGTTTAGTCTCTAGTCTTCCCCTCATTCAAGCAATGTAACTAAAAAGAAGCACTGTTCTGGATTGAACTGTTCCCCCCCCCTCCCCCGCCAACTGATATTGAAGCTGTAATTCCCAGTACCACAGAATATCACAGACTTGGAAACAGGGATACTGCAGATGTATTTAGTTAAGATGAAGTTATACTGGAGTAGAGTGGTGGACCCTTAATCCAGTATGACTGGTGTCCTAAAAAAAAAAAAAAAAAATCATGCTTATGAAAACATTTGGGCACAGGAGAATGCCATGAGAAGATGAAGAGAGAAATAGGGCGATGGTTCTACAATATCACAGATTGCCAGCAAACCACCACAAATAGAGGGAAACACACAACAGAATCTTCCTCATGCTCTTAGCAGGGACCAACTTTGCACCTTGATCTCAGACTTTGAGCTTCCAAAGCTGTGAGACAATCAATTTCTGTTTTTTAAGCCACTTAGTTCGTGATGCTTTGTTATTGCAGCAGTAGAAAACTGGCCCTAGATGGGCTCTCAAGGATTATTTCTAGATACCCCAGCATTTCATGCTGTTCATCTTTGTGACCCATTACAGACTGTATTAGTCAGCGTTTGCAGCAATAATGGAGCATTACTAAATACCTCAAAGCTTAGTAGCTCAAATCCCAAACAGTTATTTTTCACTTGTGGGTCTGTGGCTGTGGCATTGCTTGATGCTGCTGGGCTGTGCTGGACTTGACAGCATGTGGGAAAGATCTGGATTTCTCTGTCCTCTCGTTTTGGGACCAAGACTGAAGGAGCAGCCACTTTTTAGACATGTTATTTGCAGGTGGAAGACAGGAGTTCAGAAGGCCAAGTCAAACCATGCAAGTGGTCATATGTTCATGCAAATTCTTTTGGCCAAAGCAAGTCCTAAGACCATGCCCAAAGTCAGCCCAGGAGGAGTGGAGCTTGTAGCTAATGGAGTTAGCAAAGTATACTCTACCTAGACAAGTATGAACAAATAATTAGTAGCAAATAATACTGTCTAGTGCACAGTCAGGCTTAAAATAAGCTTGTTGGTTTGTTTCAGAAGATGTCTATATGTCTACATCTATATATACAGTCATATTTGTATTAATCCGTAGAAGTTCTCTGAGCCATCACTTTGATTGTCCTGAAATGCCCTCCCCACCTCCGTTTCCTTATTTCTCCTTTCAAAATCTGCATTATTTGGCATGGGGCTTTGCATACATCAAGCAATCAATAAATGCTTGTTAAATTTATTGTTGAATTGAACCTTTTCTTCTTGATGTGACTTGTAAAAAAAAAAGTAGCCTTTCAAAAAGCAGGCATTCATAAAAAATGACTGAATTGAATTGAGGACAAGAAAAAAAACTCTTTAAATACAGCTATTGATGGAGACCCGGACAACCTTGTCTGAATCGAGGATTACAAACAAGAGAGCAGAATACCACCCTACTGAGATTTTCTGATGTCTTTAAGAGCTAATAAGGTAGCCCCAATTAATTAAAATATATTGTTTGTTCAATACTTTTCCTTTGAGCTTTACTCATTCTTTCACTCTTTATTTGGTGTCTTTTCTAAAAATTACAAAGAAATATAAATAAACTGTTTTCTCTTACTAACCAGATCTTCCAGTGGGTAAATTCCAGGCATGTGTATAAAGAAAATGCTCCTCTGGTGATTCTGTTGCACAACAGGTAGTAAAAGTCATGTTTCGAGAGGTAACAGAATGAAACCCCAGGAAGCCTATTATTTCACTCCCTACCCCCAAACTCGAGTGTTGGGAGGCCATATTCAGTGCTGTTTTCCAAGTCAGTATTTCGTTTGCCTCACAAGAATGGGAAGGACATACATTTGAAGTTGTGGAAGCATGAGGTTGAATTCTGGCTCTGCCATTTACTGCCTGTGTGACTTTCCCTTTTTTCAGTGTGAAAAGGAACTAATAAGTGGACTTAGCTTATAAAATTGTGAGGAGTAAGTGAGTAATGTATATACATACAGTGTTGGCACATAACAGGTGCTTGAGGAACACTTGCTCCTTCCTTAGCAAACCTTGGCATCTGGCTCCAGAGGTGACCAGATCAGGAAGGAAGAGAACACTGTAGAAAAACCTGGATTCTCCCCTTGAGAGTCAGTCCCCTCCATTTCCAGAAACATGCCTCAGGTAAAAACACTGTGTGTAGGTAAAATATTGACTTTGAATGCTGTTGTTTTTTTGTTTGTTTTGGTTTGTTTTTATTTTTAATCTAAAAATTCTATGGGGGAGGGGGTATGAAACTGAACGAATAAAAGACTACAGGGGATTTTAAATGATCTACTAATTTTGCTGAAGCTTTTGCCTGCTGATTACTCAAATTACTGACTTTTGAACTGGAGCTCAATCCTTCCTGCAAAGGTTCCATGATGCTGGCCTTTTGTGCCCCATGAAAATGCTGGTCCACTGGCCATGCCCTGTTTCATGCCTGTTCAAATCTGCTGCTGAGCTACTCTATTGAATTTTTCATTTCAGTTACTGTGCTTTTCAAGTCCAGAATATTCTGTATTTGAAGAGATACATTCTTTTTAGTTTCTTTTGTTCTTTCTCTACTGTTCCCTTTAGTTCTTTGAATATATTTTAAACAGCTGATTTAAAATCTTTGTCTAGTAAGTCCAACATCTGGACTTCCTCAGGTATAGTTTCTATTGATGCTTTTATATATCACTGGGTATTATTTCTTCATATCTTTTGTAATACTTTATTGAAAACTGCACTTTTTGAATATTACATGGGCAACTCTGGAAATCAAATTCTCCTCTTTCCTTGGGATTTATTGGTGTTATTGCTTGCTGTACTTTTGGTCTTTGTTTTTAGTGGCTTTTCTGAACGAATTCTGTAAAGTTTGTATTCTTCATTGTGTATGAGTACTGATGTTCCTGGTCTGTTCATTTATTGATTACCTAATGATTTGGGCAGTGATTTTCTTAAACACCTGGAACCAAAAATTCTTACAGATTTTGCCAATAGGCTGTCTATGTTCTTTGAGGCATACCTTCAACATCCTGTCTGGAAGATTACAACTCTGTCCTGGGTTTCACCTTTGCTTGTGCAGAATCTCAAAGTCTGCTAGAAACAAGAGCTAGGGCCTTCTTGGGTCTCTCTTGAACAGATACACAGCTCTTGGTATGTATGTGGCCTTCTATACTCCCAGAAATATTTAGGAACTTTGCAAAGTTCTTCCTTCCTTACTCTTTCTTTTTAAGCTTTGAGTTGAGTCTGTTGTTTGCTGAACTTATATCTATTGCCTCAGGGAGCAGTGGCTAAAATATTTCCCTATAATTATTTTTGACAAATGTTCCCTGGGTAGTGGCTTTAGTACTAGGTGAGTTTTAAGTCAAGTGAGATGACGATAGCTTTTCAAGCAATCTTCCAAGGAGGCACTAGTTGGTGAAATAATGACAGTTCTTTATGAATGGGGTTTGTTCTGCTCCCTCTGGTACTGAGAATGTGGACTGTTATTTTCAAGGCTGTTACTCAGCTAGTTAGTGAGTAAAGAATTGGGCTAGGGTAAGTTAAAACACGACAAAGCTCACCATTCTAACATAGAATGTTAGCTGTTTTTCTTAAATAAGTGCTCCCTATCTTATTGCATGTCTTTTATTAGTTTCCTAATCAAAAGCTAATTCTGATAGTTTAGGACATTTTTTTTTTTCATTGCTTTCCTGGAAGTTACTTACTGTCATTTTGATGATATGCTTTCTGACCTTGAATAACCATACCAATAGTAAACACTTGGAGATGTTTTTCAGTATGTCAGGCAACGTCATATCCATTTTCTCATTTCATCCTTATAACAGAATTTGAAATTGAGAAGTAAATATGCCTTTTATAGCTGAGGAATTTTAGGCATCTTCCAGGCAGCTGCTCTGTCTTCTGTGTCTTCCCAACTCACCTGTCGTATCATTAACATTGTGAGTAATGTTTTCATAGGTAGACCATGCGCTACAAGACAGAATACATAACTACTATTAACATAATTCTTAGATCAAAGTACATGTTTTTGGAATTAAAAAAAATGAACAGTGAATAAAGTTTAACATGTGGGACCTCTTTCCTGATGAATGATTTCATGGAATCCTACAATGTTAGGTCCTCAGGGGCTACATAGGGAGGGAAAGGAAGGTGTAGGACTTAGCTTCCTTCCCTAATGTTTCAAACAAAACAAATTCCATATTAGTTTTTTCCCACCTTGTTCATTTAACAAATATTAACTGAGCTTCTACTCTGAGGCAGGCCTTGTACTAGCAGCTAAGGACTTAGAAATTAAGACAAACTCCTTGCCATGAAATTTACTTTGCATGGGACAGAGAACGAGTCCATAATTTCTATAATTAAATTAAAAAAAAAAAAGCAAAACAAGGCAGGATAAGGTAGGGTACTAGAAGACACAGAATTATTTTTAGATAGTATTAGATAGTATTACCAGAGATGTCTTTTATGAGATGACATTTGAGCAACTATATGAAGGAAATGAAGGATCGGGCCGTCTGAGAATGTAGGGGCAGTGCTACAGGCAGCGCTGTGCTGAAGAGCAGCAAGTGCCGAGACCCTGGAGGAGAGAGTTTAGCATGAGAAGGCAGGTGTGGGCTGAGCCGGGGCAAGAGCCACGTGTGAGAGAGGTGAGGGCAGCCAGGATAGCTCGTGGGCTGCCAGGGTAGATTTCTTTTGAATAAATAATTCCATAGATAAAGAAAATGCTTAAGATGCAGACTTTTATAATTTGTGATCATTTACATGGTTTTCCCAGCGGTCATGTATGGATGTGAGAGTTGGACTGTGAAGAAGGCTGAGTGCCGAAGAATTGATGCTTTTGAACTGTGGTATTGGAGAAGACTCTTGAGAGTCCCTTGGACTGCAAGGAGATCCAACCAGTCCATTCTGAAG
>SJYX01008445.1:64800-79736 GCA_006410675.1 Oreotragus oreotragus | reverse complement strand
ATATATATATATCTTAAAAATATATATTTCATATATATGTATATTATTTTTCAAGTTCTTTCCTATTATGAGTTATCATAAGATATTGAATATAGTTCCCTGCGCTATACATCAGGTCCTTGTTGTTTTTATTTATCTTTTTATTTATATATAGTAGAGTGTATATGTTAATCCCAAACTCCTAATTTATCTCTCCACCCCACACCCTATACTCTCTTCCATCTTTTCCTTTATTTTCTTCTCTTCTTTCATTCCTTCTTTTTCTTATATTTCTTATTTTTCTTTCTTTTTTTGTGTTACCCATCAGCAAAGAAATCTGGACTATGTTTTCTTTACCTGTGATAAACTTACTACACGTGTGTGTGTGCATGCATGTGTGTGTGTGTGTGTTAGTCGCTCAGTTGTGTCCAACTCTTTGTGACCCCATGGACTGTAACTCACCAGGCTTCCCTATCCATGGAATTCTCCAGGCAAGAATACTGGAGATCCTCCTCCAGGGGATCTTCCTGATCCAGAGATCGAAACTGGGTCACCTACATTGTAGGTAGATTCTTTACTGTCTGAGCCACCAGGGAAGCCCCACCTGGCACATGAAAGGTACTAAAGAGGTATTTTTGAATGAGTGAGAAAATTGAGACCTGTAAGGTAAAGTAGTACTCTCAAGGTCATACCGCTAGTTAGTAGCAGAGTTAGAACCAGACCTAAATTTAGTTCAGTCTCCACTCTTCTCCACATTACTACCATGGAATCAAAAATGGAGCCAAAGAATTTTGCAATTAGCGTGGCTTATTGTTTCCTGTTACTGCCTCCAAGTATAGTCTGATTGCACCCTCACACTGCTAAGTCATTAACAGAAGAGTGCTTGTTGAAAGAGTGAGCTGTCTATTGAGAAGAGTGGAAGAGTGCTTGTTCATTGAGTCAGGTGAAAGCTTTCATGCTGCCGGCCAGTGTCAAAGACACAACGTGTTGTAAAGAGCCAAAGGGTATGTTTTGGAAGGTAAGGTGGTGGAAGGCCTGGACCACTGGTACAGTGTGCAGTCAGAGAAGGGTGACTTGGCTGCAAATCTTCTTTAATGAGGAGAAGAGAGAGAAAGGAAAAATAGCAACAAAAATGGTCAAAGTAGAAAATGCCACATTTACTGCTTTGCAGATAAGGAGCCAGAAGGCAGACAGACTCAGAAAGTACATCATTAAAATGACCTGAAATGCTTTTTGGAGAGCCATAATGTGATTGGCCAAGGCTTGAAGGATCTCTTTCCACACCAGGGCAGGAGGTCTTCAGTGTCTCCACATGATATGCAGCCAAATCAGGCAGACCCAGAGCCTGAAATGGATCTGGAAAGCAAGAATGCATGTGCTGAGACTGATGGTGTCTCCACCATCCTCGCAGCATTGAATAAGTCCCACAGCAGATCCAACTGCCACCCAAGACAAAGAAAGAGGTGAATTTTCACAGTAGATGGAGCAAGCCAGAGACCCCAAGGGGAAGTCACCAAATCAACAGGTATCTGGCCAGAAGATGGCAGTTGTTATAGTAAGGCCAGCCCAGGTCTCTGTCTGTGACTGATGCCTCTACCAGCTCAGCAATGGCAGAAACAGCTTGTGTTGCTGCTGCCTTTCAACCAAGAGTGATTGGAGAAGTTGGAAGTAAGTAGCCTTATCCAGACTTCCATTAGCCCTAACGGCAACATCCAGTGGACTCCATGGATAGACTACCAGACATTCAGTGCACTAAAGCTGCTGCCACTCACCCATGGCAGAAGATTCTGGAGTTTACATAACAGACTGAGGTTGTACAAACATCCTAGAGAACAACACTGATCAGTAGTTGAAGCTTTCCAGCAGTGCAGATGCGCAGCAGACTGCCCACATCAAGCAGGTCTTTGAAGAACCAGAAATCTACTCAAATCATCTTCCAGCTACAAAAGTTTTGTACCACTGGAAGTTTTGGGAGGTCGAGCAGGATAGGATCCCATAGCAACCACAGGACATCTTCAGGGACACGCACCAGGGTCTGAAGGATGTGGAAGTGAAAGTGGATGGCTTCAGTGAGAGTGTGGCCGACTTGACAAATGTGTGCTCCCCAGCTTCTCCCAGCAGCCACTCAGAGATGGGGGCCATGATCTCAAAGCCCAGGGAGGTCATCTGATTAGCTGGAACAAACTTGGCAGAACAAATTTCTCAAACTTGCTGCCACAAGAAATCATCTAATTTTAGAACTTGAGGGGACCTGGGAGATTCTTAGAGATTATGACAAAGCAGAATCCCAGAGAAGGTAGGCAAGCTATACACCACCACCCAGACAAGAACAAAGTAGAAATTTGAGCTACTGTACAAACTCCTGTACTAACTACAGCATGGCAGTCTTCTGGCCAGGCAGTGTTCGTGGTACAGAACCTGCCTGCCAATGCAGGAGAAATAAGAGACTCTGGTTCGGTCCCTGGTGTTGGGAAGATTCCCTGGAGGAGGAAATGGCAACCCACTCCAGTATCTTTGCTTGGAGAATCCCATGGGCAGAGGAGCCTAATGGGCTACAGTCCATGGGATCACAAAGAGTCAGACATGATTGAAGCAACTCAGCACACATGTACTAGTCCTGGAGCCCCTTTACCCACTGAATGTAGAATGAAGGAATACAAACTTGGATGCAGATGACCAACTGGCATGCTGGGTTGATAAAGCCGACTTTTAAGGACCAAGGATTGATCCAGTAGACAGACTCTGGGCCACAGCTAGCATTTCATTTGCATAAAGTTGCCCCTTCCTCTGGGCGGACTCGGGCCACAGGAAGGCCATCAGCTTGGCATGAGGTGTGTGGGCAGGGCTTCAGTCTCTGTGCTTTCTTGTCCAGCTACTTTGTGTAGGATACACCCTGAACAGTCTCACTCAGCAGCTTGGCAGGTTGGAGAAAAGTTGCAGGGAAGCCCCTGATCTGGAAGGATAGTGCAGGAAGTCAGGGAGCTGACTTATTTCCCAGTGTCTGGGGTCTGAGGAAGGGTGAGTCTATACCCCACACGCCTTTCCCAATAACTAGCAAGTTACTAAAATTATATTACAGAGGGTCAATCATGAGGCTTGTGGCTTTACCTCCATAATACACTGAAAACATCCTTTATAAAACAGCTGTGCTGGAGAAGGTGATGTGTGCAAGCACAATTTGTAATAGTGAAAAACTGGAAACAACATAAATATCTATCAGTAAAGGATTATATAAAGAAATTGTGGTATATCCATTCATTGGACCACAATACAGCAGCTAAAAAGGATGGAGTAAATCTATTATATATATAATGGCATGGAAAGGATCACATTGATAAGTGAATAAAGCAAACTGAAGAACAGAACACAAGATATATTATTATCTTATAGAAGTATATATATGTAAATTCCCTGACGTGGTCACATCATTAGACTGGAGTCCAAAGTGAGGTCTAGTCCTTTTTACAATTCAGAGTAAATGTCAGTGAGCCTGTATGTCAGTCCTTTATGAGAATTTCCTTCTTGTCATTCCCTCCAGGAACAAGTCCAGGATTCCCCAGGATACTTTTGTATCCAAAGCCCTGTTCTGTGTGCTCCTGTCCAGCTACTGGAGTCAGAACTCAGATGTGCCCCCTAGAGGCTGGAGGACTCCACACTGTTACCCGACTTGGTTCCTCCAGGGTGTGGAGCTGAGTTCTGTGAGTGTCACTGCTTAATCCATGAAACTCAGAGACTCTCACCAGGAGCCTCTCTTCCTCACTGTTGCCTCCAGTACCAGAATGCATCATCTCTCCCTTATATCGGGTGCCTAGGGTCAGTTCTAGTTGCTGTCTTGGCTAGAAGTGGCACTGAGGCCTGCTGCCTAGAACCTGGGACTCCAACACACCATGAAGTCTTTGCTCAGTCATTTCCATCATCATCAGAGGAAAGTGGAGGAAGGGTCTGATCACATAACCATCTTGTCTCTCTAAGAGTTCACTTCTACCACTGGGCCTTACCTATGGCCCCTCCATGCCTCTGGCCACACGCTTCAAGTTCTATCCTCCTGCAGGTCTGAGGCTCACCAATTTCCTGCCTGAGTAAAACTGATATGCAGAGTAGCTGCATTCCTGTCTTTTCTTCATGGCTTCCAGGAGACAGTCTCTCCAGGGAAAATAGTCTGAGCTTGGAATTCTACCAAAGTGCAGATTGCGCAGTCTTCTGCCTGGTTTCTTTATTTAAAAAGCATACACAGAGAGTCTTCTAACAAACCGTGTTCACCAATAGAATGTTAGGCTAATGCTATGGCCCTTAGGTGGGCATTTTTTTTTTTTTGGTAGCACCCTGTGGCAAGCAGGATTTTAGTTCCCTGAAAAGGGATTGAACCTGTGGCCCCAGCAGTAGAAATACAGAGCCCTAACCACTGAACCACCAGGGAATTCCCATGAGGTGTGTGTTTTGAACATTTGTGACTTTATAGTCTGCTGTCTACTTATATTTTAAAGTACATTGACATATGCTAGTGTCACATTAGTAAATTCTGTATAAAATGATTTTAAGACACTCTGTTCTTAGGAAAATACCTACACCAAACTGCTAATAATGGGATTAAGGATAAGGTAAGTGTGAAAAGTTGCATTTTCTATACTTAATATGGTTTGAGATTTTGTTTTACAACAACAAAAGTTACTTTTGTGATCACAGACAAAACTTAAAGACCCTGAAAATACATACTTTATGTACTATGCCCAATTAAACACCATATATGTGTGTTCTTGAGAACACACATTTCTTTGTTCTTGAGAACGGTATATGATGTTGGGGGGAGAGAGAGTGCACGAGCAGGTGCAAGTGAGCATGGAGTCTAGAGACACACCTGAGCCTGGATGAGGCGATGTCATCAACAGGTAAAAAGCCGAGGAGATGAAGCTCTGCCATACAAAATAGCATTTTGGTCTGAACAGCTTCAACTTTTCTCAGACCCTTCCATCTAGGTCATGGCGTCTGCTCTACTTTACCCAAATTACAAAAAGTCATGTACCTTGTTTCAGTATTCACTCCTTTCACCGTTTTGGTTAACTAACATCGAGAGCAGTTTCATTAGATGAGCTATATCACTACGGTCTGGCTTTTGGCCAGTGATAAAAGTGCTTCCAGGTGGTTGCCATGTATATCACTTGTCTCCCACCTCCTCTACACATCCTTGCAAAACCATACACAGACACACACACACACAGACATGCACACACACACACATAACTTGAAAACGGTCTGAATATAAGGCAGTTTTGTACATTATTCAGTAAAACATGTAAAAGATCAATTACACCTTCTCCTGTGCATTTCTCTACGAGTACAAGAAGCACAGAACTCTGACACTTGACTTAGAATGACATCATCTTCTTGGCTCTGTGCCTGTGGCTGCAATTCAAACAAATGTTAGGCAGATTGAAAATCAGAAGAGGGGAAAATGGTTGTGTGAAATCAACTGAATCAACTCACATTTATTATAAAGCAACTCTTGGCAGAATGCAAGAAAGGCTGAAAAAATCAGAGAAAGCTTAAGATATTCTCAAAGTGAGAGGGTTTATTTGAACTCTTAAATTAAGCTACTGATCCAGTTTCCAGTTTTACAGTCTGTGATTGTGGCTAATTGGGGATAGGCAAAATTGCATCTCATTGTTTTTAGATGAAATTTCTTTGATTACTGTTGAGAGTAAGCACTTTAAAACACGTTTTTATTGTTATTGGCATTTCTTTTCATGACTTGTCTATTTGTATATTTTGCTCATTATTCTTTTGAGATACCAGCTTTTTCGTTATTACAATGTAACAGTACTTCATACATCAAGAATCTTGACCTTTTGTTTGCAATATTTGCCATAAATATTTTTCCTAGTTTGACATTTAGTTTTGACTTTTGTTTATAGTTTTTCTGACTTTCAAATGTTTTTAATCTATCCATTGCTTTGGAGATCATCTATTACCTTTTTGTTTTTACTTCATAAAAACTTCACCATCACTACTCTGAAATCTCATGAATTTCATAAATTTTTTATCAGTGTATTCTTTCAGTTTTTAATTCTTTGAATTTAACTCTTTAATCTTTCCTTATTGCATTTTAGAATACAGTATGAAATAAAGATCTAAATTAATGATTTCCCCTAATAGTTGATTCTCCTATTCACTGTAATGATTAATTCACCCTTTTCTCATTTATAAAATTTAAAGCATTATACAGATAATATAGATTCATTTAAAAATAAGAAAAATAAAGATATTTGAAACGAAGGAGAGAACACTTGTATTTTCTTTCCATTCTGAGTTGAGTGTTAGCAATTTTAAAGACATTTTCTTCTCTAGAGGATGCATATATTTCCCCTGATGTTTTTCCATTCAGTAATGCATCATGACTATCTTTCCATGTCAATCAATATCCTTTACAGTACTATGTCCTAAGTAACTTTTCTTTGAAATATACTGTACATTCAGAAATATGTACATAAGTACATAAGTACTTAGGGATGAATTGAATTTTTACAACTGAACACATTCATGTAGCCAGCTCCTAGATCAAGAAAAAGAATATTACTAGCACCCCCAAAACCTTCAAGATGGCTCTTGCCTGTGATCTTCTTTCTCCAAAGGTAACCACTGTCCTTCTGTCCTGACTCATAACACCATAGATTCATTTCACAGTCCTCTTTCTGACAGCTAAATGTATTCCATCATATATAAATGCATCACAATATACTCGCTTTGGGTTAAATTGTGTCCTCCCAAAAGATATTTTGAAAACCTAGCCCCTAGTGCCTGGGAATGTAACCTAATTTGAAATAGGGTCTCTGCAGATGTCATCAAGCTAAGATGAAGTCATTAGGGTGAGTCTTCATCCAATATGACTGTGCCCCTACGAGAGGACAATGCCATATGAAGACAGAGACACACAGAGGAGAAGGCTATGTGACCCTGGAGGCAGAGATGAGAGTGATGCAGATGCAAGCCAAGGAACACCATGGGTTGACAGTCACCACTGGAAGCTAGGAAGAGGCAAGGAAGGACTCCAGCTAGAGACTCAGGGGGGCCATGGGCCTGCCAACACCTTGATTTTGGACGTTAGCCCCCAGACTATGAGATAATAAATTTCTGTCACTTTCAGCCACTTAGTTTGTGGTACTCTGCTACGACAGCCCAAAGCTCTGGCCTGGTTTTGATGGTTTTGGCGTTTTTCTAACATTCTATTATTCTATAGTGTTATGAATATTTATTGTTTTCCTTAGAAGAAACTATAAGAATGAACTATCTAAAACAAAGAATACTAGTAGACAATATGAGTACAGTGTACTTAGTAAGACAAAGGCTGTGTTTATGTGTATGCTCACCCCATGGACTCTAGCCCACCAGGCTCCTTTATCTATGGGATTCCTCAGGCAAGAATACTGGCGTTGGTTGCCATTTCCTCCTCTAGGGGCTCTTCTTGACCCAGGCATCAAACCTGTCTCTGGTGTCTCATGCTTTGGCAGATGGATTCTTTACTACTGTGCCACCTGGGAAGCCCGAAGACAAGGCTCAGTTCAGTTCAGTTCAGTTCAGTCGCTCAGCCATGTCCAGCTCTTTGTAACCCCATGGACTGCAGCATGCCAGGCTTCCCTGTCCGTCAGAAACTCTGGGATGTATCTAGTTCTTAACAGTGGGCACACTTTCTGCTCAAACTCATTACCTGCTGCCTTCTTGAACTTTCATATTTTTGATATTAATAGGTAAAATTTCCTCTTATTTCTCTTCTTTTGCAAAACATGTTTGTATGCCATAATCTGTTTACTTTTCCAGATAAACATATGATAGTTTTGTCAACCACTAAAAGTTGTCAGGGATGGCATCAAACCAATTAAATTAACAAGAGATTTGATATCTTTGGTGTGTTTGGGAATGAGAGCATGTCTCTGTGCCTAGCTGAATCTCTCTTCTCGTCTCCTCCTGAGGGATTTGGAGAGCTGGAGAGGAAGGCAGAGAGCATTCCAAATGACCTGCTGAGTGGGCTTTGGGAAGCCGATCAAGCATTGCTGGCTTGAGTATAGGGGAGGTCATCGGAAAAGGAGGCAGGTTGAGTTCTGAGCCAGCTCTGGGTGTCTTCCAGGAATCCTTCATTTTTTTCATGGCACAGAATGAGAGCGTATGCCCAGGGAACAAATCTGATGAAAGCAGAAAATAAGCTGTTTTAGTAAGTTTGCCAGACAGGAGGAATTGTGGCTGAAACCTGGAGCCATGGATCATGGAAAGAGGGGCAATTTGAGACTAGGCAGTGATGTGTGTTGTGGGTATGGCTGGCCAGGGAGGCAAGGGTTGAGCTGAAGTTAAGAAGATTGGATTCCAATCTGAGATCTGAAGTCAGCCTGTTCCCTTGGTCTAGAGGCCTTCCCTCTTGAGCATAGGTTTGCTCCTTTCTCAATATGAGTGCTCACAGAATGACCTCTAAGCCCTCCCTGAGCTGGGATTCTAAGTGGCATTTGCTGGAGCATCATGGGAGTTGCATGGCTGAAAAAAGCCCCAACATGTTAAATTTTCGTGTCTAAACCAATGAACTTAATTATAGAATAATATGATGAAGAAACGCAATTTCAAAAGGCCTTTGGGATGATTCCTACTAGTGGAATGAAGTGAAGTGAAAGTGTAAGTCACTCACTTGTGTCCAACTCTTTGCAACCCCATGGACTGTAACCCACCAGGCTCCTCTGTTCATGGGATCCTTCAGGCAAGAGTACTGGAGTGAGTTGCCACGCCTTTCTTCAGGGGATCTTCTCAACCCAGGGATCGAAGCCAGGCTTTTTGCATTGCAGGCAGTTTCTTTGCCATCCGAGCCACCAGGAATAGGAGAGGACAAAATCCAAGGTAGCTCAAGAACATTATTTAGGGGTGAGGGACACCTAAAAGCACTAAAAAATACTTTCCAATCCAGTTCTTTCTTCCGGTTTTCTTTGGTGAGGGCTCCCTGGGATGACATTCTCTCAGGTATTGGAACTTGCTTTGTAGGCAGAATGAGGCAAAGCATGTGCTCTTTATGGCAGCAGACTCTAATCACACACACACACAAAACTTCCAGGTCATTGGTGTCTTTGGGACACCAATTTGAAAAAAAAAAATGACATTATTGGAGTTCTAAAATTTTTAAAACAACTTTCCGTTCCTTCTTCTCCTTAGCTCCTTAGCTTTTAAAAAAAAAAAGAAAAGAAAAGAAAATCTTTTTAGTTCCAGATTTTGCTATAAGTCTGGGTTTAACTCTGTCACAGAAATGAATTATTAAAACTGACCACCCGATGGATGTCTGCTTCTCAGATGGAGGGAGCTCCCCGAAGCCTTTGGCAGAGACTGATCTGTAGGGACCAGGTCCTTCAAAGGAGTCCCCACCAAGACCTAAAGTGCATAGAACCTGCCAGACTGTGTCTGGCTCCATTATTTCCATTTCCCCCAGGGGGGTCCTGGCCAATAAGGCATTCCAATTATGCCCTCCTGACTCCAACTCCAGAAGCCACCCACTACCTCCCCACTCTGAAGGTCAAAAAGTCTTCATTGTGGCTAACTTTGTTAGCCTCAAGAAGCATTCGTTATCAGGTTTTTGAAGGGGAAATAGGAAAATTCTAGTTTTGCATTAGTACCTAGCTTCCAAGATGGCCTCCAGGTCAGTTCCCAGTGATCCCCCTCTCGGTATTCATGCACTTGTGAGGTCCCCTCCCACACTGTGGCAAGAGGTGTGTGTGTGACAAATACATACTGCAGAAAAGAGGAGGTCAACTACATGTAGTGAGGTCACTTGGGCCTCAGTATGAATAGTAGGAACTATGGTGAGCCCCACGTGAATAGGAGGAACTAAAGTCTCCAGCAACAGCCAGTGAAACCTAGAGGCCTGACAACTTTGTGAATGAACTTGCAGGTGGATCCCCTCCACCCCAGTTGAGCCTTCAGATGAGGTATCACCCAGGCCAACAATTTGACATCAATCCCAAGATAAACCTTGAACCTGGAACTGCCCAGCTAAGCCACTCCTAAATTCCTGACCCTTAGAAACTAGGTGAGACCATACCTGTTTGTTGCTTAAAGCTCTGAAGTTTGGGGGTAATTTGGAATGTGGAAATAGGTAACTAAAGCACAGTATGCTTTGCTTTTGAGTAAATAGGAAGACATACCATGTGGAATGAAGACATATAAGTTATCTAGAATGACAAGTCAGCAATTGTCCCTTTGTTTGGGGCAGGACCTGGGAATTGTATGTTTAACTAAGACCCCAAATGATTCTAATGATCAGAAAAGTCTGAGAAGCAATACGGAACAGGATTCAAAACTGAATGATATTTGTTTTTCTCCTTCTGACTTACTTCACTCTGTAAGACAGACTCTAGGTCCATCCACATTTCTACATATATGGAATCTAGAAAAATGGTACAGATGTACCCCTATCTGCAGGGCAGAAACAGAGGCACAGATGCGGAGAACAGACATGGGAATGGGGCGGGGGAGGGGGTGAACTGGGAGACTGAGATTGGCGCTCATGCCCTGCTATGTGTACAGCACATGGCTAGTGGGAACCTGCTGTATAGCACGGGAAGCTCAGTGCTCTGTGATGACGTAGATGGCTGGGATGTGGGGAGGGGAGGCAGATCCAAGAGTGAGGCGATGTGTGTGTGTATATATATATATGTAGCTGATCAACTTAGTTGCACAGCAGAAACTAGCAACACTCTAAGGCAGTTCAGTTCAGTTCAGTCGCTCAGTCGTGTCCGACTCTTTGCGACCCCATGAATTGCAGCACGCCAGGCCTCCCTGTCCATCACCAACTCCCGGAGTTCACTCAGATTCACGTCCATCAAGTCAGTGATGCCATCCAGCCATCTCACCCTCTATTGTCCCCTTCTCCTCCTGCCCCCAATCCCTCCCAACATCAAAGTCTTTTCCAATGACTCAACTCTTCGCATGAGGTGGCCAAAGTACTGGAGTTTCAGCTTTAGCATCATTCCTTCCAAAGAAATCCCAGGGTTGATCTCCTTCAGAATGGACTGGTTGGACCTCCTTGCAGTCCAAGGGACTCTCAAGAGTCTTCTCCAACACCACAGTTCAAAAGCATCAATTCTTTGGCACTCAGCTTTCTTCACAGTCCAACTCTCACATCCATACATGACTACTGGAACAACCATAGCCTTGACTAGATGGCAACTATACCCCAATTAAAAAAAAAAAAAAGAATGAGACGGAGCCCTTCTGCAGGAAACTTCAAGATAAAAAGCAAATTGGTATACAGCAGTACATTCAAAGAGAAGCACAAAGTGGGAAGAAAAGGTGTGAAAAGCCTTGAGGGAATCAAGGAATGCTTCCTGGAAAGAGTGACACACGGGTAAGATCTCAAGGGAAAGTAAGGACTTCAGAGAGCAATGCATGGAAAGTCACGGAGTGAGAGTAACTGATGGCATTTATCAGGGGCTTGTATTGTGCCGAGCAGGCACAACTTTACCTGCATCACCTTATCCAGCCCTCAGTCCTGTGCTGTAGGAGCTCTGTCACCCCATTTTACAAATGAGAGAGTAGGTTTTGGTTAGTACATGGTTCAGAGTTATGTAGCTCCTGTGTGCAGTACTAGGGGGAAAGGAGGCGGCTGACTCCATCTGCCATGCTTTTAACCACTAGAGTGTTCCATGTCCCAGGGGACATGAGACTCGCTGATGTGAAAGGGCTGTGACATTTTTGCAAAAGACAGGAGTTTCATGGAAATAACAGAAGTTGTCCATTGTGGGATACGGACCAGAGGAAGATACTGCGTGGAGTGTTGGAACCTGGCAGTGATTTCCTAGGGCAAGCTCAGCTTATTCATTTAGTAAATGAGGAAAGGGAGATTCAGGAAGGTTTTGTGCTGCTGCTGCTGCTAAGTCACTTCAGTCGTGTCCGACTCTGTGTGACCCCATAGACGGCAGCCCACCAGGCTCCCCCATCCTTGGGTGACTTGTCCAAAATTTGACAGCGGCAGAAAGGAATAAAGGTCAGGTCCCTGGAAGCCCCCTTTCTAGCGTGGACAACTGGAGGCCAAACTTTGATGTGGTGCTAAGGAGGTCTGAGCTCTTCAATGGCTTATGTTTGTTTGTTTTTTCAAACAATTTTAAGTGTACAATTCAATGACATTAAGTGTATTCAGTGTTGTGCAATCATCACCATTATCCATTTCCTTGTCATCAGCGCAAACAGAAATTCTGTGCCCATTAAACAATTACTCGCTATTCCTCCTCCTCATTCTGTTCTCTGTCTTCATAAATCTACTTGCTGTAGTGCCTCATATATGTGGAGTCACATGTGTGTCCTGTTGTGTCTGGCTTTTTTCACTTAACGTGTTTTCAAGATTCACCCGTATTGTGTCATGTATCAAGACTTCATTTTTTCGCCCCATTTTTTTCTATTGTGGTCAAATACATATAATATTTGGGCTTCCCTCACGGCTCAGTGGTAAAGATCTGCCTGCCAATGGAGAAGATGCCAGTTCGATATCTGAGTGGGGAAGATCCCCTGGAGAAGGAAATAGCAACCCAGTCCAGTATTCTTGCCTGGGAAATTCCATGGACCGAGAGACTGGTGGGCTACAGTCCATGGGGTTACAACGAGTCAGACATGACTTAGCAGCTAAACAGTAACATCATATAATATTTACCATCTTAACCATTTTAAGTGTGCAGTTTAGTGAATTAAGTACATTCATAATATTGTGCAACTATTACCATGATCCACCAGCAGAACTTTTTTCATGTTACAAATTAAAATCCTGTTTGTATTAAATAGGAACACCCCTTCGCTTATCTCCCCAGGCCCTGGCAACTACTATTCTACTTTTGGTCTCTATGATTTTGATGTATCTAGGTACCTCAGATAAATGGAATTATGCAGCATCTGTCTTTTTGTGACTGACATTTCAATTAGCATAATGTCCTTGAGGTTCATCCATATTATATATGTCAGAATTTCCATCCTCTTAAAGTCAGACAAATATTCTGTTGTATGTATAATATAAGCTGCTGCTGCTAAGTCACTTCAGTCATGTCCGACTCTGTGTGACCCCATAGGTGGCAGCCCACCAGGCTGCATTTGTATTTATGCATTCATCTGTTGATAGACATTTGGGCTGGTTCCACCTTTCGGCTGTTGTGAATAACCTTGCTAAGAATATGGGTGTACAAATATCTCTTTCAGACACTGCTTTCAGTGATTTTGGGAATATAACCAGAAGTGAAATTACTGGATCATATGGTAATTCTTTTTTTTTTTTTTAAACTTTTGTGATCCTGACATGTTGTTTTCCAGTGTGGCTGCATCACTTTATGTTTCCACCAACTGCACACAAGGGTCCAGTTTCTCCACATCCTCAACAACATTTTATACTTCCTTCCTTTCTTCAAGGATGAGATCTATTCTAATGTATGCATAACCACATTTTAAAAATTCCATTCATCAGTTGATGAACATTGGGTTGTTTCCACCCTTTTGCCTGTTGTAAACAACGCTGCTGTGAACATTCATGTGCAGGTATTTGAGTCCCGGCTTTGGATATTTTTGTCTAAGTGGAATTGCTGGATCATAAGGTAATTTTATAGGGCTTCCCTTGTAGCTCAGCTGGTAAAGGATCTGCCCACGATGTGGGAGACCTGGGTTTGATACCTGGGTTAGGAAGATCCCCTGGCGAAGGGAAAGACTACCCAAGGTAACTTTATATTTAAGTTCTTGAGAAATGTGTAGACTTTTGAAGGAGATCAGTGCTCTGTAAGTTAGCTCTGAGGATCCTAGCCTTTTGAACAGATATCCCTAGGTAGATGGATGGATGGGTGGATGAGTGGATGGGTGGGGGTGGGGCGATGGGGCTCCTCTCGCTCCGGCATCCACACCAATGCCCTCCCCCCAACTTCTTGCTTTCCGGAAAGCAGTTCTCTGAGCCTCTAACACCGGGATCAAACGGCTGAAATGAAGCTGACCCCCGCGTCTAGTTGGGCTTGCCCGGGGGAGCGACGTTTGAGTCGCTCCTAGTGTGTCCTGCGAGGGCGGTGTAGGCAGAAGGGGAGGCTCCTCCCGGTTCTTTGAAATCTCGCCGGCTCATCAGCCCGACCGCCCACTCTGGCGGTGGCTCCGGGGCAGACCAGGTGAGCGGCCGAGCCCCGGGGACTGCAGGGTGGGTACCTCGAAGTCGGCGCTGAGCCCGGCTCCCAGCGCCGCCGCCCTTGTTCCCGCTCCGGGCAGTCGTTCCGGAGCCTGAGCCCCGGGAACGCGCGCTCCCTGCGGCGTGTCCTCGCCTCCAGCTTCGCCTCTGCGTCCTCGACACTCCGGCCCGGGGGCGACTCCCGGGTCCCCAGCCGCGCGCTGGCCTGGGCGCCCCGACGTGGCCCCGTCTGGAGCCGGACCTCCCAGCCTCGGTGTCCCCCGGAGCCTCGCGGACCCGGAGGAGCACGCCTCCCAGAGCCAGCCACCCGGGCCCTGGGCGCCCCGCGGCCCCCGGGGCGGGGACAGCGAGTGCGGGGCCGAGGTGGCCTCGCCTCGGAGCCGCAGTCCTCTGATCTGCGGCGGCGAGAGAGCAACTCCAGCCCAACCCAGCCAGAAGCAAGCCCGGGGCGGGCACCGTGCTCTTCCTGCTGGCTTCTGGGAGCAGCGGCTCGTGCCCTCCGTCACCTGCCTGGCTGGGGATTCCGGGATGAATCAGGTACAGAGCGCGCCCTCCGGAGCGATGCTCCAAGGACTCCAGGCTGCCCTGGCCGCCGGGGCGCGGGGGCTTTTGAGTGGGAAGGGGGCTTTCCAAGAGACTCACACTCGTGCCATATCTTCTCGGGAGCCGGGCTGCCCGCTCCTTCTGTCCTTAGGTGTAGCCTCTGAGGCTCCGGAGGACAAAGTTGCTAGCCGGAGACGGCTCACCAGCAGGGGCTGCGAAGGGAGGCTTCCAGAGACGGGAGGGGTCTGGCCGGGGGTTG
>SJYX01008445.1:39486-64570 GCA_006410675.1 Oreotragus oreotragus | reverse complement strand
GAGGTGGGGGCGAGCGCTAAACGCTGGGGCTCCAGAGGACGCTAGGTGACAGTGGGGTTCCTCTCGGGGAGGTGGGGATGAAGGAGAAAGAAAAGATCGCTGGATAATTTCTCCCCAAATCCCAAAGCTCCTAACACCCGGCCTCCCCAAGAAGTTTTTATGCTCTTTGTTTTGAAAACGTGACTCTGAGTCTTCCAGGTAGCAAGCTTGCAGGGCCTTTTCCAGAGGTGCCCTGTCTCGGAGACACACAGGGCCTGCCAGGGACAAGGACTGTCCCACCCTGACTGGGTCCTTCCTGCCTGGGTGGCAAGCCTGACATCCTCTGCCGTTTACGCTCTGGATTCTGCTTCTTACATCTGACGGGGGCAAAGGGCAGGGCCTGAGACGGGTAGAACTGATGCTCAGAAGAGGGAAAAACTATCTGAGGAAAACAGAGGCAAAGAATTGGGGGAGAGATGGAACTGGGGCCGAGCCTCCCTAGGGTACAGAGGCACTTTAGTTCTACCCCCAAAGGTAGGCTCCAGGCATGTCACCTTTGAGGGATGTGGACAGCAAGCTCTCCTGGGGGTCCTTGGAGTCTTCCTGGTGTCTCCCTGTCCCAGGAATCTCAGACTCCCACATTTCCCCTCCCTCTCCGGATTTCCTGCCCTCCACAGAGCTCTGCAGACACCAGCCTTCTTATTCTATCCCAGCAATAGATGCTTGCAGACTGTGGGACGGACTGGGTCTGCAGGGAGAGTGCAGGGGACATGGGGACTCTGGCTCGCTCTTGGTTCTTTGTCCCCATTGGTGCAGCAGACAACCCCTCCTGACATCCCAGCCCCAGCATCTGGATCAGGTGGACCCTCCTCTTCCTTGCAGCTGACCGAGGAGGCTTGGGTCCTCACTAGTAATTCCTTGCAGTCCTAGGGTGTAAAACCCTCCCTCTCCACAGAGCTCAGTGCTTTACAGACATCATTGAGCTCTTGCCTGGAGGATGTCTAAACTCTTTATCTCAAGACACACAACCATCCCAGGAAGGACTTTGCTCCAGTGTCCCCTTTCTAAGTCACTCGGTGATTAGGCTGGGAATTCACCCTATAGCCCCTGTCTGGGGACAGGCCTTGGTAAATGCTGTGTGTGGCTTCTAGGGTCTCAGCTGCCTTGGATGTAGGAATAGAAAACCCAGCGAGGAGAGGGACAAGCAGCTGATACATAGGCTCTGTGATTTTAGAGCAGTGTTTTGCCAGAGGAAGGAGGCCAGCTCATGGAGAGCATTCAGGTTTGTCTCAAAGCCTTGCTTCTTCAATGGGATTCACAACAATTTCTTTTAAGCCACAGAATGGGACAATTTCACAAGGACATAGTTCAGGCTGTTGAGACAAGGAAAGGAGTTTGGAGCAGATTACTTTGGTTCTCTTCAGCCTCCCCACATTCCTTACTTTGGCACCTGAGAAAAAGTGCAAAATTCAGAATCTTCAGTGGAATGGAAATAAACTGAGTTGGTGCCTGTTTGTCTCTACAGCAATCTAACCTTACCTAAATGAGTGGGCATGTGGTTTGGATTCCTTTGTTTTCTTCCCCTGGTTCCTTTATTTCTATTCCAACCCAGTGTTCACTCTGGGCAGGTGGCTAATGGGCCAGCTTAGGTTACACGATGGTTTTAAATTTGGCCTGGTTTGTGTGTAATGTCTTTNTCCTCACTAGTAATTCCTTGCAGTCCTAGGGTGTAAAACCCTCCCTCTCCACAGAGCTCAGTGCTTTACAGACATCACTGAGCTCTTGCCTGGAGGATGTCTAAACTCTTTATCTCAAGACACACAACCATCCCAGGAAGGACTTTGCTCCAGTGTCCCCTTTCTAAGTCACTCGGTGATTAGGCTGGGAATTCACCCTATAGCCCCTGTCTGGGGACAGGCCTTGGTAAATGCTGTGTGTGGCTTCTAGGGTCTCAGCTGCCTTGGATGTAGGAATAGAAAACCCAGCGAGGAGAGGGACAAGCAGCTGATACATAGGCTCTGTGATTTTAGAGCAGTGTTTTGCCAGAGGAAGGAGGCCAGCTCATGGAGAGCATTCAGGTTTGTCTCAAAGCCTTGCTTCTTCAATGGGATTCACAACAATTTCTTTTAAGCCACAGAATGGGACAATTTCACAAGGACATAGTTCAGGCTGTTGAGACAAGGAAAGGAGTTTGGAGCAGATTACTTTGGTTCTCTTCAGCCTCCCCACATTCCTTACTTTGGCACCTGAGAAAAAGTGCAAAATTCAGAATCTTCAGTGGAATGGAAATAAACTGAGTTGGTGCCTGTTTGTCTCTATAGCAATCTAACCTTACCTAAATGAGTGGGTATGTGGTTTGGATTCCTTTGTTTTCTTCCCCTGGTTCCTTTATTTCTATTCCAACCCAGTGTTCACTCTGGGCAGGTGGCTAATGGGCCAGCTTAGGTTACACGATGGTTTTAAATTTGGCCTGGTTTGTGTGTAATGTCTTTCAAAGGCTTAGGATGAAGCTTGGATTCTAGATCCCATGGATGTTTGCAGGGACACACTGACTCATGAAGGAAAAACTGAGTTTCAGCAGAAAAGGGAGACCTCAGTCTAGCAACATCACCCCAGAGGAATTCCCGAGTGTGGCTCAAGGCTTCAACCAGCCAGATGGAGATCACCATGGGGGTCATAGGTGAGAATGCCACCAATACGTCAGCCAACTATTTCCCTCAGCTTGACCCCCTCGGAGCCCAAGCTGCTTCTTTCCCCTTCAACTTCAGCTATGGTGACTATGATATGCCCTTGGATGAAGATGAGGATGTGACCAATTCCCGGACCTTCTTTGCCGCCAAGATTGTCATTGGCATGGCGCTGGTGGGTATTATGCTGGTCTGTGGTATCGGCAACTTCATCTTCATCGCTGCACTGGCCCGCTACAAGAAGCTACGCAACCTCACCAATCTGCTCATCGCCAACCTGGCCATCTCTGATTTCCTGGTGGCCATCGTCTGCTGCCCGTTCGAGATGGACTACTACGTGGCGCGCCAGCTCTCCTGGGAGCATGGCCACGTGCTGTGCGCCTCTGTCAACTATCTGCGCACAGTCTCTCTCTACGTCTCCACCAACGCCCTGCTGGCCATTGCCATCGACCGGTGAGTGGGGGTGGGGACAGCCAAGGGGGGGCAGCTGTGACTGATGAGAGGCATCTGTGTTCACCAGAACCATGGATGCATGGAGGGGCCAAAGGTGGCCCATTTATTAAAGGTGAGAATTCTAGTTTTCTAGCTGTAAGGAGTCAGGAGGTAGTAGAGGCCCCTAGAATTGGGGAGCCAGAGGGCTGCTGATCTCTCTGCTATGGACTTGCTGCTGGGTGTTGTATCTGTCCAAGGCCTAGAGGCAGACAGCCACCAGGAGGTGTGGAGGGAGGAGTTTAAGTTGCAGGCAGTTACCTCCTGAGTCAGCCTGGTAATCTTAAAGGAGGTTTCTATCTCATCAAGACCTACTATACTAAACATGACACCCTACTAATACCAGTTGACTTTTGAATAGTTATTATTATTTAAAAAATTTTAATTTTATATTGGGGTATAGTAGATTAGGGCTTCCCTGGTGGCTCAAATGGAAAGAATCTGCCTGCAATGTGGGAGACCTGGGTTTGATCACTGGGTTGGGAAGATCCCCTAGAGAAGGGCATGGCAACCCACTTCAGTAGTCTTGCCTGGAGAATCCCATGGATGGAGGAGCCTGGCTACAGTCTATAGGGTCGCACAGAGTCCGGCCTGACTGAGCGACTAATACTACTACACCTATAGTAGATGAACAGCGTTAACACTGGTTGATTTTAAAGAAGGTTGAGGAGTTTGTTTTGAAAAAACAAACAAACAAAACAAGTCAAAACAAAGCATGTGCTTACTTACTCTGTTTTTGTTGCAATAATCAGTTTGCTCCTTTTCACACATTAGCGTGCAACAGTACCCAAGAGCTGATTCTAGTGAAGATAAGTAACATCAGTAAGAGCAGCCTATGCCAGTCTTATATCCTCAGGCTTCTCATTTAGTATAATCGCCTGTGCTAATGGGCCAGAGTGGTTTTTGTGCTCTTGGGACAGTCTTTGAAGGCTCCCCTGCCAAAAGTTGAACTCTTGTTACAAAACACCTTGCAGTGTAGAGACAGTTACCCTGAGGGTCTGACTGGGCCTCTGTGTACTTGGATCTGAATAGTCTGTCTCTCCCTCTGAACCCAGAGGGCCTGAAGCACAGACGCTTTCTGGGTCCCATGGCCCAAGGGCTCTGGTGGCATCTGGCCCACTCCTTGCAATCAGGACATCCCGGGATTGAGAAGGAGCCTGGCTTTAAAACCTAGAAGCACGTCAGAGGGTTGGCACATTAATCAGCCCTTGGTCTGTCATCTGTAGAAGGTGTTCAGATGTGTCGTCCCTGAAGAAGGCTTGGCTGAGGTCCTCAGTGTGAGCCATGGAGCCCCATGGTGTTCTGTCTACCCATGAACAGACCCTGGGTGAATATGTGGAAGGAGCAGGAGGGGGACAGTCAAGCAGAGTACCTGCCTCCCAAGCCCTCCTCACAGCTGTTGAGGAAGATCTCCAGGGACCTTGCCTCTGAACTTTTCTGAAAGTGGAAGCTGCACCACCTCTTTTAGCACACGGGCAGGACAAAACATATGAGGTCATTTCTTGAAGTTTCACTCCAGTAGGACATCTTTTCACAGAGGGTGCTCCCAGCCACTGCGGGCGGGTAGGTAGATGCCTGCTGTGGGGTGGGCCCCTGCCGCCTGCGTGAGACCTATTTTACCAGGGAGGGTCCTACTGGTGGAAAGGGGTAACACTGAAGGAAGAAGCAGCTTCAAGGGGAATGGAAGCCAGGGTAAAATCAGGACATCGGGCTATTCTGAACATGTAAGATAATATTATCTATTATTATGTCAATCAACTCACCTCCATCTACCAAACTCTTTCAAATTCTTATTCAACTTTCTTATGAAACTCAGCTTGTCTGAAATATTGCAGGCATTTCTCTTATAGTAGGGGTTTTAATTGGGAGCATGCTTTGCATCCTGGGGACTGCTCTTGTTTAGAGTAGTGTTGTGATTGGAAACTTGAACCCAGACACTGGAGGAAACGGTGTTGCCTGCACAGGACCATCCAATGGCCTTGGCCAACTGACTGACTGCTCCAGCGCCTTAAGTTCATTTAGTGATGACTGTGATCTTTGTGTGTGAATCTATTCAGTTTCATGAATAGATTCCTGTTTGGCCTCCTGTGTTCAGGATTTGATCAGTGATTTTCAGGTTTGATTTTGTTGTTGGGAACTAGTTTTTATCTTGATATAACAAATATGCCCACAGTTATAGAAATATCTTTAATTTTATACATTTCTGTAGGAATGGTATGAGCAGTTAGTCCGTTGTTCAGTCATGTCCAATTCTTTGTGACCCCATGGACTCTAGCCTGCCAGGCTCCTCTGTCCAAGGAATTCTCCAGGAAAGAATACTGGAGTGGGTTGCCATTTCCTTCTCCAGGGGATCTTCCCAAAACAGGAATCCAACCAGGCTCTCCCACATTGCAGGCAGATTCTTTACCATCTGAATCACCAGAGAATCCCAAGCAGTCAGTCTGCCTGGGTTTAAACTCCTACTGCACTGTCTATTGGCTTCAGGATTTTGTAATTTGACCCCTCTCTGCTTTAGTTTTCTCATGTAGAATATGAGAATGATAAGAAAACCTAATGTATTGGATTGCTTTAAAGATAACATGAAATAACACATGTAATTCTTTAGAACAATGCTTAAAGCAGAGTAAGGACTAAATAAACAGAGGATGTTATAATATGTAAATTACCCTTTAAAGGAACAGTAATAACAAAACCAGATAAACTATGACTATTTCTGATTGGCCAGCCTCTTTGCTTTCATCACAGTGGTTGTTTTATGATTTGATTAAAGAACTAATACTACAAAGTTTCTAAGAAATACAGCTCTCAAGTTATAGTAGAACAAAACTATTTATCTCCTACCTGTTGTCTGTCTCTACTGTTGGTTCCATGGTTCTCCCAGGCATCTAACCTGGCAAATCCCTTTTGTCCTTGTTGCTTTCTCCCTTTCTCCACCATTCATTTTATTCCCAGGGCCTGACAGCACCCCCGACCCACAACCCCCGGTCCCACCTCCCACTTTTCCAGCATGGGCTGAACTATCACAGTCTTCTCCTGGTCTTCTTGCTACCACTGTTTTTGGCTCTGCCCTTCTGCCAACCCTACTCTCTCACAATCCATTCTAAACATTCATTCATTAACTCATTTGTTCATTCAAATAATTCATTTTTATAGACAGCCTTTGATGTGACAAATACTATTACAAACACTGGTGAAATGATGGTGAATAAGCAAAAAAATTCCTTGCACTCATGGAGCTTGATGGAGAGAGATCAGTCAGGCAAGCAAAGAAAGGTAATTTCAGAACATCAGAAATACTCCGAGTAAAAGCAAAAATATACATACCCTATAATGAAAAAGAATCCAAAAAACAAGTACATGTAGGCATAACTGAATCACTTTGCTATACACTGAACCTAACGCAACATTGTAAATTAACTGTTCTTCGATAAGACAGACACACACACAAGCAAACACTGAGAGTGACGGAGCGTGGGAGATGCTCTAGGTGGGAGTCAGGAAAAGTATCTCAGAAGGGATATTGAAACAGATCTCTGAATGATGGAGGAAAAAAAAAAAAAAAAACTGGCCTTGTAAAGACTGGGAAAGAGTATTCCAGACACAAGGTGCAAAGGCCTCAAGATGGGAGCAAAATTGAAGGTTGTAGGAATAGTGAGAAGGGCCCTGTAGACTGAGGGAAGAAAGCAAGACTACAGCCAAATTAATCTTCTGCCTCATGCACCCCTCCCTCTCTTGCTTGAAAGACCTCTAACAGCACCACTGTCTACAGAACACGGCTGGAATCCTTTCATCTGCTTTTCGAACGTCTTATTGAGCTCCAGACCGCCTGCCAGTCTCGTGCTGGGTAAACACATTGATGTCCTGTTTTCCAAAAACAGGTTGCAATTTTTTTTGAGAACGGTCACCATGGCCTATTACATTTCTGTTCATCCACGGCTAGGTACTTGTTGAGGGTAACGTTTTATTAAGGTTCTAAGTACCTGGAGTTCACAGTCAGCAAAAGGTTATGAAAGAAGTAAGACATGATCCCTATTCTTGGGAAGCTTGTCATCCAGGGTGCAGGGAGGGGTGAGATCTAACACGGAAGAGTTAGAGGGAAAGTAAAGCGTCAGTTTGAAATGAAATTTGGAAAAGGGGAAGATCATCCAATATCGGAAGAGTCAAAGGAGGCCTCATGCAGGAGACAGATTTTTAACTTGGCTTCAACCAGTGACTATCAGTAAAGAAGAAGAAAGGATTTCCAGGAGGGTAGAATGGTGTTTGCAAAAGCTGAGAGGTGAGAATGCTTGAGGTGAGAGTGAGATCCGGGGAGGACAAGAGGTGTGGGGACAGAGCAAAGAATGTAAGAGAGCAGAGCTCAGAAAGAACAGGAGCCTGCTCTAAAAAATAAACAAATGGGACCTAGTTAAACTTAAAAGCTTTTGTACAAAGGAGGAAACCATAAGCAAGGTGACAAGACAATCCTGAGTGGGAGAGAACTGCAAATGAAACAACTGACAAATAGCTAATCTCCAAAATATGCAAGCATATGAAGCTCAATACCAGAAAAGCAAACAACACAACCCAAAAGCGAGCAGAAGATTTGGACATTTCTCCAAAGAAGGCATACAGATGGCTAATAAACACATGGAAAGATGCTCAACATTGCTCATTATTAGAGAGATGCAAATCAAAACTACAATGAGGTATCATCTCACACCCATCAGAATGGCCATCATCAAAAAGTCTACAAACAATAAATGTTGGAGAGGGTGTGGAGAANGAAGGCATACAGATGGCTAATAAACACATGGAAAGATGCTCAACATTGCTCATTATTAGAGAGATGCAAATCAAAACTACAATGAGGTATCATCTCACACCCATCAGAATGGCCATCATCAAAAAGTCTACAAACAATAAATGTTGGAGAGGGTGTGGAGAAAAAGGAAACCTCTTACACTGTTGGTGGGAATGCAAATTGAAACAGCCACTGTGGAGAACAGACTGGAGATTCCATAAAATGCTAGGAATAAAACTACCGTACAACCCAACAATCCCACTACTGGGCATATACCCTGAGGAAACCATAACTGAAGAATACACATGTACCCCAGTGTTCATTGCAACACTATTTACAATAGCTAGGACATGGAATCACTCTAGATGTCCACTGACAGATGAATGGATACAGAAATTATACATATACACAATGGAATATTGCTCAGCTATTAAAAGGAATGCATTTGAATCAGTTCTAATGAGGTGAATGAACCTAGAGCCTATTATAGAGCGTGAAGTAAGTCAGAAAGAGAAAGACAAATACTGTATATTAATTCATATATATGGAATCTAGAAGGTACTGATGAACCTATCTACAGGGCAGCAGTGGAGATGCAGACATAGAGAACAGACTTTTAGACACAGTGTGGGATGATTTGAGAGAATAGCATTGAAACATTATACATTACCATATGTAAAGTAGAGAGCCAGTGGGAATTTGTTGTATGATACAGGGAACCCAAAGCTGGTGCTCTGGGACAACCTAGAGGGGTGGGATGGGGAGGGAAGTGGGAAGGAAGTTTAAGAGGGAGGGGATATGTGTATACCTATGGCTGATTCATGTTGACATATGGCAGAAACCATCACAATATTGTAAAGTAATTATCCTCCAAAGAAATTTTTAAAAAGTAGGACCTTGCACTATAGGATCACAAAATCTGGGCACAGGGAGTTAGACCTGGGGGTAGCAGGGAACTGAGAAAAACCCTCAGAACACCTGTCCCCTAGGTCTGGGTTTCCTCTTTGATGTGGAGACAGCTGCACAATCCTTGGGGTATCTTTGGATCTCAGGCACATGGGGCACTGGAGTCCCTTCTTTTACCTGGAATCTAGGGGAAGCTGACCAGTCAGCCTGCCTGTTGGCCGCTCTTCTCTACTGTCTGGATGAGGCAACTAAGGCAGGAGAAACAGCACTCAGCCTTAGGAAGCACGAATACTTCCTGGTGAGCTTTTTGGTTGCTTAAGGAGCAGGTTGTGCATTAGCTGCCCATCCCATGAGCCACCTAGTAGCCACTGTGATCACCATTTCCATGATGAGATCTGGGGCTGAGTCCTGGGGACAGAAAAGGAGCTCCAAGCCTCTTTGCTTAATCACACAACCCACTGCCATCATACAGCTAGTGGCTGAACATTTCTTTGTCTGGCAGCCTTCATTCTTTGTTCTCTGGGAAATGCTGACTCTAAGTGGATCTGAACCTGAGCCATTGTAGTGTTAGACACACTGGTCAAGCCAATGGCACACTCCTAAGCAAAGAAAAGTAGTTGCCAACTATCTAACTCCATTTTGGAACATCTGTAGGTAGAAACTGACTATGATGAAAAGAAGGGAGGGGCTGCTAGGATTTCAGGAGGGAAGGAGGAAGGGTTGCTTGTTCTGGTTGGAAATGGAAAGAGCAAATGGAGTACTGGAGAACGCACTGGATTTGGAACAAGGTACGATGGATCTGCATCATCAGTATCAGTTCAGCTCAGTCGCTCAGTTGTGTCTGACTCTTTGCAACCGCATGAACCGCAGCATGCCGAGCCTCCCTGTCCATCACCAACTCCCAGAGTTCACCTAAGCCCATGTCCACTGAGTCGGTGATACCATCCAACCATCTCATCCTCTGTCGTCCCCTTCTCCTCCTGCTCTCAATCTTTCCCAGCATCAGGGTCTTTGCAAATGAGTCAGCTCTTCGCATCAGGTGGCCAAGTATTGGAGTTTCAGCTTCAGCATCAGTCCTCCCAATGAATATTCAGGACTGATTTCCTTTAGGATGGATTGCTTGGATCTCCTTGCAGTCCAAGGGACTCCAAGAGTCTTCTCCAACACCACAGTTCAAAAGCATCAGTTCTTTGGCACTCAGCTTTCTTTATAGTCCAACTCTCACTTCCATACACAACCACTGGAAAAACTGTAGCCTTGACTAGACAGACCTTTGTTGACAAAGTAATGTCTCTGCTTTTTAATATGCTATCTAGGTTGCTCATAACTTTCCTTCCAAGGAGTAAGTGTCTTTTAATTTCATGGCTGCAATCACCATCTGCAGTGATTTTGGAGCCCAGAAAAATAAAGTCAGCCACTGCTTCCCCCTCTATTCACCATGAAGTGATGGGACCAGACGCCATGATCTTAGTTTTCTGAATGTTGAGCTTTAAGTCAACTTTTTCACTCTCCTCTTTCACCTTCATCAAGAGGCTTTTCAGTTCCTCTTCACTTTCTGCCATCAGGGTGGTGTCATCTGCATATCTGAGGTTATTGCTGTTTCTCCCGGCAATCTTGATTCCAGCCTGTGCTTCCTCCAGCCCAGCGTTTCTCATGATGTACTCTGCATATAAGTTAAATAAGCAGGGTGACAGTATACAGCCTAGTTCTGTCAACTACTAGCTGCATGGCTTTTGACAGTTATTTAACTTCTTCACATCTCAGTTTGCTCATCTGTAAGATGGGCATCTTTGCTTCCTTAGCAATAGGGTTGGGGTTATCTAACAAGAAAGTAGATTTGAAAACGCTCTGTAAATTGTAAGCTGCTTTACAAACTTAAGCAAGTATTACTAATAATATGCCTCCTTGGTGGCTCACGTAGTAAAGAATCTGCCAGCAATGCAGGAGACCTGGGTTCAATCCCTGGGTTGGGAAGATCCCCTGGAGAAGGGAATGGAAACCCACTCCAGCGTTCTTGCCTAGAGAATCCCATGGACAGAGGGGCCTGGTGGGCTACAGTCCGTGGGGTCACAAAGAGTCAGACATGACTGAGTGACTTTTACTTACTAATAATGGAGTTTGGAGTGTAGCATAGCCAAGGCTGATGGCTATCCTTGAAACAGTTTTCTGCAATTTGCTTATTGGTAAATGTATTTGGAAGGCCTCTTGCACACCTCCTGGCGCTAACCTTGGGGATGGAGGTGGGATGCTGTCAGAATGAACTGATGGACAGTCACAGATTACCCTGAAGATTAGCGTTGATGCAAAAATGAATAAATCCAATATAGTAGATCCAATAAAATAAAGCCAAGTAGCAGAGAACTTGTAAATGCAGGATTTGCAAGTAACAGGTGAAAGAAAATTGCTTGCTATACAAAATAGCTCTGAAAAATACATTTTAGGATACTAACAATTTCTTGCATGTTAACAGTCTATTGTTTATATGCAGTGTCACTTTGGAGCCTCACAATATCTCTGTGAGTTTATATTCCCATGTTACAGATAAGGAAATTGAGTCTACAGGGCTAAGAAAATGACAAATTCACATAATAAGTCTGTGGCAAAGCTGAGATTAGATTCTTAATATTCTCATTCCTGGATCAGTATTCTCTCCTACATGGTCATTTAAAAAAAACACTCTGAGTTTGAAACATCATAAAAACTTAGGCAATTACCAATGGGAAAAGAAGGAATAGAATTGTATAGTGTAAGTTCAGATAGCAAGCACGTATGAATACAGAAACATTCTTTGACAGAGTAATCAGCAGAAAATGGTGGGGTAGATAAGGGAGAGAGATGATGAGAACAAAAGCTCTGAACTCTTAGTTTTTGTTATGACTCAGAGCAGATTGGATGCCCTCCTTATAGCAGGAGTGACATGGTCTTCAGGGAGGTCCAGTGCATGCATTGGCAAAGGCACTGCCAACACGCTGCAGGCATTCCCATTTCACCCTCAGCATCCAGCCTGGGAGACTGGTGACTACCAGGGTTTGTTGGTGGTGGTAGAACCTGTCAAGCAGTCAGCTGGGTGGCCAGGGTGAACCCAACCCATTCAACTTCATCTAACATCTGGAAGAGAGCAGAAGTCTTGTGCCAGTGAACTCTCCAAGTGACAGTGGGGTTGGCTGTCTATGTTATGGGATGGACAGAAATAGCAGAAATATGATATGAAAAAAAAAAAAAGAATGAACCTCCTCTTCCAATCAGAATCCCAAGTAAGATGACCTCGAGGGGATCAGTTGCAAAGAAAACAGAATTGTTTAGCCTTCTTCAGGCCCCTGTCATGTTTGCCCTTGGTTTTACCAGGAATAAGCTGTGGACGCGTGAGGATATGTTTATTTCCAGTGTTGGTTAGTCATTCCCTCCCATTTCACTTTCCATCTTTCTCCTTCTCCTGCTTCTACCCCCTGCCAGACAGAATGTCTTCCAGGAAATCAGAGCTGTCTGCCTAAGTGTGTGCACTCTCTCTGGGAAGGACGCTTTCATACTGCACGAATGACTCACATCCCCCAGAAAATGCTCTCTTCTTTCCTGGACGACTGTGGTAACAGCAGTGTGGTTAAGGGGGAAAGGACAAAAGCAATATCTTTTAATGTCTGTTGCTTTGTGGTTCAAAAAACATGTTCATGTATATTCTCAATTGATTTTCACATCAACCATGTGAGACAGGGTTAAATGTTTTCTATTGAGAGTACTATGGTATATGACCTTAAGAAAGTCAGTCATTTCTCACTAAGCTGCATTTTCCAGCCTGAAAAATAAGATAAATTGTCACATGCTTTTCTTTCACCTTTGCATGTAGAGCAGTGTTTTTAATGTATTTAAAAGTATTGAATGAAAGCAAATGAAACCTTGCCCACTATTTCTATCAGAAAGGGCAAATTCTCCCAACAAGTCCTTGGAATTTTCATGTCCTATTAACTCTAAACTGTGGGGTAATTAGGATGAATTTCCCTGAAAACAGCATAGACCTGGGAATAGTGCCAGGCTAGAAACCATAGGAGATGTTATTATTACATTTAATAATAATAGTTACTATTTATTGAGTATATGCCATGTTTAAAACTGTGCCAGAAATTGTGTATATACTGGCACGTTTAAGCTTTAAAAACAAACAAGCAAATACTTTTGCGGATAAGGAAGTCCAGATTCAGAGAGATGAAATATAAGTTGCCTGCCCTGGGCATATATCTGGAGAAAATGCTAATTCAAAAAGATACATGCAGCCCTATGTTCACAGCCATACGATTCGTAATAGCCAAGACATGGAAACAACCTAAATGGCCATCGACAGCTGAATGGATAAAGAAGATGCAGTACATATATATAATGGAATATTACTTAGCCATAAACAATGAAATAATGTCACTTGCAGCAACAAGGATGGACCTAGAGATTATCATACTCAGTGAAGTAAGTCAGAAAGAGAAAGATAAATATCATTAGGTATCACTTGTATGTGGAATCTAAGAAGTGAAGTGGAGTGAAGTGGCTCAGTCGTGTCTGACTCTTTGTGACCCCATGGACTGTAGCCTACCAGGCTCCTCTGCCCATGGAATTTTCCAGGTGAGAATACTGGAGTGGATTGCCATAAAATATGACCGAAATGAACTTATCTATGAAACAGAAGAGACTCACAGATACAGAGAACAGACTTGTTTTTGCCAAGGGGCAAGGGGTGGGGGTTGGGGCAGGGATAGATTACCAGTTTGGGGTTAGCCGATGCAAACTATTATATATAGAATGGATAAACAGCAAGGTCCTACTGTATAGCACAGAGATGTATATTTGCTATACAGCAGAAATTAACATTGTAAAACAGCTGTCCTTCAATTAAAAATAACTTGCCTGAGGTTGCACAGCTAGTAAGAGGTGGGGCTGGAGCTGGCATGCAAGTCTGCCTTTCCTGGAAGCCCACATACCACAGGTGCCATTTGATTGTGCCTCAGTGTTGCAAAAATAATATCCTCCAGCACTTCCTTACTACATGTTGATACCATCTGTGTCTTTATCCTAGATATCTGGTCATTGTCCACCCGCTAAGACCCCGGATGAAGTATCAAACAGCCACCGGCTTGATTACCTTGGTGTGGGTGGTGTCCATCCTCATTGCCATACCATCAGCCTACTTCACCACTGAAACGGTCCTCATCATTGTCAAGAGCCAGGAGAAGATTTTCTGTGGCCAGATCTGGCCAGTAGACCAGCAGATCTACTATAAGTCCTACTTCCTCTTCATCTTTGGCATCGAGTTCGTGGGCCCAGTGGTCACCATGACTCTATGCTATGCCAGGATCTCCCGAGAGCTCTGGTTCAAGGCCGTCCCTGGTTTCCAGACGGAGCAGATCCGGAAGCGACTGCGCTGTCGCCGGAAGACCGTCCTGGTGCTCATGTGCATCCTCACAGCGTACGTGCTGTGCTGGGCGCCCTTCTACGGCTTCGCCATCGTGCGGGACTTCTTCCCCACAGTGTTTGTGAAGGAGAAACACTATCTCACGGCCTTCTACGTGGTCGAGTGCATTGCCATGAGCAACAGCATGATCAACACTGTGTGCTTCGTGACTGTCAAGAATAACACCATCAAGTACTTCAAGAAGATTATGCTGCTCCACTGGAAGGCTTCTTACAATGGCAGTAAGTCCAGTGGGGACCTTGACCTCAAAACCACGGGGGTGCCTGCCACAGAAGAGGTGGACTGCATCAGGCTGAAATAACTCCAGAACAGGACCTTTGGGCCCCTGACAATGTGCTTAAGGCCACACTATCAACCAAGAACTCTAGGTTTGCCACATAGGGGAAAAGAAATGGACAAATATGTCAGTGCTGTGTTCAGGGAGCTCAGAATCTCTAAAACTGGTGTGACTATACCATCTCCAGTGGCCGACATTCAATGAACATCTAATTCGTGCAAAGTGTAGGCACTGCTGAAATATATAGATATAGATGATATTTGATTGGCAGATGTTGATGATATTTGATTGGCAGAAAGAAATAGGGATTAAACAACAACAACAAAAAAGATGGGACATAGTGTGGAATGATGGGTTTTCCAGAAGGGAGCCTGTAGTCTATATGTTTGTAGGGTGAGGTTCTCTCTGGATCATCTCAGCTACTCATCAGACACTGAGATAACCTATCTCTGGGATTGTTCTTAGGTTTGAGTTCACTCCTAACACTTGCTGGCCTGGGGCAAGAATACAAAGCAGGTTCCTGGCTCTTTCTGCAATCTTCCCTTCTATGCCTGGTTCTGACTCTCACCCTGGGCACCCAGAAAAGAAAGAAACATACAAATAGGTGGTGGTTGGGGGGGCAATAGTGAGATTCAGAGACTACAGGCTTATTGAGGGCTCGTCCCTCTTTTTAATCCACCTCCTTTGTTTGATGTTTGGATTTGGAAATTTGGAACCAGAAGATATGCCCAGCCTTGGATCTATCACCTGTATGGGCCTGGGTAAGGCCTCTCGGAGGCAATGAAGATGATATAATACCTGTGACAGCTATCAATGCAGTGACCATGACGAACCAATGAGATAATATATGGAAAAACTCTTTGAACCATGCAAGTAATCAAGAGTGGACTAATAGCTATGTATAGTGCCCTGGAAAGGAAAAGCTTGTCATCTTAGCTTATATATCTAGAATCCTCACCATCTCCCCCTTTCATATTTTTTTTTGTATTTATTTATTTTTTACATGAACTCCCAAACATGAACCCCCCTCCCACCTCCCCCTTTCATATTGTTTGTGTAAATTATTCCTTTACCCCTGTTAGCAGTTCTATGTATGCATTATGTTCCTAATAACAGATTGGTACAATAAGGCATTGAAATTTGGTGGCAGAATTGTGAAAGGAAATGGTAGACAGATCTCCAGTGAGAAAATGAGCTCAGGGTTTTAGAAACTTCAGAATCAGAGCATCTTTGTGATTGATCATGGAAGTATCAGTCATGCCTGTTCCTAGCCAGTATGAATCTGGGGGATGTGATACTTATTTCTTAGTCTGGTTTCATCTCATGGGGGTGGATAGATGTGGAATGGATCTATCTTTTTATTAAGTAATTCTAGAGCAGCACATCTATTAACATAATGCTATTTAAGTGATGTATGTATGGTGTTTCCCCCTCCAAATATAGTCAACTCTTTAGTTTTGGTGGCAAAGTTTTTTTTTTTTTTTTTAATAGTTACTATATTTGCCTGGAAGACCTATTTCTAAAACTTGTTTGTTTCTTTTTATTCATCATCCAGCGGATTTACCCTCTGGTTTAACTAGAATACTCTCAGAGAATGAAAACTTATTAAAATATTAGCCTGAAGCCAATCTGCTTTGGAAGGCAATTCTATTGCATTCTAAAACTAGGAAAGTTTAATTTTTGAACTGAAAAATAATAAATGACATAATTTGTTGTCCTTCTGTTCATCTTTTCCATTAGGAATGTTAAACATGAGTTGACTCTATTAAATGGGAGCTTTTTACATGTGACAATCAAACCTCTTCCTGATTTTCAGCCTAAAATATCAAATTTTCACTTGTTTGCCTGTCTGTAATATTTCTAGATATTATGTCTGTTATTGTACAATGAATGAAAATGTTATTATCAAGTGAAATAAATAGTCTCTCTCTATATATAATTATTAACCATAGTATTCCTGTAATTTCCTCCCTCCCCTATTCTTTTCCCAGTTACACTGTGATGGTTTTCTGAGTGAACACTGAATAGGTGCGATTCCATGATCATATGACTTCTGAGAACCATGCTATTTCATGTTCTTCTTGCCTGTGAACTTCTCTCCATCCTAAAGAGATTTAGCTGGTTTTTATTTTTCTCCAATAAATCTACTTTGGTAAATCCATAGCACCTGAGTGCCAAGACTGGAAATCAGAGGACCACTTTATGCTAGTTACATAAACTAAGACTAAATCAATGTCCACACATGGAAAGTGAGCCAAGAGATGAACTTAGGGTACTACATTTCTTTCAGCTTAGTGGCTGAGTCACTGAACTGAGCAGTGGTCTGTCCAGCTGATGGCTTCTCTAAAAACTGGTAGAAAATCCAACAAGGTTGCACTTGTACTTGTGTACTGCTTTTCTATTTTCTAAATACTTTCAGTGTGCAAAGAGATATGCACATTGTCCCGTACAGAAGAATAAAAACATGATTTTATAAAATCAAACCATTTCCTTAACCAAAGTAAAAGAAGAGGGCAGGTTTAGGGTAAAACTTGGAGAGGTTTTGCCTAATGAGTATACATTTAAAGAATAATTTCTTAAAGACATTATGAAATGGCAGTCAGCATAGCAAGCCCTGAAGCGTGAAACAAGTTCCATGCTCAATGTGGAAAAGAATGCTCAAGAAATTGTAAGATTGCCAGAAATTTATAAACACACGTCCTGTTTCTTGAAAAATATGATTAATTTTGGAATGTGTCCACGAAGAATGAATCCAGTTCTCCTTCCTAGAGTGTAAGAATATCAAATTCCAATGATTTATTTTGCAGGTAATGAAACTGAAGTCCAGAGAGGGGAAGAGAAGTTCCATATCACACCTGGTAACTCTAAGAGCCAGGGTTAGACCCCAAAGCTCCTGAAGCCCAGTGCAGAGTTTTTCTACCACAGCATTCATGAATGTAGGGAGCATCAATCTCGGAAAGAGAAGGATCCTTTCCAAGAACCCTTGAGAGGACTGTTCATCTCCAGCCTGACCTTCTCTGGAGACCCTTAAAGAGTTTAACAGAGACATTCCTGGTTCCTTTGCAAGCCAAGTTTAACTCATCCTACCCCTGGGAACTTTCAGCACAGACATGGAGATCAGGAGGTTTTAGGGAAGAACTCCTAAAAATGTTTATAGCCATTCTTTCTTTAAATGCTTAGTTGGGGGTCCCTAGCAATATAAAATAAAGGTGTAAGTCCTCTGTCCGTGAGAATAGCTGCCTTGCCCTAGAAAAACAGAGGAAAGTGATAAAGAAGCTGGCTTAGTCTGGTGCCCAGATGAAGGGCAGGCCTATGTGTTCAGTGGCATCAGAAGTGAAGATGAGAGGTAAAGAGACTACGGACAAGGTCAGACTTGAACAGGACAAGTGGGGTGTAGAAAAGCAGAAGGCAAGCACTTTACATGGGAAGAGAAACATCACTTTTATCTGCTCCAGTAAACCAAAATTGATCTTTTGCTGGGAGAAAAGACTTCTCACTCAACGATAAGACTGTCATCCCTGGAAGAGGTGACTAAGCACTGAAAAACATGCAGAGACATAAGTAATAGTGCAGGGCTTATTCTGATGGGAGTAGAGGATGGAGGGAAGGAGAGACAGACAGCAGCTTTGGAAAGCCAGTCTGTATGATGCGGTGAGGGAGGCATCTCATTATTAGGCGGAAGAAGTACAGAAAGGATGTGGAGGAGGAAGTTGAAAACAAATTTTGCTGACTTTAAAAAACCTGCAGAGGTGGGCATCCACCATGTGTCAGGGGCCGAGCTGAGCAGGTTACAGGAATTATCTTGCACAGTCCTCAGAAAAGACCCTCCAAGGTGGGGGTGTGTATGATCCTCACGTTATAGATGAGAAAACAGAGCTGCTCAAGGCCCCTCAAGGAGTGAATGGTTGAGATCTGAACACAAGAAGCTCCACTCGTGGGCTCTAGCTTGTGGATCACAAGCTTGAGCTTCTGACTATAAGCCCAAGCTTGTGATCAGTCTGTGCTGCAGCCTTTGCATGATCTTCCATCTGCCTTCTGCTGCTGCTGCTGCTGCTAAGTCGCTTCAGTCGTGTCCGACTCTGTGCGACCCCATAGAAAGCAGCCCACCAGGCTCCCCCATCCCTGGGATTCTCAAGGCAAGAATACTGGAGTGGGTTGCCATTTCTGCCTTCTAGTATACCAAATAAATGCCTGTCTCCTTTGTGATAAATCATCTCTTAAGTTTATCAGATTTTCTCAAAATCCAAGAATGACACAAATCTCACCTTCATTTTTCCTTCTCATTTATTACCCTCAGCAGCTGATCCTGATATAGAGTTCTTAACCTTTGAATGTCATGGGTGCTTCTAATATCTTCTGAAGTTCATAGCCCTTTCTCAAAACAGTGTGATGAATAAAAGGTATTAAATAAAATATATAGGTATGCCAAAAAATAAATTATATGGACATACTCATCAAAATATTTTTTAAAATTTATAGTATAATATCAATATTTATATTAAAATGTTTAAGCTAAATATTTAAGGCCTTAAATTATCAGATTAAGATCAGGGTTATTAACTACCATGATGGTTGTTTTAACTACTGAGATGGTTGGATGGCATCACCAACTCCATGGGCATGAGTTTGAGCAAGTTCTGGGAGTTGGTGATGGACAGGGAAGCCTGGCGTGCGGCAGTCCATGGGGCTGCAAAAAGTCGGATGGGACTGAGCAACTGAACTGAACTGAACTGAATAACTACCATGCTTCTGAAGTATTGATGAATGTGAATGACATTTTGAGCTCTCTTTTCAAGCTGCAATGTAATATAAAGTATCTTATCATTCCTCTTGGGAACAGTTTCAGCGAATGCTAATATTCAAGGGATTTGTTGCTTATGTCATAACAGCAGGAATTACTGAAGTTTAATTATAGGTTAATGAGAGTAACGGTTGATTTTTTCCATCAACGTTTGTGCTATGCTCAGTCACTTAGTCGTCTTGGTCTCTTTGCAGCCTCATGGACTGTAGACTTCCAGGCTCCTCTGTGCATGGGATTCTCCAGACAGGAATACTGGAGTGGGTTGCCATGCTCTCCTCCAGGGGATCTTCCCAATGCAGGGATTGAACCCAGGTCTCCCACACTGCAGGCAGATTCTTTACTGTCTGAGCCACCAGGAAAGCCCACCATCAGTGTTTATGGCCCCTAAACTGGCTAAGAACACCTGCCTGAGAGAGAGGCCAAGGCAAGCACACCTCAGAGTGGGCATTGGTAGAAATGGAGATGGCAGGAAGGAAGACCCCTGTGCATGTGAATGGAATTAAATCAACAGATCTTTTTGGGGGGTATTTTTCTCATAAAAACACCTCTAGAGGCTCTGTGGTTCACCCACTGACTGTCCTGTGCCTTCTCAGTGGCCCCAAACCTCATCCATGTGGCAAAAAAATTCATTCAAGAAGCTGGAGATGGTCTCTTTCCTTATAACCTGGATACTCAGGATTCTTTCATAAAATTATTTAACAATCATATATTGTCTTAGGCTGTGAAGTTACAAAAATGAATACAACACAAATTCAGCTCCTGTTCTTTAGCAATTGGTCTCAAAGAGACCAGGCATTTGGTTGATGAAAAACACAAGACAGATTTACCTATCAAATGGCTGCTTCTCTTCTTTTGTTTTGTTACTTCTAGGTCTTATATTGGGTTGACCAAAAAGTTCCCTTGGATTTTTCTCCATAATGTTCTGGAAAAACCCAAATGAACTTTTGTCCAAACCAATAGTTTTATTTTGTTTCTATTTTCTTCATTTTAATATTGTTGACCCTTTCATACATTCTTGAGTTGAATATACAACTCTTTTATTTTTATTCTTTCTGTGTCTTATAAGTAACTAAGGGAGCAAGCTTTCTCTCCTTAGAGCTTTACTCTTGGTTGGCAGTGTGGAGTATCCTTATCTCTGAAATAGATGTTTTTATTTCATTATGTTTGACAAATGTATTTCTTTCTTCAGAGTTTCCATATTCTCTCTATGTGTTTAAGATTTCCAACATTTACTGTATTTGTTTCTCTTTGTTCCTTTGATATTTATTTATTCCACAGTAGACTTCATTTTTCTTTTGCAGAGTCTCTTTCTTTTTCCTCTTTTTTCTTCTTTCTTACTTACTTTTTTGCATAAATGTGCATTGTTGTCCTTTTTTTTTTTTTTTTTCATTTTACTGACCTTGGGCAGAACCAGCTAGTGGTTTTATATCCTCTCTGTTTCTTCCATTTGAGCTTCAGCTAGATAGTATGTGCTCCCTGTTCTGCTTTGCTTGGGATGGGAAGAGAGGTCTATTTATAGCCATGATTGGTGGGTTGGGTCTTTTATCTATTATTTTAAGTCCTGTCCTGGGGTTCAGGCTTCCCAGGCGGCACTAGTGGTGAAGAATCTGCCTGACAATGCAGGAGACGTTAAGAGACATTGATTTGATCCCTGGGTGGGGAAGATCCCCTGGAGGAGGACACGGCAGCTCACTGCAGTACTCTTGCCTGGAGAATCCCATGGACAGAGGAGCCTGGCAGGCTACAGTCCATAGTGTCACAAAGAGTCAGACACGACTGAAGCGACTTAGCACACACGCGTGCATCCTGGGATTCACTGTTGCTAAACAGGTGCACATCCTGCCCTTGGGTTTTGAATTGTTCCTTCAACTCAAGGAGAGCCACTGAATCTTCACTTCAGTCAATGATAATCTTCCCTAAATTAATTATTCCCAATTTCATCTTATTTTTCCCCTCCTGTTTCTCTTTCTCCTCCACTAGTCACTTGGTGGAAAAATAGAACTTGAAGGCTTTCATGAAAGGTTTTTCCAGTAGTCATGTATGGCTTTGAGAGTTGGACCATAAGGCTCAGTGCCAAAAAATTGATGCTTCGAATTAGTGCTGGAGAAGACTGTTGAGAGTCCCTTGGACAGCAGGGAGATCAAACCAGTCAATCTTAAAGGAAATTAACCCCAAATATTCATTGGAAAGACTGATGCTGGAGTGCCCATACTTTGGCTACCTGATACAAAGAGCCAGCTCATTGGAAAAGACTCTGATGCTGGAAAAGATTGAAGGCAGGAAGAGAAGAGCGTAACAGAGGATGAAATGGTTGGATGGCATCACTCAATGGACATGAGTTTGAGCAAACTCCAGGAAATAGGGAAGGACAAGGAAGCCTGGCGTGCTGCAGTCCATGAGGTTGCAGAGTTGGACAGCAAATGAAAAGCAGCAACAATGTCTTCTCTGCATCTCTGAATCCTCCCTCTACTCTGTTCTAGAACCCAGGAGACTGACTTCGGGGTTATACCATTGATAAGCCATATATTGTATTTCTTCTAGCTTCTTGTTGTATTAAGTCAATGACAGACACTGACAGAGGGTCAGAGGACAAGACAGAATGAGGATGGGAATTTATTCAGTTGACTCCCAACTTTCCAGATCACAGGGGCTACATTCTATAGCTGTTGGTCCCTTTGGGTACTGCTCCTCCCCTTTTCCTTTGGGGCTGGGGAAGATCCTGGCTGCCTTTGTTGCTGGCTTTAGGGAGCTCACTACTCCTAGTTACTTCTTCTTAGTCCTATCTGTACCATTACAAACTTGTCCTTTATTAAGGATAACCCCCAATCCCATTTTTCCTGATAGTTCCCTAGCTGGTAGAGTATCAATCACAGCACTATGAATTCTAGTGGAAGAAGGCAATCATGCATATCTCTTATGGATTACCCACCCTGTAAGATTTAAAAACAAGTTATCTGACTTTTAATTTTCTCTTTCCATTTTGCTAAGTCACTTATCATTCTCAGAAATATTAACCATGGGTGGTCATTCTTAAAACCTCTTGACTTCTTCCCAGTTGGTGAAAAGCAAAATGGTGAATCCTGCAATTTTTCTCATTTCTGGTGTTATCACCCATAGTGATGGGAAAAGCTTTTAATCCAAAAAGGAATTTTCAGTTTGTTCCTCTAAGATGTCTACCTCCCACACGCAGTATGTACTTCCTTTGTAGTATTTTTCAAAATTTCATCTTCTCACCTTGTTCATGGTATCACTTCTAAAAGATACACTATATATATATATATATATATATATATATATGGTTGTGATATATATCATTAGGGTTTATGGTCCTATGTCTCCTTTACCATATTTCCCTAAAAGTCCATCATATGTGTTAAGAGTACTATTGGAAGATTAATACGTTTGTTTCATCTTCTCACCTTGTTCATGGTATCACTTCTAAAAGATACACTATATATATATATGGTTGTGATATATATCATTAGGGTTTATGGTCCTATGTCTCCTTTACCATATTTCCCTAAAAGTCCATCATATGTGTTAAGAGTACTATTGGAAGATTAATACGTTGGAAGGATTTTTGTCAGAAGAACTAGAACTAGATAGATCATTAGAAAGTTAAAGAAAATGAAAGTCACTCAGTCGTGTCCAACTCTTTGTGACCCCATGGACTGTAGCCTTTCAGGCTCCTCTGTCCATGAAATTCTCCAGGCCAGAATGCTGGAGTGAGTAAGTAGCCATTCTCTTCTCCAGGGGATCTTCAAACCAGGTCTCCTACATTGCAGGCAGATTCTTTACCATCTGAAATCATTAGAAGGGAGTTAAAAATACAAAGGAAGACATGGTTGGAGTGAAGGTTTTAAAGTGTTACTGGAGGTAAGGAAAGGGGAGCAGGAAGGGATGATGGTGATATTTTGAGTTTGGCTGACTGGAAATTCAGGAAGAGAAACTGATTTAAGGGGGAGTAGATAAGTTTATTATTAGATATATTGATTTTGAAGTACTGATAAAATATTTGGCTATATCCATCAAGTTTTTATTGATGAGGAATATAGGAGAAAATTGGAAGTTAAAGAGTGTGGCTACCATCCACACTGAATTATCACAAAGGATCAAATTGTCAAATTAGACTCACAAATTAGAGCTCCTTTTCAGTACCAAGGTTTACTAATGATCTCAAGTCTCAAGAAATCCAGAGGCTTAGGTCAAGGAGGGATTTTCTAGGACAATCTAGTGTCTCCCTACATCCTTCCTATATCAGACATTGCCTTTGCTCCCAAATAAAAGATGAGGTCTCTAACTGAGATTTGTGGGTCATTTCACTGGGTAGGGGATATTTAAAATCTGAAATAATGATCATCATAGGGATTTTGTGACTTTTTTAGAGGTCTTAACTTGTAAATGCACAAACTATATTTTCATTTAGCATAAGTAATCCTGAAACAGGGTTATCCTACTAAGAGAATTTTACTGATGAGGACTCTTTTCATATGAAATCATTCATTGATTATAAAAGATCCAGTGATCAAGAGATTTACAAGGAGATTAGACTGAATGATCTGCCTTCTCACCTGTGAACATGCCCCTGATAATATGGAGAGAAATGGACCACAAACCAGCTGGCTTAACACCTTCCTAACCTCATACAAACTCGACAATTGAAGCCTTTGAAATGGATAAAGTTGAAATATAGAGAGAATATAGAATATAGAGAGAAAAGTAGAATGATCATTCAGAAATAAAAGAAGGAAAAACCAGGAATGAAAAGGAAGAGAGATAGAGAATATTCAGACAAGAATGAATTTAGTGTGACTGGGAATTTTAGCTTCTTTAACTCATTAATATCCCCCTTTTCCTTAGTAAAGTAAAAGTAAAGTAAAGTCACTCAGTCGTGTCCGACTCTTTGTGACCCCGTGGACTGCAGCCCACCAGGCTCCTCAGTCCATGGGATTCTCCAGGCAAGAATACCGGAGTGGGTTGCCATTTCCTTCTCCAGGGGATCTTACTGACCCAGGGATCGAACCCAGGTCTCCCACATTGGAGGCAGACGTTTTAACCTCTGAGCCACCAGGTAAGACTATGTTTCCCAGTCTTCCTTGGTGTTAAGGATGAATGTGTGACTAGTAAAACCTAGGGGAAAAATTATGAAAGTAGAGAACTCATTTCCCTAAACAAGGAAAAGTGCCTTTCTCTTTCCTTTTCAAAAATCCCATTATTTAGAATGAGATGTGAAGGCTCCAGCAGCGATCTTGTACAATGAAAATAAGGCTTGCAGTATAAGCTTGGAGGACCAGAGACCTGGAAGGATAATGGGCCCATAGTAACTCTGTGATATCTGAGGTGAAAGTAATTTAATTCTTTTTGTCAAGTAGCTTGCAGGTTCCCCATACTCCCTGCAGTAGAAATAGGGAGTCTTAACCACTGTACTGCCAGGGAAGTCCCTTGCTGCTGCTAAGTCACTTCAGTCGTGTCCGACTCTGTGTGACCCATAGACGGCAGCCCACCAGGCTCCCCCGTCCCTGGGATTCTTCAGGCAAGAACACTGGAGTGGGTTGCCATTTCCTTCTCCAATGCATGAAAGAGAAGAGTGAAAGTGAAGTCGCTCAGTCTGTCCGACTGTTAGCGACCCCATGGACTGCAGCCCACCAGGCTACTCCGTCCATTGGATTTTCCAGGCAAGAGTACTGGGGTGGGGTGCCATTGCCTTCCCCGC
>SJYX01008445.1:14152-35438 GCA_006410675.1 Oreotragus oreotragus | reverse complement strand
CCCCATGGACTGCAGCCCACCAGGCTACTCCGTCCATTGGATTTTCCAGGCAAGAGTACTGGGGTGGGGTGCCATTGCCTTCCCCCGGGAAGTCCCTTACGTTACTATTTAAGGAGGTCTACTATGGCACCCCACTCCAGTACTCTTGCCTGGAAAATCCCATGAACGGAGGAGCCTGGTAGGCTGCAGTCCCTGGGGTCGTGAAGAGTTGGACACGACTGAGTGACTTCACTTTCACTTTTCACTTTCATGCATTGGAGGAGGAAATGGCAACCCATTCCAGTGTTCTTGCCTGGAGAATCCCAGGGATGAGGGAGGCTGGTGGGCTGCCGTCTATGGGGTCGCTCAGAGTCGGACACAATTGAAGCGACTTAGCAGCAGCTTCTACCTAACTTTAATGGCAACCCACTCCAGTATTCTTGCCTGGAGAATCCCATGGATGCAGGAGCTTGGTGGGCTACAGTCCACGGGTGGCAAAGAGTCAGACACGACTGAGCGACTTCACTTTCACTTTCTACCTAACTTTGTATCCAGAATGGCTCAGTATCAACTAGCCTGACTACATTTTGTCTTCCAATGACTGTCTTCTCAAGGGAAGTTATGTTATCCAACTACCTGAACAGGATTTCAGCATTCTCCACCATATTAGTACCTTAATAAAAACAGAATCTGAACAATTCTAATCGAATCTGTACCACACACATGAGGAAAATTTTTCATCTGACCTTAAGGTGCTTCCTTATCATAGCTAAGCTTTTCTTTTTAAGAAAAATAATTTCTTAAATTTTCTTTTCAGCTATTATGATATGGAATATAGTAGTAGTGGTAATGATAATAATAATATACTATACTATTACTTCTAGTTAATCAAGTGTCTCTGTGACTCTATTAAGCACTTTACAAGCATGATTTTATTTACACCTCATAACCCAGTAAGATGGGTGGTAATATTGTTGCTGAAGATGAAACTACCCTATCTGGTCTTCCATTTTTCCCCTCTACTACCTGGCTCAGATGGTAAAGCATCTGTCTACAATGCGGGAGACCTGGGTTTGATCCCTGGGTCAGGAAGTTCCCTAGAGAAGGAAAAGGCAACCCACTCTAGTACTCTTGCCTAGAAAATCCCATGGACGGAGGAGCCTGGTGTCCATGGGGTCACAAAGAGTTGGACACAACTGAGGGACTTCACCTTTGTGTTGAGGAGTGTCTGAGGACAAGGATGACCCCATTTTAGTTGTCTTGTAATGAGAATTCTATCTAAGCACACAAAGTTTCTGAATTTTTGCCCTTGACTCTAAAGCTGAAAGACCACAGACAGATCTGGTGGTTTCAATGTCCAGTGAAACTCAGCTTCTCCACACTGCTAATTAGAAAAAATCTCAAACTAACCACTAAGTTGGGATCTCTGAGGCTGTGGATAGTAAATAATGGAGCACCTGTGATTCTGTTTCAAGATTGGGCTCTCTGAAATACCAGAAAGCTAAAATTAACAGATTTTGTTGTTGTTGTTGAGAGGTAAGCTTGCAGAAACCCAGGGTTAGAACAGTTCTCAGTATGAGGCATTAAAATGTATGTCACTAGCTCTGATCTTTTTATTTAGGAAGTGGGCCAACCGAAGTCTTCTATGAACTTCAAGGAGGAGCCGTCTGAGCATCAATAAATAATACACAACCTAATGAATATATATATATATATATATATATATTTTAACAGCATTGAAAAAGCATGGGACAAAGAAGGTCGTCTTCATGTAAACATACACAGAAGTTTATAGACTCCTTGGATTGGAATAGGTATTTGAGTTTTAGTGTAGTTATTTTTGTATTCCACCAAGAAAAAAAATGTCTGTAGGCTCTGAAAATGGCAGTTTGTTAAATAAACTGCACCTTATTCTTGGTGTACCTCCAGACATGTTTTTGGATCCTGAGGGGGTGGTCAGGTCTTCAGATAAAATGTCCTTAGGAGTGAGTCAGTATATCCATGGCAACCTATTTCCAAACCAAACAAATATACCCCTCCCTCAACCGTGAGGGTGCACTAATACCACATTTGCTTAATGTAATTGTCATTTCATTGTCACCTGTCCATAACAGAAGCAAGTCCTCATGTGTGATCCTCTTTTGAAGTATTACTGAGGCTTCCCAAGGAAGGTCTAGGTCCCACAAATTTCTTCTTGGTTTTTGCTCATCACTTCAGCCAGGCTTTCATGCCCACAGTCTATACCAGCTGTTGCTTGAGTCTGTAGGCTGTGCCCTCCACAAGGGGGCTCCAGATGGCCTGCATGTTGTAAGCATTTGTCTGCCTCTCCTGAGGTCCTTCAACATAGAAGACAGAGGCTCATCCAGTCTGGGACCAGGCTGCATGCATGTTCTTTGGCACAATTTTCTCATCTCTCACCCAGGGGTTTATTGATATTTCTCTCCCCAGTGGCTCAGCGATAAAGAATCTGCCTTCAATGCAGGAGCTGCAGGAGACTCAGGTTTGATCCCTGAGTCCAGAAGACCCCCTGGAGGAGGATATGCCAACCCACTCCAGCATTCTTGCCTGGAGAATCCCATGGACAGAGGAGCCTGGCAGGCTACAGTCCAAAGGGTCGCAAAGAACTGGACACAACTGAAGTGGCTTAGTGTGCTTGCATGTACTCACTTACAATCTGAGTTTTTAGTCTTTAATGCATGGGGTGGGGAAGGGGTACCAGTAGTCTGCCTTAGCTGACTTGTGCCAGGAAGTCTAATGCCTTCCATTCAGAGGGAGGTAAGGAGCAGTTGGCCCTAATGTGTGGTCTTGAAAACGTGCTATTCAGTCAGTAAATCTTTGGGAAAAATATATATGCACCTCTACTAAAAATGAACTCTTAACTTTAGGGATTGTTCACAATCCACACTTGTGGATTGTGACAGGGGAGAAGATGGTCACTTTTGGTTATAAGGACATGCTGCTGCTGCTGCTGCTGCTAAGTCGCTTCAGTCGTGTCTGACTCTGTGCGACCCCATAGATGGCAGCCCACCAGGCTCCCCCATCCCTGGGATTCTCCAGGCAATAGTCTCACCAATTATGTATCGAATTACATGTGAAAGCCAAATTTATCTCAGTCTGAAGTATCAACATTCATGTAATGGTGTCTTCTCCATGAACCGTGAACAAGGAGTGGTTATTATGAATATATATACGATACATATATAGTACTGCATTAACTAACACCATCCAGGGCTCTTCCAGAGTCTCCTGTCCTTTTGCTGACCCTACCAGGGACTGTACTGTGTAATAAATCACTTCTCTGTGGTCAATGGCTTTGCACTTAATAGATGCTGTTTAATCATTAGGATCGGGTGGCCTCTCTGCCCTGTTCATCTCCAAACAATGATGAAAACCTTCACTGACATATTCCCAGCACTTGAGAGACTAGTTACCCACTCATGAATTAAAAAAAAAATTAACTTTATTTTAGTTGTGCTTGGTCTTCATTGCTGTGTGCAGACTTTCTCTAGTTGCGGTGAGTGGGGGCTACTCTCTTGTTGCTGTTCATGGGCTTCTCAATGTGGGGCTTCTCTTTTTGCAGTTTGTGGGTTCTAGAGCACAGGCTCGGTAGCTGTGGCTCACAGGATTAGTTGCTCCATGGCACGTGGAATCTTCAGGGATCAAGGACTAAACCCATGTTCCTTGCATTGGTAGGCAGATTCCTATATACTGTAATACCAGGGAAATCCCCCATTCATTCATTTTCACTTAGGAATGTACTTTCTGTTTCCATAGCATCTACTGCCACCTCCTAGGTTAACTATAAAATTGTCCCCATGGCCCCTTAGCTATGTGAAGTGCTTCCAGATCATTGTCCATGAGATCCTGATCCCAACTTGGAAGTAAGTAACCCTATAATAAATGAATCCATTGATTACATAGAGCTAGCTTCCTCTTTTTTTTTTTTTTTTGGTCTCAAGATTGGTTTGATGGACGACACTTTTCACCCCTTCCTTCCTCTAACAAGTATATAGAATTTACTTTATATACTGTGATAGGCTGAATAATGGCCCTGAAGATACCCAGGCCCAAACCCCTGGAGCCTATTGAATACTTTGTTATATAAAAAAGGACAGTGCAGATGTGACTTAGTCAAAGACTGTGAGATGAGGAGGTACTTTTGGATTAGCCAGGTGGATCCTAAATGCAATCATGTGTCCTTATAAGTGGGAAACAGAAGGAGGAAAGGTGGCCCTGTGACCGTCGAAGCTGAGGTTGGAGTCACATGCTTTGATGATGGGGAAGGGGGTCCAAGCCAAGGCCACTAGAAGCTGAAGAGAAATGGATTTTCTCCTGGAGTCAGCCCCACCAATGCCTTGACTTTAGCCCAGTGAAACTGATTTTTGGACTCCTGACCTTCAGAACCATTAGATGACACCAAACTCTACTTAAAATTGCTGCCTGAGACTTTCCTTTTCAACCCTCTCAGATCTGCCTCTACAATCACTTGTGGGAACTCCAGGGTAGGTCTTGCCTTCATACAAAGTCCTCAACTCTGGATTCCTTTTGCTGTTGGATTTCAAGCTCCAGTTGCCAAACCTGCCCTGTCATGCTGAAAATGCCTGCCAAGGCCTTCCTTGGGGGACTGCATTTTTAGAGAGTGAGATTATTATTGTGGTAAATGAGATATTTTGACTACAACTGAATTTCTTTTCGTTGTCCTCTCTTTACCCCTTATTACAATGTAGATAGTCCATAGGAGTTGACAGTCTAAATGAATACATGCTCTTCTTAGAAAAGCCTCCTTCGTGGCATAAAGTCCATCCTTCCTGCTCCTCACCCTCCCCTCCTTCTCTTCTCCCCATTCCTCCTCATGTCTTGGAGCTGAAACCATCCCAGCTGTGAAAAGGCAGATCAGTTGATCTATTCTTCTTCCAAAGGGTTCTCCTTGAACCATCAGTCAGGAACCACTTTCCTTGGTAGGTCCTTGGTCCATCTTTGGTAGGAATGTAAATTTGTGCAACCACTGTGGAAAACAGTATTGACGTTTTTCAAAAAACTAAAAATAGAGCTATCATATGCTCCAGCAATTCCACTCCTGGATTAGAAAAAAAAAAAATGAAAACACTAATTAGAAAAGATACATGCTTTCCAATGTTTAGAGCTGCCTTATTTACAGTAGCCAAGATATGAAAACAGCTTAAGTGTCCATCAACAGATGAATGAATAAAGAGCATGTGGTATATACATATATATGTATGTATGTTTGTATAACTGAATACTACTTAGCCATAAAAAATAATGAAAGTTTGCTATTTGCAACACCTTGGATAAACTTGGAGGGGGGTATTGTGCTGAGTAAAATAAACCAGGCAGAGAAATACAAATACTGTATGATATCACTTATATGTGGAATCTAAAAAATAAAACTAGTGAATATGACAAAAAAAGAGATAGACTCACAGATATAGAGAACAAACTAATGGTTACCAGTGGGGAGAAGGAATAGGAAGGGGTAAGATAGGGATAGGGATTAAGAGGTACAAACTGCTATGTATAAAATAAACAAGCTACAAGGACATATAGTACAATATAGGGAATATAGCCAATATTTTATAATAACTGTAAATGGAGTATAACCTTAAAAATTGTGAATCACTCTTATATACCTGAAACATATAATATTGTAGATTGACTATACCTCAATTTTAAAAAACAGAATCACTTTCCTGGAGAATTTAGCTCACTTGGAACTGAGTATGCTTTTCCCTTGGTGTGTCCCAGTGAAAGCATTTTATTTATATGCAGATAACAAGCAAGGCAGCAGCTGACTTGTTTATATACTTAGCTAACAGAGGTGCTGTATCGCTCCTCTTCTGTGCCTGAGGCACTGACAGAAGGGAAGTGCCTCTGGGGCTCACAGAAGAATGTCAGAGCATGCTGTTAGTCTAAATATGGTGTCTGCAGCTACTCCCTTGAGGGCTTGAGGGCGTAACAAAGATGAAACCAGTTTCTTTTGTTGTGCACAAACTTTTACTTTATTANTGTGCCTGAGGCACTGACAGAAGGGAAGTGCCTCTGGGGCTCACAGAAGAATGTCAGAGCATGCTGTTAGTCTAAATATGGTGTCTGCAGCTACTCCCTTGAGGGCTTGAGGGCGTAACAAAGATGAAACCAGTTTCTTTTGTTGTGCACAAACTTTTACTTTATTATTTTTCAGATTGAAAATCAGAGAAGCTATAAAAACAGTTATCGCAGTTGGAATCATTGTTTTTACCATCTGACATTATTTATTCATTTAGCAAATCTTGTGTTTAATGCTTACTCTACTAGGACCATGTAGGTGTTGGGGATTCAGCAGTGAATAAGACCAAGTTCCAGCCCTCGTGGAGCTTATAGTCTAGATCAATCAATCAATTAAACAACAGCAGCACATGCATACACATAATTTCTGATAGTGATAACCATTATAAAAAAAAAAAAAGAAAGTAGAGCAGAGTTGTTAGGTAGGTAGAATAGGGAAAAGGAGTCCAAAATGGCAGTGGCTAAAAGACAAGGAAGGGAAAATCCGGAGAAAATAAAACAAAAGAAGGTCCGAGGACCAGAGTGAAGACTTGAGGCAGAACTAACAGCACTCCTGGCTAAGCCCGCTTTGCACAGGGCAGGCCCAGGGGGAGGAAAAACATATGAAAGGAGGAGCCAGAGCGCGTTCTCTCTCTCCCCCTCCCGCGTGCGTGCGCTCTCTCTCCCTCTCTCCCTCTCTCTCCCCCTCTCCCACGCACTCCTCCACTCTCTTCCCTTCAAGTCTTTGGGTTGGCATGCCCCCACGCTTCGAGGATGGATTCTCCTGCTATCTTCTAAATAAAACAGAGCTGTGACACTGATTTGCCTAAGAGCTATAACACGGTTTGTCCAAGACCCGAGAGCTGTGACGCATCGAGGGCTCTCATGTCCGTTGCTCCAAATCTTTGTTGTGACGAGACAAGGAACCGGGGAACATACACTCGCGTGACAAGGGTGAAGGGACAGCAAGTGACAATTCATGGAATGAGGTCTAAAGGAATTGGAAGTGGTTTAGGTTGGAGGTCAGGGAAAACTTGGCTTCTTGGAGACACGAAATGAAGGAGCCAGCTCTGTCAAGATCTGGGAAAAGAGCTTTACAAGCAGAGGATCTAGCAAGTACAAAGCCCCTGAGGAAGGAGCAAGTTCGTATGATGTGGAACAGCAAGAGACTAGTGTGGCTGGAATGTCAGGAGGGAAAGACCAGAATTGCCCTTGGTGAGGAATACGTTAGATAATGCAGGACCTCACAGGCCACAGTAACTGTGTGAATTTCATCCTAACTGTGAGGGGAGTTAGCTGGAGAGTTTTACGCAAGGAATTAATATGGGTCTAAACTAGGGTTTAAAATTAAACATTCTGCCCATTGCACTGAGAATAACTTAGAGTGAGTGGGCCAAGTCTGGAAGCTGAGAGACCATGAGAGCTATGACTTGCTCTAGTTTCTGGAAGACTTCCGTTCCAAGGAGTATGTTTCCATATTTTTAATTGCTAAGGAGATTCATTGGTTCTCTTAGTATTCCATTTTAATAGCATTCTCTTCTTCNGATGCAGGAGCTTGGTGGGCTACAGTCCACGGGTGGCAAAGAGTCAGACACGACTGAGCGACTTCACTTTCACTTTCTACCTAACTTTGTATCCAGAATGGCTCAGTATCAACTAGCCTGACTACATTTTGTCTTCCAATGACTGTCTTCTCAAGGGAAGTTATGTTATCCAACTACCTGAACAGGATTTCAGCATTCTCCACCATATTAGTACCTTAATAAAAACAGAATCTGAACAATTCTAATTGAATCTGTACCACACACATGAGGAAAATTTTTCATCTGACCTTAAGGTGCTTCCTTATCATAGCTAAGCTTTTCTTTTTAAGAAAAATAATTTCTTAAATTTTCTTTTCAGCTATTATGATATGGAATATAGTAGTAGTGGTAATGATAATAATAATATACTATACTATTACTTCTAGTTAATCAAGTGTCTCTGTGACTCTATTAACCACTTTACAAGCATGATTTTATTTACACCTCATAACCCAGTAAGATGGGTGGTAATATTGTTGCTGAAGATGAAACTACCCTATCTGGTCTTCCGTTTTTCCCCTCTACTACCTGGCTCAGATGGTAAAGCATCTGTCTACAATGCGGGAGACCTGGGTTTGATCCCTGGGTCAGGAAGTTCCCTAGAGAAGGAAAAGGCAACCCACTCTAGTACTCTTGCCTAGAAAATCCCATGGAAGGAGGAGCCTGGTGTCCATGGGGTCACAAAGAGTTGGACACAACTGAGGGACTTCACCTTTGTGTTGAGGAGTGTCTGAGGACAAGGATGACCCCATTTTAGTTGTCTTGTAATGAGAATTCTATCTAAGCACACAAAGTTTCTGAATTTTTGCCCTTGACTCTAAAGCTGAAAGACCACAGACAGATCTGGTGGTTTCAATGTCCAGTGAAACTCAGCTTCTCCACACTGCTAATTAGAAAAGATCTCAAACTAACCACTAAGTTGGGATCTCTGAGGCTGTGGATAGTAAATAATGGAGCACCTGTGATTCTGTTTCAAGATTGGGCTCTCTGAAATACCAGAAAGCTAAAATTAACAGATTTTGTTGTTGTTGTTGAGAGGTAAGCTTGCAGAAACCCAGGGTTAGAACAGTTCTCAGTATGAGGCATTAAAATGTATGTCACTAGCTCTGATCTTTTTATTTAGGAAGTGGGCCAACCGAAGTCTTCTATGAACTTCAAGGAGGAGCCGTCTGAGCATCAATAAATAATACACAACCTAATGAATATATATATATATATATATATATATTTTAACAGCATTGAAAAAGCATGGGACAAAGAAGGTCGTCTTCATGTAAACATACACAGAAGTTTATAGACTCCTTGGATTGGAATAGGTATTTGAGTTTTAGTGTAGTTATTTTTGTATTCCACCAAGAAAAAAAATGTCTGTAGGCTCTGAAAATGGCAGTTTGTTAAATAAACTGCACCTTATTCTTGGTGTACCTCCAGACATGTTTTTGGATCCTGAGGGGGTGGTCAGGTCTTCAGATAAAATGTCCTTAGGAGTGAGTCAGTATATCCATGGCAACCTATTTCCAAACCAAACAAATATACCCCTCCCTCAACCGTGAGGGTGCACTAATACCACATTTGCTTAATGTAATTGTCATTTCATTGTCACCTGTCCATAACAGAAGCAAGTCCTCATGTGTGATCCTCTTTTGAAGTATTACTGAGGCTTCCCAAGGAAGGTCTAGGTCCCACAAATTTCTTCTTGGTTTTTGCTCATCACTTCAGCCAGGCTTTCATGCCCACAGTCTATACCAGCTGTTGCTTGAGTCTGTAGGCTGTGCCCTCCACAAGGGGGCTCCAGATGGCCTGCATGTTGTAAGCATTTGTCTGCCTCTCCTGAGGTCCTTCAACATAGAAGACAGAGGCTCATCCAGTCTGGGACCAGGCTGCATGCATGTTCTTTGGCACAATTTTCTCATCTCTCACCCAGGGGTTTATTGATATTTCTCTCCCCAGTGGCTCAGCGATAAAGAATCTGCCTTCAATGCAGGAGCTGCAGGAGACTCAGGTTTGATCCCTGAGTCCAGAAGACCCCCTGGAGGAGGATATGCCAACCCACTCCAGCATTCTTGCCTGGAGAATCCCATGGACAGAGGAGCCTGGCAGGCTACAGTCCAAAGGGTCGCAAAGAACTGGACACAACTGAAGTGGCTTAGTGTGCTTGCATGTACTCACTTACAATCTGAGTTTTTAGTCTTTAATGCATGGGGTGGGGAAGGGGTACCAGTAGTCTACCTTAGCTGACTTGTGCCAGGAAGTCTAATGCCTTCCATTCAGAGGGAGGTAAGGAGCAGTTGGCCCTAATGTGTGGTCTTGAAAACGTGCTATTCAGTCAGTAAATCTTTGGGAAAAATATATATGCACCTCTACTAAAAATGAACTCTTAACTTTAGGGATTGTTCACAATCCACACTTGTGGATTGTGACAGGGGAGAAGATGGTCACTTTTGGTTATAAGGACATGCTGCTGCTGCTGCTGCTGCTAAGTCGCTTCAGTCGTGTCTGACTCTGTGCGACCCCATAGATGGCAGCCCACCAGGCTCCCCCATCCCTGGGATTCTCCAGGCAATAGTCTCACCAATTATGTATCGAATTACATTGTGAAAGCCAAATTTATCTCAGTCTGAAGTATCAACATTCATGTAATGGTGTCTTCTCCATGAACCGTGAACAAGGAGTGGTTATTATGAATATATATACGATACATATATAGTACTGCATTAACTAACACCATCCAGGGCTCTTCCAGAGTCTCCTGTCCTTTTGCTGACCCTACCAGGGACTGTACTGTGTAATAAATCACTTCTCTGTGGTCAATGGCTTTGCACTTAATAGATGCTGTTTAATCATTAGGATCGGGTGGCCTCTCTGCCCTGTTCATCTCCAAACAATGATGAAAACCTTCACTGACATATTCCCAGCACTTGAGAGACTAGTTACCCACTCATGAATTAAAAAAAAAATTAACTTTATTTTAGTTGTGCTTGGTCTTCATTGCTGTGTGCAGACTTTCTCTAGTTGCGGTGAGTGGGGGCTACTCTCTTGTTGCTGTTCATGGGCTTCTCAATGTGGGGCTTCTCTTTTTGCAGTTTGTGGGTTCTAGAGCACAGGCTCGGTAGCTGTGGCTCACAGGATTAGTTGCTCCATGGCACGTGGAATCTTCAGGGATCAAGGACTAAACCCATGTTCCTTGCATTGGTAGGCAGATTCCTATATACTGTAATACCAGGGAAATCCCCCATTCATTCATTTTCACTTAGGAATGTACTTTCTGTTTCCATAGCATCTACTGCCACCTCCTAGGTTAACTATAAAATTGTCCCCATGGCCCCTTAGCTATGTGAAGTGCTTCCAGATCATTGTCCATGAGATCCTGATCCCAACTTGGAAGTAAGTAACCCTATAATAAATGAATCCATTGATTACATAGAGCTAGCTTCCTCTTTTTTTTTTTTTTTTGGTCTCAAGATTGGTTTGATGGACGACACTTTTCACCCCTTCCTTCCTCTAACAAGTATATAGAATTTACTTTATATACTGTGATAGGCTGAATAATGGCCCTGAAGATACCCAGGCCCAAACCCCTGGAGCCTATTGAATACTTTGTTATATAAAAAAGGACAGTGCAGATGTGACTTAGTCAAAGACTGTGAGATGAGGAGGTACTTTTGGATTAGCCAGGTGGATCCTAAATGCAATCATGTGTCCTTATAAGTGGGAAACAGAAGGAGGAAAGGTGGCCCTGTGACCGTCGAAGCTGAGGTTGGAGTCACATGCTTTGATGATGGGGAAGGGGGTCCAAGCCAAGGCCACTAGAAGCTGAAGAGAAATGGATTTTCTCCTGGAGTCAGCCCCACCAATGCCTTGACTTTAGCCCAGTGAAACTGATTTTTGGACTCCTGACCTTCAGAACCATTAGATGACACCAAACTCTACTTAAAATTGCTGCCTGAGACTTTCCTTTTCAACCCTCTCAGATCTGCCTCTAGAATCACTTGTGGGAACTCCAGGGTAGGTCTTGCCTTCATACAAAGTCCTCAACTCTGGATTCCTTTTGCTGTTGGATTTCAAGCTCCAGTTGCCAAACCTGCCCTGTCATGCTGAAAATGCCTGCCAAGGCCTTCCTTGGGGGACTGCATTTTTAGAGAGTGAGATTATTATTGTGGTAAATGAGATATTTTGACTACAACTGAATTTCTTTTCGTTGTCCTCTCTTTACCCCTTATTACAATGTAGATAGTCCATAGGAGTTGACAGTCTAAATGAATAAATGCTCTTCTTAGAAAAGCCTCCTTCGTGGCATAAAGTCCATCCTTCCTGCTCCTCACCCTCCCCTCCTTCTCTTCTCCCCATTCCTCCTCATGTCTTGGAGCTGAAACCATCCCAGCTGTGAAAAGGCAGATCAGTTGATCTATTCTTCTTCCAAAGGGTTCTCCTTGAACCATCAGTCAGGAACCACTTTCCTTGGTAGGTCCTTGGTCCATCTTTGGTAGGAATGTAAATTTGTGCAACCACTGTGGAAAACAGTATTGATGTTTTTCAAAAAACTAAAAATAGAGCTATCATATGCTCCAGCAATTCCACTCCTGGATTAGAAAAAAAAAAAAATGAAAACACTAATTAGAAAAGATACATGCTTTCCAATGTTTAGAGCTGCCTTATTTACAGTAGCCAAGATATGAAAACAGCTTAAGTGTCCATCAACAGATGAATGAATAAAGAGCATGTGGTATATACATATATATGTATGTATGTTTGTATAACTGAATACTACTTAGCCATAAAAAATAATGAAAGTTTGCTATTTGCAACACCTTGGATAAACTTGGAGGGGGGTATTGTGCTGAGTAAAATAAACCAGGCAGAGAAATACAAATACTGTATGATATCACTTATATGTGGAATCTAAAAAATAAAACTAGTGAATATGACAAAAAAAGAGATAGACTCACAGATATAGAGAACAAACTAATGGTTACCAGTGGGGAGAAGGAATAGGAAGGGGTAAGATAGGGATAGGGATTAAGAGGTACAAACTGCTATGTATAAAATAAACAAGCTACAAGGACATATAGTACAATATAGGGAATATAGCCAATATTTTATAATAACTGTAAATGGAGTATAACCTTAAAAATTGTGAATCACTCTTATATACCTGAAACATATAATATTGTAGATCGACTATACCTCAATTTTAAAAAACAGAATCACTTTCCTGGAGAATTTAGCTCACTTGGAACTGAGTATGCTTTTCCCTTGGTGTGTCCCAGTGAAAGCATTTTATTTATATGCAGATAACAAGCAAGGCAGCAGCTGACTTGTTTATATACTTAGCTAACAGAGGTGCTGTATCGCTCCTCTTCTGTGCCTGAGGCACTGACAGAAGGGAAGTGCCTCTGGGGCTCACAGAAGAATGTCAGAGCATGCTGTTAGTCTAAATATGGTGTCTGCAGCTACTCCCTTGAGGGCTTGAGGGCGTAACAAAGATGAAACCAGTTTCTTTTGTTGTGCACAAACTTTTACTTTATTACTTTTCAGATTGAAAATCAGAGAAGCTGTAAAAACAGTTATTGCAGTTGGAATCATTGTTTTTACCATCTGACATTATTTATTCATTTAGCAAATCTTGTGTTTAATGCTTACTCTACTAGGACCATGTAGGTGCTGGGGATTCAGCAGTGAATAAGACCAAGTTCCAGCCCTCATGGAGCTTATAGTCTAGATCAATCAATCAATTAAACAACAGCAGCACATGCATACACATAATTTCTGATAGTGATAACCATTATTAAAAAAAAAAAAAGAAAGTAGAGCAGAGTTGTTAGGTAGGTAGAATAGGGAAAAGGAGTCCAAAATGGCAGTGGCTAAAAGACAAGGAAGGGAAAATCCAGAGAAAATAAAACAAAAGAAGGTCCGAGGACCAGAGTGAAGACTTGAGGCAGAACTAACAGCACTCCTGGCTAAGCCCGCTTTGCACAGGGCAGGCCCAGGGGGAGGAAAAACATATGAAAGGAGGAGCCAGAGCGCGTTCTCTCTCTCCCCCTCCCGCGTGCGTGCGCTCTCTCTCCCTCTCTCCCTCTCTCTCCCCCTCTCCCACGCACTCCTCCACTCTCTTCCCTTCAAGTCTTAAGAGAAAATAAAACAAAAGAAGGTCCGAGGACCAGAGTGAAGACTTGAGGCAGAACAAACAGCACTCCTGGCTAAGCCCGCTTTGCACAGGGCAGGCCCGGGGGAGGAAAAACATATGAAAGGAGGAGTCAGAGCGCGTTCTCTCTCTCCCTCTCTCCCTCTCTCTCCCCCTCTCCCACGCACTCCTCCACTCTCTTCCCTTCAAGTCTTTGGGTTGGCATGCCCCCACGCTTCGAGGATGGATTCTCCTGCTATCTTCTAAATAAAACAGAGCTGTGACACTGATTTGCCTAAGAGCTATAACACGGTTTGTCCAAGACCCGAGAGCTGTGACGCGCCGAGGGCTCTCATGTCCGTTGCTCCAAATCTTTGTTGTGACGAGACAAGGAACCGGGGAACATACACTCGCGTGACAAGGGTGAAGGGACAGCAAGTGACAATTCATGGAATGAGGTCTAAAGGAATTGGAAGTGGTTTAGGTTGGAGGTCAGGGAAAACTTGGCTTCTTGGAGACACGAAATGAAGGAGCCAGCTCTGTCAAGATCTGGGAAAAGAGCTTTACAAGCAGAGGATCTAGCAAGTACAAAGCCCCTGAGGAAGGAGCAAGTTCGTATGATGTGGAACAGCAAGAGACTAGTGTGGCTGGAATGTCAGGAGGGAAAGACCAGAATTGCCCTTGGTGAGGAATACGTTAGATAATGCAGGACCTCACAGGCCACAGTAACTGTGTGAATTTCATCCTAACTGTGAGGGGAGTTAGCTGGAGAGTTTTACGCAAGGAATTAATATGGGTCTAAACTAGGGTTTAAAATTAAGCATTCTGCCCATTGCACTGAGAATAACTTAGAGTGAGTGGGCCAAGTCTGGAAGCTGAGAGACCATGAGAGCTATGACTTGCTCTAGTTTCTGGAAGACTTCCGTTCCAAGGAGTATGTTTCCATATTTTTAATTGCTAAGGAGATTCATTGGTTCTCTTAGTATTCCATTTTAATAGCATTCTCTTCTTCAGCATTCTTATTTTCTTAGATAAAACTTCTTCCCTCATATCACAGAGGATTATATTATAGTTAATTTTTGAAGTTCCATTTTCTAGTAATTGCCTTTATTACTAACAAGTCTAATTTACTATTATTATTGGCTTTGTGGTTAACAGCATAGATTTAAGCCAGATTGACTGGTTGAAATAACAGCTTCTCCACTATTACCTGTGTGACCTTGGGCAAGTTACTTACTATCTTTTTGCCTCTGTTTGTTTAGTTCAATGGAGATAACAACAGTGTTAACTCAAATGCTGATTATAAGGGTTAAATGAATAAATTCATATAAAGTACTTAGAATAGTGCCTAGGTCACATATATGTTCAAAAAGCAGATGGTGATTGCAGCCATGAAATTAAAAGACGCTTACTCCTTGGAAGAAAAGTTATGACCAACCTAGACAGCATATTGAAAAGACATTACTTTGCCAACAAAGGTCCATCTAGTCAAGGCTATGGTTTTTCCAGTGGTCATGTATGGATGTGAGAGTTGGACTGTGAAGAAGGCTGAGTGCCGAAGAATTGATGTTTCTGAACTGTGGTTTTGGAGAAGACTCTTGAGAGTCCCTTGGAATGCAAGGAGATCCAACCAGTCCATCCTAAAGGAGATCAGCCCTGGGTGTTCTTTGGAAGGAATGATGCTAAAGCTGAAACTCCAGTACTGTGGCCACCTCATGTGAAGAGTTGACTCATTGGAAAAGACTCTGATGGTGGGAGGGATTGGGGGCAGGAGGAGAAGGGGACGACCGAGGATAAGATGGCTGGATGGCATCACTGACTTGATGGACGTGAGTTTGAGTGAACTCCAGGAGATGGTGATGGACAGACAAGGAGGCCTGGTGTGCTGCGATTCATGGGGTCACAAAGAGTCGGACACGACTGAGTGACTGAACTGAACTGAACTAAACTGAAGGGTCAGCTTTTATTTTCTCTCTTTGCTTTGGTCTGATTGTTACATTAGATGGTTTCCTCAACTGTCTGGGAATTCTTGACTCACTGTGCAAACTTATGAATGAGGCTCTAGGCACAGAGGAAAGTCTTGTCTACTGTGGGCATGATTCTAGCATCCCTGGTTAAATTACACCTTTTGCGGGGGAAATCTAACTTGCTCTTTTCTGTTGGAGTGATCAGGTTCATAGAGAAGGATCTCCTATTCTTCAGTTTGGAGATTACAGGCTGAGCTGTAGCCATCTTATGAAAAAGAGCTAGAGTTCTCAACATTCAGGCCATAAACTGTCATCTAATCCCTCTGTTTGAGAGTGGTGCCCAATGAGTATTATCCATTCATCCATCAACTGTGCTTTATGCCATAAATCCAGAGTTCCCTGTTTAATGATCTCCAAAGAACAAGTCTTCTCCTGGATAAGGCGGGAAAGACATTTAACTGTCTAAGGTTGGGAGAAACTCTGGAGTTCAATTTTCTCTTCCATACACTTTCCATCTGCTTGTTTTCAGCCTCATCTTTACTCTCACTTCCAAAGTGCCAGGTCCTACTAATTCCTGGATTTTCTGGGGATTCAGAGGTGCAAACAGGGCTCTTTTTCAAGCTGTTTTCACTGATTTGGGGAATTTTGGCTTCTTGAACACCTAACTCTACCTTTTTTCCAATTTCCAAATACTATTGCTATATTTCCTCTTTCATTTTTCTTTTCTTTGTTAAAAATTCCTTTGCAGTTGTTTCCATGGGCACTAGGAAGGATCAGAGATACATATAAGTATTCAATCTGTTATTTGTAATTAGATATGCAGCCCCTTATTTTATTATTCTTATTTTTTTAGAAACTTGAAGCCTGAGGTCCAGGCAGGCTACAAAGCTGGTTGGAGACAACATGCAGGTAGGATTGGGTTCTTTTGGTTGGGGCCCAATGCTCTTTCTATTTGTTTTAGTCTGTCTGGCATCTATAAAAGAGTATCATAGACAGGGTTACTTGGAAAGACAGAAATTTATTTCTCATGATTCTGAAGGCCAAGAAGTCCAATATCAAAGTGCTGGCAGGTTCAGTGTCTGATGAGAGTCCAATTCCTGGTTCATAGACAGCTGTCTTTTCACTGTGTCCACATATGAAGGAGGAGGCAGAGGATAGCTCTGGGGTCTCCTTTATAAGAGCAGTAATCCCATCATCAGGGCTTTACCCTCACAACCTAAGAACTCCCAAAGGCTTCACATCCTAATATCATCATATGGGGCATTAGGTTTCAACATATGAATTTTGTGGGAGACACAAACTTGCAGAACATAACATCACTACTGCCTCATCCTAACTCTGAATAGCCTCAAGAGACCTGATTTGATAAAGCTTAGTGAATTCCCTTTGTGATCTCATTGGCCAAGATCAAAGAGCCCATTCTGGCCTCCAGGCTGTTATTAGAGCTTGAAAAGTTTTGATTCTACCTCCGCCCCATCTTCTTACCCATACTTCTTACCCATGATGTTGTCATCTGTGCTTTGGAGAGCAACTGTTTTCCCTCACAGTAGGCTAATACCTGAGGGACGCTCCTCCTTTTTAGAAATTAATTTTCATAAAGATGGTGAAACTCCCCTGAATTTTAAGCGATGAGATAGATCAGTTCAGTTCAGTCACTCAGTCATGTCTGACTCTTTGCGACCCTATGGACTGCAGGACATCAGGCTTCCCTGTCCATCACCAGCTCCTGGAGCTTGCTCAAACTCATGTCCACTGAGTCGGTGATGCCATTCAACCATCTCATCCTCTGTCAAACCCTTCTCCTCCTGCCTTCAATCTTTTCCAGCATCAGGGTATTTTCAAATGAGTCAGTTCTTCGCATCAGGTGGCCAAAGGATTGGAGCTTCAGCTTCAGCATCAGTCCTTCCCATGAATATTCAAGACTGATTTCCTTTAGGATTGACTGGTTTGGTCTCCTTGCTGTCTAAGGGACTCTCAAGACTCTTCTCAAACACCACAGTTCAAAAGGTCAGTTAGTTCAGTGCTCAGGTTTCTTTATGGTCCAACTCTCATGTCTATACATGACTATTGGAAAAACCATAACTTTGACTAGATGGACCTTTGTCAGCAAAGTAATTGTCTCTGCTTTTTAATATGCTATCTAGGTTGGTCATAGCTTTTCTTTTTGCAATGATTTTGGAGCCCAATAAAATGATAGATATAGCCTGACAAAATGATAGACATGATAGATATTTCCTCTCAAGTTGAAACACAACTAGACAGTGAACTTATGTGTATAGACAAAGAAATGTGATATAATATAGAGGATGAGTTGGGGTGAGGGGGAAATGGCACCCAATCAGGGCTAGGATCAAATAAAGAAAATTAAGATGAGTCTTATAACAGGATGGGCTAGTGTGTGGTGAAGTGAAGTCGCTCAGTCATGTCTGACTCTTTGCAACCCCGTGGACTGTAGCCCACCAGGCTCCTGCATCCATGGGAGGAGGTAGAGGTAATGTGTGGTAGAGGAGGAGAAATTGGAAAGTTTTATCTGCTGAAGTTCTTATGTTTGGGGATTGTGACTATCCTAACTATAAAAGAGTAAACCTTGCCATAACATGTGTCAAGATGTTAACTGGAGTCTGCTGTAATTCAGAACAATAGGTGCCTACAGTGCTTGATATTTTATCAGTATCTACCTGCCAGCCCATGAACCCCTGAGCATGACCCTGGAGGGAACCACTCCTGGTACATGAAAAACTGCAAGAAACCAACTATCCAATAGTCCTGGGCCTCCATTTCAGCAATTATTGCTGAATCTCCGTAAAGCCAGGTTCCACCCCTGCTACCCACTGGCTATGAATGGTCCCATTTAAAAACACCTGAATGAATGAAAATCTTTACAGAAATCTCAGGGCTCATCATTAGACCGTATGTGAGCTGGAAGAGACCCTAGCAATTACTTAATCCATGTTTTATATTAATAGTAAAGGAATTTGGTCCTAGGGATTTGCTTCAGTTCAGTTCAGTTCAGTCGTGTCCGACTTTTTGCGACCCCATGAACTGCAGCACGCCAGGCCTCCCTGACCATCACCAACTCCCGGAGTTCACTCAAACGCATGTCCATTGAGTCGGTGATGCCATCCAACCATCTCATCCTCTGTCATCCCCTCTCCTCCTGCCCCCAATCCCTCCCAGCATCAGAGTCTTTTCCAATGAGTCAACTCTTTGCACGAGGTGGCCAAAGTACTGGAGTTTCAGCTTCAGCATCATTCCTTCCAAAGAACACCCAGAACTGATCTCCTTTAGGATGGACTGGTTGGATCTCCTTTAAGGTTCTGTAACTAACGCATAGTGGAATTTTAGAAAAACTCAATTCCCCTTCACACAGGGATGCACAGGATGTTGAAAATCATTTATTCTTTCAACAGATATTCATTAGAGGCCAACTATGTGGCAAGTGGTGCTATGGATATTGGACCTCTTGGGGTAAACAGTCAAATAAAGTTTCAGCTTCACGAAGCTCATATTCTAGTGGGGATGGGCAGAGGGAATAAACTAAAAAATGATTGAATATAAGATGCAGAACATGAAAAAAGAAAAGAAAAGAAAAGGCTGACAGTGAGCAGGGGGTGGTGGCTGTTTTAGATTGATGGTCAAGGAAGTTTTCTTTGAGGAAGGGCACATGACCAGACACCTTTAAAAAGTGAAAGGAAAAAACTGTGGAACTATCTAGAGCAGATCATTCCAAGTTGAAGGAACTGCAAGTGTAAAAGCCCTGAAAGGGAAAAAAAGGCTGCGTGAAGAGCAGCATGAAGGCCATGGTGGGGGTGCCGAGTGAATAGGGGAAATGGGTTCTGGGAGCAGGGCAGCCAGAGAGCAAATTCCACAGGATTTTGTAGGTATGGAAGAATATTGGTTTTAAGTGTGTGGAAGATTTTAGTAAGGAAATAATCAACATGAGTTGCCTTCACTGCTGTGTGTAGAATAGACTGTGGTAGACAAGGGTGGAAGCAGGGGGACCAGTTAGGAAGCAGTAGTCCAGATATGTTATAAAAGTATCATAGACGAGGATGGTAATGGTAGACGGGGAGAAGTGGATGGATTCATATTATATTTTGGAAAACAAAGCTAATCAGACTTCATCAGTATCAGATATGGTATAGCAGGACATAGGAGCAGGTTTTTTTCCTGAAAAGCTGGGCAAATGACATTTTATGTGATGAAATCACTGAGGATGATCAGGTTTCGGAAGGGTAGTCAACTGAGCATTTGGAAAGACTTAGTTTACGTGTTAATACAGAATAAAGAAGTTTAAAAATCATTTGCATATACAACTCTAGAGGTCACAAAAAAGTTGGAGTTGGAGATAAAAAATTTCAAGCCATCAATGTCCAAACAATATATATTCAATTTTGGATGATCAAAGACTTAAAAATATAAGCAAGAACCATAGAACTTCAAGCAGAAGACAGTAGAATATCTCCAAAATCCTGGGCAGAAACAGACTTTCTAAAAAATTTTTTTTATTTTTTTTAACACCAAAACCCTTTTGTATTGAAGTCTAGCTGATTAACAATGTTGTAATTTCAGGTGAACAGTGAAGGGACTCAGCCATATATATACATGTATCCTGTACACCGTGGCTGATTCACGTCAATGTATGGCAAAAATCACCACAATATTGTAAAGTAATCAGCCTCCAATTAAAATAAATAAATTAAAAAAAAAAACATATACATGTATCCATTCTCCCCCAAACCTCCCTTGCATCCAGTCTGGCACATAAGATTGAGCAGAGTTTCATGTGCTACACAATAGGTCTTTGTTGCTTATCCATTTTAAATATAGCAGTGTGTACATGACCTTCCCAAAGTCTCTAGCTGTCCCTACCCCTCAGTAATCATAAGTCCATTTTCTAGGTCTGTGAGTCTCTTTCTGAGAAACATATTTATTAGCACATGAAAAGAGTGACATAAAATAAAAGTCTGATGAGTTGAATTCATCAAAACAAAACATTTTGCACATTTAAAAGCATCATTAAGGAAATAGGCAAGTTACAGACTGGGAGAAAATTTTTGCGATACAGAAAACTGACAAGAACTTGAATCCAAAATGTATTTAACAACTCTTAAAATTAACAATAAAAATGACAAATAACCCAATAAAACACAACAAAAGACTTGTATAGATATTTCACAAAAGAAAATATATGATTCATATGTGCTAATAAGCACTTGAAAATGTTCTCAATCATCATCAAATATCAAGGAAATGAAAATTAAAACCACAAGATGTCAATTCTCACCAACTGGAATGGGTAAAATAAAAAATATTAGCAATACTATTGTTGTTGCAGCACTTGGATGCAATCTCAAAAATGACAGAATGATCTCTGTTCGTTTCCAAGGCAAACCATTCAACATCACAGTAATCCAAGTCTATGCCCCAACCAGTAACGCTGAAGAAGCTGAAGTTGAATGGTTCTGTGAAGACCTACAAGACCTTTTAGAACTAACACCCCAAAAAGATGTCTTTTTCATTATAGGGGACTGGAATGCAAAAGTAGGAAGTCAAGAAACACCTGGAGTAACAGGCAAATTTGGCCTTGGAAT
>SJYX01008443.1:270574-285751 GCA_006410675.1 Oreotragus oreotragus | reverse complement strand
TGGAGTAACAGGCAAATTTGGCCTTGGAATGCGGAATGAAGCAGGGCAAAGACTAATAGAGTTTTGCCAAGAAAATGCACTGGTCATAGCCTGTCTCTTATACACATCTTTTTCAGTCCTGTGGCCGCTGCTGAGTTTTCCAAATCTGGTGGCATATTGAGTGCAGCACTTTCACAGCATCATCTTTCAGGATTTGAAATAGCTCAACTGGAATTCCATCACCTCCACTAGCTTTGTTCATAGTGATGCTTTCTAAGGCCCACTTGACTTCACATTCCAGGATGTCTGACTCTAGATGAGTGATCATACCATCGTGATTATCCGGGTCGTAAAGATCTTTTTTTTTTTACAGTTCTTCTGGTATTCTTGCCACCTCTTCTGAATAGATCTGAGCAAATCATGCCCTTGAGGAATTTATAGTCTCACTGAAAATTAATTACATTCGAAACAAAACAACCAGAAAATACCCCTAAAGCAACAGAGACAAGGATGCTCAGACATATTTAACTCATAAAGAAAATTTAAAACAAAGGAAGAAAAGAAGATAAAAATGATAATATTAACTTTGCAGAAATAAATTCTATTGACCATGAAAATATCACTTTTCACTTTAAGTATTACTAATTTTTCCTTTATTTTGGAAATTAGTCATTTGTTTAACAGCACTGATATTTGAATGTTATTAGGTAAAGTGAGAAAGATAAAGTCATCTTTTCCTCAAGAATATCAGTGGTCTACTTTAGTTGGAAAAACATAACAGAAATGTATGTATCACAGTACATCTCAGTAAGAGACACTGCAGTTAAATGAATATAGTGCTTTTCATTCAAGAATATTGAGAAGATCCCCTGAAGGAGGAAATGACAACCCACTCCAGTACTCTTGCCTGAAAGATCCCATGGACAGAGGAGCCTGGCAGACTACAGTCCATGGGGTTGCAAAAGAGTCAGACATGATTTAGTGACTAAAACAGTAACAAAGAAAACTGAAGAAAAGGCATCATGTTCAAATGGTTCACTTCTTCCTCCTCATTTTTTTTTTTTCACCTGTGAAGTGAGATTATCTGAGGAGAGCAAGAAATCTAGCAATTATTTGATGAACTAGGAGGAAACTAAAGGTGAAATTGATAGGAACACAGAGTAAGAGAATTCGCCAAGCAGTCCACTTCTGAGACACAGGATTATATCCTGAGGGTTTCATTTAGCCCAGTGGTCTTCATGAACCCAGGCAACACATTACAATCACCTGGAGAGCTTTTAAAGTAAAAACACGTTCCTGAGTCCAAAACAACACCAATTAAATTGAAGTCTCTGAAGGATAATTCAGTTAATACATCTCCTCTGAGATAAATTGGTCAATTTAACTGTATTGAGAGTTCAAAAAAGAATTTGAAATTATATTCTCTTTTCTTAAGGGGTCTCTTCCTCATTCCCAGGGAGGGAATGTACTCACTAGCAGGCTGGTTGGAACATTTAGTTACATTTAGTTATAGGCATCATATTCCTGTTCTACAGAACGACAAAGTAGAAATTTGTTGCATTCAGGTCACTGAGCTCAAATAGCAGCTCACCACTTCCTTTTCTTCCTGGACATATCCAGATATGGAAAGCAACATACATTTGCATACTAAGTGTCAAAGATGGACTCATTTTCATACTTATCATGTACTTCCAGCTGGAAATGGCACTGATTTACTTTTGAGATATGTGTTTCTTGGGAAGAAATGAAATGGGGTCACAAATGAATGAGGTATACATTTGCACTCCCAGTCTTCCTTTTGGCTACCTTCAGTTTCTATATTTAAAGAAACAAGACAAGACAAATGTGGGTTTGCAGCATAGAAGTAATTTTGAGAAGAAACTTAAATAACTAAATATGATTTTATGAAACATTAATTCTTAAAGTCTGTCAAAATTCACAGCATTTCAATATATGCATTACTTTTGCATCTTCTTCCTTGCTGTCTATTATAATCCAGTTTATGCACCATTTACTTTTCTGGATTATCATTTTAATTATTGTATTTAAAAAACAAATACTTCAAATTTCACATTTATGTTATACAACTAAGGTCAATATTTAAGACTAACTTTTTGCCAAGTGCAGTTTCACTGGAAAATTACTTTCTTAGTTCTGGGGTATAAAGGAGACATCTTAGGTGAGTTCATATGTACCTCATGTTTTAAAACAAGGTTCTGAACATATTAAATATTAATAGCTAAATTCATGCTCATTTTCTTGAACCTGGTTAAACTTCTGTTTTAGTTTTTGAAGAATAAATATCCATTCTTAGCAGGATCTACAGTTAAGTGCTTATTCTAAAAATATCTACTTTGGGTGTTATGACATTGCTACTTTTAATAAACATAAACACATCTCACATCTCCCTGGATACTTTGGCCAAATTCTAAGGGGAAAACAGCCAAGAAAATATTGATGTGTAAGAAGCATAAACAAAGGAAATGAGGAATTGCTTTTCTAAATCTGTTTCACCAAGGATCAAATGTGGCTAGACTGTAAGAATTCCTTCTGAAAAGCTTCTAATTTACCACTGTTTGCCTTTATTTTGTTCTCTTCTGTATAGAATTTCTTTCTAAATTATGCGAGAATGGCATATGGCATTTTTTCCCTACCTATTTAGAGTATTTTAAAAAGAAAATTGAAATATCATAAAGAACATGTTGTAGGAAAATGTCTTGTGAAATCGTCATAAAAGGACTCTAGTTTTCTTTATTTTCATAAGCCATAAAATATTTATTATTTATACACAGCAGCATTTATTCTCAGCTATGAACAAAAAAGGTTACATTTGTTTTGTTACCTACCTTTTTAATTATTTCATTTCCCAGGAAGTAATGACAGGACTGGCCAATGTGAACATGTTTATTTTCCCTAGTAAACCTGATAAAGTTAAAAATTGGAAGTAATATGATTAGTTTATTTTGGAAATTATACTAACAAAGAAAATAGTGGGCATTGTCAGTATATTCAGAAAATCAAACCAGCAACTTCAACCAAATTGCAAGATATTGAAATGCACCTACAAACTTATAAATATATTACAGCTCAGTAATACTTTCAGGTGCTGAAGAGTAGAGTAAAACAAATGAACAAACTACACAGGGGAATACGTCTAGAGAAACTGGAGTCGTACTATTGAAGCTTGGCTAAGGAACTCTAAAAAGACAAGTGCTGCTAGGTAAGAATAATTGCCTAAAGCTAGGAAGGGTTAAAATGTTTAATATGCTAAAAATGGTAATTTAAAATACTTTAATTTATATGAAGTAAGAAAATTATGTATATATGTATAAGAGATTCCCAGGTGGTGTTAATGGTAAAGAACCCACCTGCCAATTCAGGAGGCAAAGGAGACATGGGTTTGATCCATGGTTTGGGAATTATCCTCTGGAAGAGGGCCTGGAAACCCACTCCAGTATTCTTGCCTGGAGAGTCCCATGGACAGATGAGTCTGGCAGGATACAGTCCATAGGGTCTCAAAGAGTCAGACACAACTGAAACAACTTAGTATGCACACATATATGTATAAAATTATATATAGGCTAGTATTTCTTAAAGTTATCTTTGAATGTTAATAAAGCCTATAGAAAAAGTGTCCAATGATATTTGAACAAGTAGGTTATTTGTTGTTACTTTAACTTCAGAACTGGTCAGAATTTCTAATATTCCCCTCAAATGTAGAAATATAGTATGTAACACAAGCTCACAAAAAGTGCTGGTCTGGGCTGAAAATTTTGGAAGATTCTGGTTTGTGCTGTGTTTTTACAATCATTTTCTAACCTCACTTCTAGTTTCTCTCATCTTACATTTGTTTCACATATCACTACTAGAGGGCACTCATGTTAAAAAACAAACATTATCCTCAATGGTGAAAAATTGAAAGCATTTCCCCTAAAGTCAGGAACAAGACAAGGGTGCCCACTTTCACCACTACTATTCAACGTAGTTTTGGAAGTTTTGGCCACAGCAATCGGAGCAGAAAAAGAAATAAAAGGAATCCAAATTGGAAAAGAAGAAGTAAAACTCTCACTGTTTGCAGATGACACGATCCTCTATAACAAACACATGAAAAGATGCTCAACATCACTCATTATCAGAGAACTGCAAATCAAAACCACAATGAGGTACCATTTCATGCCAGTCAGAATGGCTGCGATCCAAAAGTCTACAAGCAATAAATGCTGGAGAGGGTATGGAGAAAAGGGAACCCTCTTACACTGTTGGTGGGAATGGAAACTAGTACAGCCACTATGGAGAACAGTGTGAGGATTCCTTAAAAAACTGGAAATAGAACTGCCTTATGACCCAGCAATCCCACTGCTGGGCATACACACCGAGGAAACCAGAATTGAAAGAGACGCATGTACCCCAATGTTCATCGCAGCACTGTTTATAATAGCCAGGACATGGAAACAACCTAGATGTCCATCAGCAGATGAATGGATAAGAAAGCTGTGGTACATATACACAATGGAGTATTACTCAGCCATTAAAAAGAATACATTTGAATCAGTTCTAATNGGAATGGAAACTAGTACAGCCACTATGGAGAACAGTGTGAGGATTCCTTAAAAAACTGGAAATAGAACTGCCTTATGACCCAGCAATCCCACTGCTGGGCATACACACCGAGGAAACCAGAATTGAAAGAGACGCGTGTACCCCAATGTTCATCGCAGCACTGTTTATAATAGCCAGGACATGGAAACAACCTAGATGTCCATCAGCAGATGAATGGATAAGAAAGCTGTGTTACATATACACAATGGAGTATTACTCCGCCATTAAAAAGAATACATTTGAATCGGTTCTAATGAGGTGGATGAAACTGGAGCCGATTATACAGAGTGAAGTAACTCAGAAAGAAAAACACCAATACAGTATACCAACACATATATATGGAATTGAGAAAGATGGTAATGATAACCCTGTATGCGAGAGAGCAAAAGAGACACAGATGTATAGAGCAGTCTTTTGGACTCTGTGGGAGAGGGAGAGGGTGGGATGATTTGGGAGAATAGCATTGGAACATGTATAATATCATATAAGAAACAAATCGCCAGTCTAGGTTCGATGCAGGATACAGGATGCCTAGGGCTGGTGCACTGGGATGACCCAGAGAGATGGTATGGGGAGGGAGGTGGGAGGGGGGTTCAGGATTGGGAACACATGTACACCCGTAGCAGACTCATGTTGATGTATGGCAAAACCAATACAATATTGTAAAGTAAAATAATAAGATAAAATATGAAAAAAATAAAATACAACATATTTCAAAAAATATAGCAAACAAACCACTTTCAGGATGCCATTCCATCCTGCTGATAATTCACTGGTTTTTATTATTCAAATCATAATTCCCTAGCCTCATATTTTGGCACGTCCAAAACCTGACCCTGAACTTCTTTTATTTCTTCTTAATCCCAAACATAAACATTGCTTCAGAAAGGTTAATGTAACCATAATGTATATTACCTTCCCAGTATGTCCCTTTAGTGAAAAGAAGCCCATATTAGACTCAGAATAACTGGACTCAAGAACTATCTTCTCTATTGTTTTTTTTTTTTTTTTGGTTATTACCTTATTTTATTTTTAAAATTAATTCTTATTGGAGTATAGTTGCTTTACAACATTGTGACTCTTGTATGGTTATGATGATAACATATATTGATATTTTGCTTTAATTTTTCCTGTGTAACAGGAATTGTGCTCTTGTACATATATTATCTATATTGGGCTTCCCTGGTGGCTCAGATGGTAAAGAATATGCCCACAATGCTGGAGACCCAGGTTCAATCCCTGGATTAGGAAGAGACCCTGGAGAAGGGAATGGCAACCCACCCCAGTACTCTTGTCTGGAGAATCCCATGGATAGAGAATCCCATGGATAGTCCATGGGTTTGTAGAGTTGGACATGATTGAACCACTTAACACACACATCTATATTATGAAAAATGTAACCATTTATAGATGAGAGAATAAGTCAAAGAAATTGCTCAAGAAAATAGTTCTTACATGTTGGAACCAGAGTTCAGATTTGGAAATCTGACATTAAATTTCATGCCATTTTCATTTTACCACACTGAAAAAACCCAAAACACTGCAAAGTGAAGAATATACAAACCATACACATAATGAATATTGGCCAAACTTTGCAAAGGCTTATATAAGTTTGGGCTTTTGTGACATTTTTACAAATTTAAGAGTAATCGTCAGTACCAGACAGTCCTTATATATTGGCCTCCTTTTATAGCAACTGCTTTTCTATGTGGCACCTAAACCCTGAGTCAGCAGTATTTATGGATTTTGTACAAATAATTTTATTGAATTACTTTCTCCCTTTTTTGATTCATTTCACCTGAGTTGTCCTTTGGAAAATCCACCCTCCTGCCTTTCTTTGTAAAACTAAGCTTCTCCCCAAATTCTAAAATATCATCAATCTAGTTGGCAGATAGATATTCATAGTTTCATCTTTTATTTTCTTCAAGGACAGACAATGATAAATACTGGCATACCTAATTATACTTTAATATGTACCCTAGAATTGTTGAGGTTACAGTTAATTCATATATTGGCTAGTTTGGAAAGAAACAGGCAGTTTAACATGGATATTCAGACCCTGTGGCCATGATTTGGAAGAGTAAAGTGAAAGTGAAGTTAAAATGTGAAAGTGAAAGTCACTCAATAATGTCTGACTCTTAGTGACCCCCTTGAACTGTAGCCCGCCAGTTTCCTTTGTCCCTGGAATTCTCCACCCAGAATACTTAGAGAAGGTAGCCCTTCCCTTTTCTAGGGGATCTTCCCAACACAGGGATTGAACCCAGGTCTCCCGTATCACATTACCATCTGAGCCACCAGGGAAACACCTGGAAGAGCAAAGGGAAACAAAAACATTGCTCAGAAAGAATTTGAATGTCAAGATAAGAAGTGGAGGAAAGATCTGAAGAGTCAGTGGAATATTGAACAATATGGAAAGAGGTTGAAATTTCAGGAAAAGATGACTGGTGACAAATCCTAGGGTCAGATGAAGAGAAGACTTAAAAAACTGAAGAATCTAATCTGGAATGTGAAATTATGTTGCTTCTAAGTAACTATTGTCTCACTGCTCCAAGACTTAAGTAATAGTTGATCTTAGTAGTTCATGGTGGCTAGGGAAAACTAAGAAATAAGTACAAAGGATAGCTGTTTACCTTTCCAATAAATAAAGCTTTGATTGTGTTTTTTTGTTTGTTTTTAATGATATTGAGAATTCTCAGCTGCTTTAGAGTCTTGATTTCTTTAAAGCGTGAGAAGTTATGTGGGTAGTTCCTTTGGTAAACTTTTGATGCATGCAGCTCTGTTCAGTTCAGTCGCTCAGTCGTGTCCAACTCTTTGTGACCCCATGGACTGCAGCACACCAGGCCTCCTTGTCCATCACCAACTCCTAGAGCTTACTCAAATTCATTTCCATTGAGTTGGTGNACTTTTGATGCATGCAGCTCTGTTCAGTTCAGTCGCTCAGTCGTGTCCAACTCTTTGTGACCCCATGGACTGCAGCACACCAGGCCTCCTTGTCCATCACCAACTCCTAGAGCTTACTCAAATTCATTTCCATTGAGTTGGTGATGCCATCCAACCATCTCATCCTCTGTTGTCCCTTTATCCTACCACCTTCAACCTTTCCCAGCATTTGACTCTTTTCAAATGAGTCAGTTCTTTCTATCAGTTGGCAAAAGTATTGTAATTTCAGCTGCAACATCAGTCCTTCCAATGAATACTCAGGACTGATCTCCTTTAGGATGGACTGGTTGGATCTCCTTACTGTCCAAGGGACTCAGGAGTCTTCTCCAATACTACAGTTCAAAAGCATCAATTCTTCTGTGCTCAGCTTTCTTTATAATCCAACTCTCACATCCATACATGACTACTGGAAAAACCATAGCTTTGAGTAGACGAACCTTTGTTGGCAAAATAATGTCTCTGCTTTTTAGTGTGCTGTCTAGGTACCTCATGACTTTTCTCCAAAGGAGCAAGTGTGTTTTAATTTCATGACTGCAGTCACCTTCTGTTGTGATTTTGGAATCCCCACAAATAAAGTCTCTCACTGTTTTCACTGTTTGTAGACGAACCTTTGTTGGCAAAATAATGTCTCTGCTTTTTAGTGTGCTGTCTAGGTACCTCATGACTTTTCTCCAAAGGAGCAAGTGTGTTTTAATTTCATGACTGCAGTCACCTTCTGTTGTGATTTTGGAATCCCCACAAATAAAGTCTCTCACTGTTTTCACTGTTTGGCCATCTATTTGTCATGAAGAGATGGAATTAGATGCCATGAGTTTACTTTTCTCAATGAACTCAAAATTCGGTTGAAAAAGTGAGAGGAGAAAATGAAAGTAGTTCTCCGAGAAATCTTGAAGTGAAAGACGGTATTCCCACCACAGTAGACCTATAGACTCCAATAACTATAAAGAGGGACGTTAGATGATTCCAGCTTGTACTTCATTCATTTCAGCATTTCTCATGATGTACTCTGCATATAAATTAAATTAGCTGGGTAACAATATACAGCTTTGATGTACTCCTTTACCAATTTGGAACCAGTCTGTTGTTCCATGTAGAGTTCTAACTGTAGATTCTTGACTTACATACAGATTTCTCAGGAGACAGGTCAGGTGGTCTGATATTCCCATATTTTTAAGAATTTTCCACAGTTTGTGGTGATCCACACAGTCAAAGACCTTAGCTTAGTCAGTAAAGTAGAAATAGATGTTTTTTCCTGCTGCTCTCTTGCTTTTTAAATGATCCAACGGACGTTGCAATTTGATCTCTGGTTCCTCTGCCTTTTCTAAAAACAGCTTGACATCTGGAATTGCATGCTTCCCATAATGTTGAAGCCTTGCTTCGATAAATTTGAGCATTACTTTGCTAGCGTGTGAGATGAGTGCAATTGTGCAATAGTACTGAGCATTCTTTGGCATTACCTTTCTTTGGGATTGGAATGAAAACTGACCTTTTCCAGTCCTGTGGCCACTGCTGAGTTTCCCAAATTGGCTGGCTTGTTGAGTGCAGCACTTTCACAGCATCATCTTTTAGGATTTGAAATAGCTCAACTGGAATGCCATCACCTCCACTAGCTTTGTTCATAGTGATGCTTCCAGGCCAACCTGACTTTGCATCACAGGATATCTGGCTCTAGGTGAGTGATCACACCATGGTGATTGTCTGAGTCGTGAAGATCTTTTTTGTACAGTTCTTCTGTGTATTCTTGCCGCCTCTTCTTAATATCTTCTGCTTCTGTTAGGTCCATACCATTTCTGTCCTTTACTGAGCCCATCTTTGCATGAAATGTTCCCTTGGTATCTCTAATTTTCTTGAAGAGATCTCTAGTCTTTCCCATGCATCCCTGGTGGCTCAGAGGGTAAAGCATCTGCCTGCAATGCGGGAGACCTGGGTTTGATCCCTGGGTCAGGAAGATCCCCTGGAGAAGGAAGTGGCAACCCACTCCAGTATTCTTGTCTAGAGAATCCTATGGATGAAGGAGCCTGTCAGGCTACAGTCCACTGGGTCACAAAGAGTTGGACAAGACTGAGTAACTTCACTCTTGTTAGATCCCTATCATTTCTGTCCTTTATTGTGCACATCTTTGCATGAAATGTTCCCTTGGTATCTCTAATTTTCTTGAAGAGATCTCTAGACTTTCCCATTCTATTGTTNTGAAGATCTTTTTTGTACAGTTCTTCTGTGTATTCTTGCCACCTCTTCTTAATATCTTCTGCTTCTGTTAGGTCCATACCATTTCTGTCCTTTATTGAGCCCATCTTTGCATGAAATGTTCCCTTGGTATCTCTAATTTTCTTGAAGAGATCTCTAGTCTTTCCCATGCATCCCTGGTGGCTCAGAGGGTAAAGCATCTGCCTGCAATGCGGGAGACCTGGGTTTGATCCCTGGGTCAGGAAGATCCCCTGGAGAAGGAAGTGGCAACCCACTCCAGTATTCTTGTCTAGAGAATCCTATGGATGAAGGAGCCTGTCAGGCTACAGTCCACTGGGTCACAAAGAGTTGGACAAGACTGAGTAACTTCACTCTTGTTAGATCCCTATCATTTCTGTCCTTTATTGTGCACATCTTTGCATGAAATGTTCCCTTGGTATCTCTAATTTTCTTGAAGAGATCTCTAGACTTTCCCATTCTATTGTTTTCCTTTATTTCTTTGCACTGATGCCTGAGGAATGCTTTTTTTATCTTTCCTTTGTTCTTTGGAACTCTACATTCAAATGGGTGTATCTTTCCTTTTCTCCTTTGCCTTTTGCTTTTCTTCTTTTCACAGCTATTTGTAAGGCCTCCTTAAACAATCATTTTGCATTTCTTTTTCTTGGGTCTTGTGTACAATGTCACAAACCTCCTTCCATAGTTGTTCAGACACTTTCTATCAGATCTAATCCCTTGAATCTATTTCTCACTTCCACTGTATAATTGTAAGGGATTTGATTCCAGTCATACCTGAGTGGTCTAGTGGTTTTTCCTACTTTCTTCAATTTAAGTCTGAATTTTGCAATAAGGAGTTTCTGTTCTGAGCCACAGTCAGTTCCCGGTCTTGATTTTGCTGACTGTGTAGAGGTTCTCCATCTTTGGCTGCAAAGAAATAACGAATCTGATTTCTGTATTGAGCATCTGGTGATATCCATGTGTAGAGTCTTCTTTTGTGTTGTTGGAAGAGGGTATTTGCTCTGACCTTTTCGTTCTCTTGGCAAAACTCTATTAGCCTTTGCCCTGCTTCATTCTGTATTCCAAGGCCAAATTTGCCATTCTCCTTTGCTTTTTGCCTCTCTTCTTTTCACAGCTATTTGTAAGGCTTCTCCAGACAGCCATTTTGCATTATTCCTGAGAATCAGCTAACATCTGCTTCCCCTAAGTTTTCATGCAGTTCTTTCCTCTACAATAACACCAAACAAAGTATATCCTCAATATGCTCTCTTTTGTAGAAGAAGGTCCCAAAATGAAAACAGCCTCTTTCTTCAAGAATTTTACCTATCTGTTTTTTTCCTCTTCAATCAACAAAATTCATTTAAAAAATATATTTTTTAAATTATGCCACCTTTTCTTTGTCTCACCTCTTAGTTCTTTTGGAGCTGACTTTATCATTTTTCCCTTAGTTCTTTTGGAGCTGACTTTATCATTTTTCCCTTAGTTCTTTTGGAGCTGACTTTATCATTTTTCTAAAAATGCTCTCCTCAAATTCACCCCCTCCAATTATATCCAAATCAGAAGGGCTTTTCTCATTTACTATTACTTTTGATCTTCTTCTGACAACTCCTTTTGAAAGTGTTGACCTTTACTCGAGATCTGTGTTCTAGAAAATAGTGGAAGTTAAGAAATTCTCATAATTTTTTTTTTCCTGAAGTCTCCTNTTCTAAAAATGCTCTCCTCAAATTCACCCCCTCCAATTATATCCAAATCAGAAGGGCTTTTCTCATTTACTATTACTTTTGATCTTCTTCTGACAACTCCTTTTGAAAGTGTTGACCTTTACTCGAGATCTGTGTTCTAGAAAATAGTGGAAGTTAAGAAATTCTCATAATTTTTTTTTTCCTGAAGTCTCCTCACTGTTTTACACTCTAGGAAATGGCTCACTATAAAACCTTCTTCCCCAAGTGATTTGCTGTCTACTCTCTCTCTCATGATTCCAGAAGACTCATGGGTGATTCCCTTGTTTACCCATTACAAAACCAAAGACAGGTCATTCTTCCTTTGCCTGAACATACTGACAAAGCTAGACTCCTGAACTTTCTATTCTTTGTGCCATGAATGACTAGCTTAGATCAGAATTGTTTGTCCCTCTGACACAAGGTAGACATAGAAATAAATAAATCTTGTTCTGCTAACTGACTAGGCTTCCCCTGATTACAAAATAAATCCAGTTATAAGTCACCTACCTAGAACTTACCTACTCCTCCTACAAAAGCTAAGGGAAAGTCATCCTACCAAGACACTGTGTTGGGAGTTGAGGGTCCCTATTGTAACAGACTGAACTAAACCAGCTCCTTCACTGTTGGTGTATTTTTATTTTGGGTATCTTCTTAAATATCCCCTTTTTCTTAACTTCAGTGAAGACAAAGTTCTTGATTTATGTTTGCCATTTCCTAGCTTTGCTTTCCATTCTGGGTCTAGCGTTTATTTCCTATCCCCTAACAAGACACAATCCAAGATTCAGTTCTACATTCTCTTCACCAGTTCTGCATCAAACAACTCATTCTGACAACTTCAGTCTTGACCCCATAATCAGGTAGCCACCACATTTATGCAGAAAGAAATTTTATGTGGTAAAGTGTACCAAAAGATTACCAGGAACACACCCACAGTTGAACAAAACTTGGGCTATTGACACAGCACAGCTAGGGAGAATATATAGCAGGAGGATCAGGAAGCATGGCAGTAAGAAGGGGTTAGGAAGGACTGATCTGAGCTTGTGGGAAGGGATTTGGAGATGGATTCAAGGAAGCAGAGCTTTGCTCTTTATTGGATGCTATCACAAGTGTCATTTGATGGTTGGGCCTCCCCATACATATCTAGAAGGAAGAATGAGGTAAGTATCTTCATCCATACAGCAGGCTAGGGAAAGATTTGGCCATTGTATGCTTTAGACACCGTCCATACTTAGTCTGTGTGCAGACATGATTATGGGGTCTCGCTTTGTCCGGAACCATCACGCAAGCCCTCCGACACTGTGTCCTATGAAACTGTGCATGTTAACAGCAGAAGACTAGGGCTCGTTTGTGGCGGCCAGGCCAGCTCCTGGCTGTCAGGTGCTGCTTTTCTCTTTCTTGGAAGAAACAGGGGCAAGGCTAAACTTGACTTTTCTAGATCTGAGGTGTCCCTGTTAAGGTCCGCCCTTGTAACTGCCTGTGTCCCACTCCAGAATTCTCCCTCTCGGAATCCTTATGGATGTGTGAGTTCCCTGAGCACAGAAAGAAATTGCATTGATTGTTGAGAAACATTGAAAAGGTTCTACCTCAGCGCTGTGTCATCAGCTGAAACTCTATCCTGAAAGGCTTTTACTGGCTTTTAAAGATGCTGATGGCTCCCAATGGACTAGTGGCACGTCTTCCTAATTTAACATATTTTAATTAAATAAAATCCTTCCTGAGGAAGAAAGCGCGAACCACATTGCGTCTGTCACTTCGGTTGTTTTCTCACTTCACTGATATGATGAGACAAGTTTGGGTTTTTCTTCCTCTCTCTCTTCCCCTCCTCCCTTTAATGGCCTGTCAAAAGGAAATTCCATCCTGTGTTGGCATTAGTGTCTGCTGTAAATAAGAGTAAATGGGAGGAAAGAGGAGGTGGGAGGAGAGGGGGTTGTGGGATAGAAGCTGGATCCACAGCTCAACTGTAAGGCATCTCTCAGAGTGTCTAGACACCAGCTGCCTGGTTACCATGGAAACCCACAACTTTGGCTGATGGGCTGAGGAGTAACGACTCTCAGGAGAGTCTGTTGGGAGCTTGGTGGTGGGGAGAGAGGAAGGTTGGGAGTAATGGCACGGAAAGTGTTAAGAGTAATGGGGGAGAACAAGAGGAAACAGCTCTCTGTGAAACGGGGGCATTGACCTTGTTCCCATCTTTCTCAGGCCCACTCTGCATGCAGAGACAAGGTACAAATCTGCAATACCGGCAGGTGTCAGGACACAGGTTGCTAAAGATGAAGAGCTGAGCGGGAATGATTATATTCCCATCAACCTCCTGCCAGTGCCAAAGTACTGCCTCGGTAAACCAAGGCTTTCCACAGTAAACAGATGTGATCAACAATTCCCTGAGGAAGCCCTGGGCATGGGAAGTTCCGGTCCTCAAGAATGGTTGCCGCTTTCACAAGCTCTCAGAGATGAAGGTTGCTCCTACCTGAAGTGTCCACCATTCCTGCTGCACTCATTATCCTTTGTCCCAGGAAAGGGCTGGGCTACTGTTAAATAAAGGAGGTTGGTGGTGGGATTGTTGAGGGAATGAGTAAGAAATGAAGAGATGCTAGTTTAGGGTCAAATTGTCCATCATATAAACATATTTTGCTCTCTTCTTCATAGAGAGATGCCTATCATCAGAGGTTTCCAATCCACAGAAAGCTTTTCAGTTGCTTTCTGTAACCCTGGTCCCTTTATACCACACATTCCTGTTGGATGGGAATTTTTAGGTAGCACTGGCACCCCTAATCCCCACCATTCTCATCACCTAATTTGTGCCCATTCCCACTCCCTACCTCATCTCTCCATTCCACTTCCTTCACCAACTACTACCACATACAAACACGTCCCCATCCCCACTCCCCTCGCCGGGACCTCCAGGCCCTTTGGTGATGCAGAGCATTCCTTTCTCACTAAAGTTTGTCTACAGCTACACAGACTATGCCAAAGCCTTTGACTGTGTGGATCATAATAAACTGTGGAAAATTCTGAAAGAGATGGGAATANGGCATTGCCTTTCTTTGGAATTGGAATGAAAACTGACCTTTTCCAGTCCTGTGGCCACTGCTGAGTTTTCCAAATTTGCTGGCATATTGAGTGCAGCACTTTCACAGCATCATCTTTCAGGATTTGAAACAGCTCAACTGGAATTCCATCACCTCTACTAGCTTTGTTCATAGCGATGCTTTCTAAGGCCCACTTGACTTCACATTCCAAGATGTCTGGCTCTAGATTAGTGATCACGTCATCATGATTCTCTGGTTTGTGAAGGTCTTTTTTGTACAGTTCTTCTGTGTATTCTTGCCACCTCTTCTTAATCTCTCATTTCTGTCCTTTATCGAGCCCATCTTTGCATGAAATGTTCCCTTGGTATCTCTAATTTTTTCTTACTTATTTAACTTATATGCAGAGTACATCATGAGAAATGCTGGACTGGAGGAAACACAAGCTGGAATCAAGATTGCCAGGAGAAATATCAATAACTTCAGATATGCAGATAACACCACCCTTATGGCAGAAAGTGAAGAGGAGCTAAAAAGCCTTTTGATGAAAGTGAAAGAGGAGAGTGAAAAAGTTGGCTTAAAGCTCAACATTCAGAAAACAAAGATCATGGCATCTGGTCCCATCACTTCATGGGAAATAGATGGGGAAACAGTGGAAACAGTGTCAGACTTTATTTTTTTGGGCTCCAAAATCACTGCAGATGGTGACTGCAGCCATGAAATTAAAAGACGCT
>SJYX01008443.1:179779-270512 GCA_006410675.1 Oreotragus oreotragus | reverse complement strand
ATCACTTCATGGGAAATAGATGGGGAAACAGCGGAAACAGTGTCAGACTTTATTTTTGGGGGCTCCAAAATCACTGCAGATGGTGACTGCAGCCATGAAATTAAAAGACGCTTACTCCTTGTAAGAAAAGGTATGACCCATCTAGATAGCATATTCAAAAGCAGAGACATTACTTTGCCGACTAAGGTCCGTCTAGTCAAGGCTATGGTTTTTCCTGTGGTCACGTATGGATGTGAGAGTTGGACTGTGAAGAAGGCTGAGTGCCGAAGAATTGATGCTTTTGAACTGTGGTGTTGGAGAAGACTCTTGAGAGTCTTTTGGACTGCAAGCAGATCCTACCAGTCCATTCTGAAGATCAACCCTGGAATTTCTTTGGAAGGAATGATGCTACAGCTGAAACCCCAGTACTTTGGCCACCTCATGAGAAGAGTTGACTCACTGAAAAAGACTCTGATGCTCGGAGGGACGGGGGGCAGGAGGAGAAGAGGACAACCGAGGATGAGATGGCCGGATGGCATCACCGACTCGATGGACGTGAGTCTGAGTGAACTCCGGGAGATGGTGATGGACAGGGAGGCCTGGCGTGCTGCGATTCATGGGGTCACAAAGAGTCGGACACGACTGAGCGACTGAACTGAACTGAAGGTGCATGATATGGACAAAACAACAAAACACAGGATAGCAATAAGGAGGAAGTATCCAAAAGAGGCAGAAACGAGGGTCAAAATAGGATGCTTGTATTTCCTGAATTATGTTAAAAGGCATCTTAACTTTTAAATTTTCCCCGAGGAAGATTTAGTCAGTAACATGTAAAAACCTGAAACTTGAGTTACTCTTCTATGAGTATTTACTGAAGCAATGACTATCTCAGGAATTCTGCGTATGCGGCAATGAACCACATGCTTATTTCCCATTATACAAGATGAAATTATAACCTAAATATTTACTGCACTCTTACCACGAACTTGTTGTTGTTGTTGGTTTTTTTTGATAAATGCTTTTTAAAGCATGAAACTTTATATTTTGAAAATTGAGTTAAAGGGGCTTATTGAATATTTATTGCTTGTCATCAGCCCAAGATGGAGCAGATAAAATGGGAGCACATCTTCAGACGGGCAGGACTTTAGTCACCAGCCCTAAGCACATGCAACGTTTTTCTGTTGATTGTGGTGTCCATTTTAGTCAAGCAAACATAACTGAAGCCTCTGGTTAGGCCATTGAGGACCNGAATCTATTTCTCACTTCCACTGTATAATTGTAAGGGATTTGATTCCAGTCATACCTGAGTGGTCTAGTGGTTTTTCCTACTTTCTTCAATTTAAGTCTGAATTTTGCAATAAGGAGTTTCTGTTCTGAGCCACAGTCAGTTCCCGGTCTTGATTTTGCTGACTGTGTAGAGGTTCTCCATCTTTGGCTGCAAAGAAATAACGAATCTGATTTCTGTATTGAGCATCTGGTGATATCCATGTGTAGAGTCTTCTTTTGTGTTGTTGGAAGAGGGTATTTGCTCTGACCTTTTCGTTCTCTTGGCAAAACTCTATTAGCCTTTGCCCTGCTTCATTCTGTATTCCAAGGCCAAATTTGCCTGTTACTCCAGTTTCTTAACTTCCTACTTTTGCATTCAAGTCCCTTATAACAAAAAGGACACCTTTTTGGGGTGTTAGTTCTATAATGTCTTGTAGGTCTTCATAGAACTATTCAACCTCAGCTTCTTCAGCATTACTGGTCAGGGCATAGACTTGGATTACTGTGATATTGAATGGTTTGCCTTGGAAACAAACAGAGATCATTCTGTCATTTTCGAGATTGCATCCAAGTACTGCAACATTTCATGGCAAATAGTTGGGGAAACAGTGGAAACAGTGGCTGACTTTATTTTGGGGGGCTCCAAAATCACTGCAGATGGTGATTGCAGCCATGAAATTAAAAGATGCTTACTCCTTGAAAGGAAAGTTATGACCACCTAGATAGCATATTAAAAAGCAGAGACATTACTTTGTTAGCAAAGGTCCATCTAGTCAGGCTATGGATTTTCTAGTAGTCATGTATGGATGTGAGAGTTGGACTATAAGGAAAGCTGAGCACTGAAGAATTGATGCTTTTGAACTGTGGTGTTGGAGAAGACTCTTGAGAGTCCCTTGCACTGCAAGGAGATTGAACCAGTCAGTTCTAAAAGAGTCTTGATGTTCATTTGAAGGACTGATGCTAAAGCTGAAACTCCAATACTTTGGCCACCTCATGCAAAGAGATGACTCATTGGAAAAGACTCTGATGCTGGGAGGGATGGGGGGCAAAGGAGAAGGGGACGACAAAGGATGAGATGGTTGGATGGCATCACTAACTCAATGGACATGAGTCTGAGTAGGCTCCACGAGTTGGTGATGGACAGAGCAGCCTGGCAAGATGTGGTTCATGGCATCCCAAAGAGTCGGACACGACTGAACAACTAAACTGAACCGAACTGAACTGCATTTCAGACTCTTTTGTTGACTATGATGGCTATTCAATTTCTTCTAAGGGATTCCTGCCCACAGTAATAGATATAATGGTCGTCTGAGTTAAATTCACTCATTTCAGTCCATTTTAGTTCACAGCTTCCTAAAATGTCGATCTTCACTCTTGCCATATCCTGTTTGACCACTTTCAATTTTCCTTGATTCATGGACCTAACATTCCAGGTTTCTATGAAATATTGCCCTTTAGAGCATCTAACTTTCCTCCCATCACCAGTCACATTCACAACTCGGTGTTGGCTCTGATTCTTCATTATTTTTGGAGTTACTTGTCCTCTGATCTCCAGTAGCATATTGGGCACCACCAACCTGGGGAGTTCATTTTTCAGTGTCATATTTTTAGCCTTTTATACTTTTCATTGGGTTCTCATGTCAAGAATACTGAATTGGTTTGTCATTCCCGTTCTCCAGTGGACCACATTTTGTCAGAACTCTCCACCATGACCTGAACGTGTTGGGTGGCCCTACATGGTATGGCTCATAGTTTCATTGAGTTAGACTAGGGTGTGGTCCATGTTATCAGACTGGTTAGTTTTCTGTGATTGTGGTTTTCAGTCAGTCTGCCCTCTGATGGAGAAGAAAAAGAGGCTTATAGAAGCTTCCTGATGGAAGAGACTGACTAAGGGGTAAACTGGGTCTTCTTCTGATAATGGACAAGCTCAGTAAATCACATTTACTATTGATGGGTGGGGCTGTGTTCCCTCCCTGTTACTTGATCTGAGGCCAAACTATGGTGGTGATAATGAAGATAATGGCATTACCTTATGTATTACTTGTGATTGTCATTCTTTTTAAGCCTGAGAACTCAGTGTATGCCATAAAAGGATTGCCAGACAAATGTACAAAGAGCTAGGAAAGGTCTGATATTTTACCATACTTTCAAGTTAACAAGTTAGGTTGCCATGTTTCAGTTCAGTTCAGTCACTCAGTTGTGTCCAACTCTTTGTGACCCCATGAATCGTAGCACGCCAGGCCTCCCTGTCCATCACCATCTCCCGGAGTTCACTCAGACTCACGTCCATCTAGTCAGTGATGCCATCCAGCCATCTCTACCTCTGTCATCCCCTTCTCCTCTTTCCCCCAATCCCTCCCAGCATCAGAGTCAAGTCTTCGCATGAATTGGCCAAAGTACTGGAGTTTCAGCTTCACCATCATTTCCTCCAAAGAAATCCCAAGACTGATCTCTTTCATAATGTACTGGTTGGATCTCCTTGCAGTCCAAGGGACACTCAAGAGTCTTCTCCAGCACCACAGTTCAAAAGAATCAGTTCTTCAGTGCTCAGCCTTATTCACAGTCCAACTCTCACATCCATACATAACCAGTGGAAAAACTTCAGCCTTGACTAGATGCACCTTTGTTGGCAAAGTAATGTCTCTGCTTTTCATTATGCTATCAAGGTTGGTCATAACTTTACTTCCAAGGTGTAAGCGTCTTTCAATCTCATGGCTGCAGTCACCATCTGCAGTGATTTTGGAGCCCAAAGAAATAAAGTCTGACACTGTTTCTCATCCATACGTGACCACAGGAAAAACCATAGCCTTGACTAGATGGACCTTAGTAGGCAAAGTAATGTCTCTGCTTTTGAATATACTATCTAGGTTGGTCATAACTTTTCTTCCAAGGAGTAACCGTCTTTTAATATCATGGCTGCAGTCACCATCTGCAGTGATTTTGGAGCCCAAAAAAATAAAGTCTGACACTGTTTCCAGTTTCCCCATCTATTTCCCATGAAGTGATGGGACCGGATGCCATGATCTTCGTTTTCTGAATGTTGAGCTTTAAGCCAACTTTTTCACTCTCCTCTTTCACTTTCATCAAGAGGCTTTTTAGCTCCTCTTCACTTTCTGCCATAAACGTGGTGTCATCTGCATATCTGAGTTTATTGATATTTCTCCCAGCAGTCTTGATTCCAGCTTGTGTTTCTTCCAGTCCAGCATTTCTCATGATGTACTCTGCATGTAAGTTAAATAAGCAGGGTGACAATATACAGCCTTGACGTACTTCTTTTTCTGTTTGGAACCAGTCTGTTGTTCCATGCCCAGTTCTAACTGTTGCTTCCTGACCTGTATACAGATTTCTCAAGAGACAGGTTCAACAGTATGTAAACTGAGAACTTCCAAATGTTCAAGCTGGATTTAGAAAAGGCAGAGGAACCAGAGATCAAATTGCCAACAACAGTTGGATCATAGAAAAAGCAAGAGAATTCCAGGAAAACATCTACTTCTGTTTCATTGACTACGCTAAAGACTTTGACTGTGTGGATCACAAAAAGCAGCAGAAAATTCTTGAAGAGATGGGAATACCAGACCACCTCACATGTCTCCTGAGAAACCTTTATGCAGGTCAAGAAGCAACAGTTAGAACCAGGCATGGAACAATGGACTGGTTCCAAATTGGGAAAGGAGTACGTCAAAGCTATATATTATCACCCTGTTTATTTAACTTATATGCAGAGTACATCATGCAAAATGCTGGATTGGATGAAGCACAAGCTGGAATCAAGATTGCTGCAGAAATATCAATAACCTCAGATATGCAGGTGACACCACTCTTATGGCAGAAAACAAAGAGGAACTAAAAAGCCTCTTGATGAAGGTGAAAGAAGAGAGTGAAGAAGCTGGCTTAAAACTCAACATTCAAAAAACTACGATCACGGCAACTCATCCCATTACTTCATGGCAAATAATGGTGAAACAATGAAAACAGTGAGAGACTTTTTCTTGGGATCCAAAATCATGCAGATGGAGACTGCATCCATGAAATTAAAAGACGCTTGCTCCTTGGAAGAAAAGCTATGACCAACCTAGATAGCGAATTAAAAAGCAGAGACATTATTTTGCCGACAAAGGTCCATATAATCAAAGCTATGGTTTTTCCAATAGTCATGTATAGGTGTGAAAGTTGGACCATAAAGAAATCTGAGCCACAAAGATCTGAAGCTTTTGGACTGTGGTGTTGGAGAAGACTCTTGAGAGTCCCTTGGACTGCAAGGCGATCAAACCAGTCAATCCTAAANTTGCCGACAAAGGTCCATATAATCAAAGCTATGGTTTTTCCAATAGTCATGTATAGGTGTGAAAGTTGGACCATAAAGAAATCTGAGCCACAAAGATCTGAAGCTTTTGGACTGTGGTGTTGGAGAAGACTCTTGAGAGTCCCTTGGACTGCAAGGCGATCAAACCAGTCAATCCTAAAGGAAATCAATCCTGAACATTCACTGAAAGGAGTGATGCTGAAGCTGAAGCTCCAATACTTTTGGCCACCTGAACATGAAGAGCCAACTCATTAGAAAAGATACTGTTGCTTGGAAAGATTGAATGCAGGAAGAAAAGGGGATGACAGAGGACAAGATGACTGGATGGCATCATCAACTCAATGAACATGAGTTTGAGCAAGCTCTAGGAGATGGTGAAGGACAAAAATGGTTGGTGTGCTGCAGTCCATGGGGTCACAAAGAGTTGGACATGACTGAGCTACTGAACAACAACAACACAGTCAAAGGCTTTAGCATAGTCAATAAAGCAGAAACAGATTTTCTTCTGGAGTATGTTTGTACATACTCTAAATGCCTTCAACAATCCGGTCCATTCCTTTTCGTGACAGGGAATCACTGATATCACTTTAATTTTGACTTCTAAACTTTCTGCCTTGCATCTATATTCATACATACACACATTCCCAGAGGAAACAAAGTTATATTTTGTAGTTTGGTTTAGGTTTTACATAAAGGAAGGCTGTTCTGAAACTTTCTTTTCCCCATTCAACAAGGTATCTTAGGTCTTTCCATATTAACATTTTTTCATATAGTATTTTGTGGTCTGACTTTACAACAATTTTACGCTACACTTGGCTTGTTTCTTATTTTGGGGTTTACAAACAATGCTGCAGTGAATATCCTTGTACACACTTCCCTGTGTACCTATACTACCATTAGTATTTCTTTGGGGAAGACAAGGAGAAGTCTTGAGAGACATGAAGAATTGCTGAGATACAATTTGTGTATGTTTAGTATTTTAACACTTTATTGCCAAATTGCCATCCAAAATGATTGCAATCTTATCTACTATTAGCAACATATGAGATGATCTCTTCATCTAGTGCATAGTCACCCTTGATATTTTCAAGCTCTTTCAATTTTGCAAATTTACCGAGTGAAAATGCAAACTCATCATTTTCACTTTTCTGTTTTCTAGTAAAGTTCAGTATCTTCTCCTCTCTTAAGGCTATTTATATTTCTATTGTGAGTTGTCTACTTATACTACTTATGCTTTTTCTATACAGGTGGTCTTCTCACCACTAATGTCTTTCTGGTGAATAGAAATTTTACATGTTGATGAAGTCAGTCTATGACTTCTGATTTTTTAAAATGAGGTTAAAAAAGTCACCTAACAAAATTTACCATTATAAAGTAAAAAGCAATTCGATAATTTTAGTACAGTCACAAAGTTGTGCAACCATCAGTTCAGTTTAGTCGCTCAGCCATGTCTGACTCTTTGCAACCCCATAAATCACAGCACGCCAGGCCTCCCTGTCCATCACCAATTTCCAGCGTTTACCCAAACTCATGTCCATTTAGTTAGACAAGGCTGTGGTCCTAGTGTGATTAGATTGACTAGTTTTCTGTGATTATGGTTTCAGTCTGTGTGCCCTCTTGCAATACCTACCGTCTTACTTGGGTTTCTCTTACCTTGTATGTGGGGTATCTCTTCATGGCTGCTCCAGCAAAGTGCAGCAGCTGCTCCTTACCTTGGACGAGGGGTATCTCCTCACTGCCACCCCTCCCAACCTTGAACGTGGAATAGCTCCTCAAGGCCCTCTGGCACCCATGCAGCCACCACTCCTTGAACATGGGGTTGCTCTTCCTGGCTGCAGCAAAGTGAAGCTGCTGCTCCTTACCTTGGACAAGGGGTATCAGCCATATTTACCAGAAGTCAAAACACCTCTAGGTCAGAAACAAAGGATACTTTACTACTCACAAGACTATTAGCCAGAGTATTGGCATTGCTGCCACTTCTTTGAGCCCTAGTCTCCACAGGAACACATGAAGAGCATTAAATAACAGCTGCTCATGCAGTGAGTTGCATTATAGGAAAGGCACCCTAAACAGGGAATCCAAATAATTTATAATGGGCATGCCTATTCCTTTGTTCTAGAGAGAAACACTATCTCCCAGCTGAAAGTAAACTTCACTTCTCCTCTGCCCTTGACTTCTCTTCTAGTGCTATTCTATATACAAGCCGCCTTAAATAGATGTTTGAGAACAAAAGCAGTTAGTTCTTTGCTTGCAAGGACTATCATAGACCCATGGAGAATTGCCTCCTGACAGTGTCTGCCCCTTATTTCTATGTCTGTACTCCCTGTATATTTCCCCATGAGAATTCCCATTAGTCAGACACTGATTAATTTGAATGCCAGAGGCTGGAAACAAATCTTTCCATTTTTCATCATACAATATTTAATTAAGATTATTATCAACAGGACTCCAAACTATAAAATGAGGCCAGCCTCCAGAGAACCAGACTCAACTAACAGAATAAATTGTATCAACCATCAGTGTCTACTTTAGAAATACAGGTGAATTTCTCCTTCCATTTCTGTATTGATCTTTGCACTTATGTCAGTTCATTTATACAAATACTATGAAATGTGTTAACAATTGCCTCGGCCCATAAGGTAGATATATCGAGGAATTCTACCATCACTCACAACCCTGGCCAGTAAGTTGAGGTTTACCTGAGTGCCTTCCAGAACATCAGTTCAGTTCAGTCGCTCAGTCATGTCCGACTCTTTGCGAACCCATGAATCGCAGCATGCCAGGCCTCCCTATCCATCACCATCTCCCGGAGTTCACTCAGACTCACGTCCATCGAGTCCGTGATGCCATCCAGCCATCTCATCCTCGGTCGTCCCCTTCTCCTCCCGCCCCCAATCCCTCCCAGCATCAGAGTCTTTTCCAATGAGTCAACTCTTCGCATGAGGTGGCCAAAGTACTGGAGTTTCAGCTTTAGCATCATTCCTTCCAAAGAAATCCCAGGGTTGATCTCCTNTGGCGTGCTGCGATTCATGGGGTTGCAAAGAGTTGGACATGACTGAGCAACTGAACTGACTGAACTGAACCAATGATTCCCAGTACACTGAATAGGAGGCTGGACATCTAGGCTGGGAAACTACAGGGGAAAAAAAAAAGTGCTAGAATGTTTTAAGGCTACAAGTAAGATCCTAATCAGATACACACTCAAAATTCTAAGACTATATTCAGAGAAAATGGATGAATATGGATAAAATGTGAACTTGTAAATTGCAGTCCACACCTGACACAGTTTAATTTGTGAAACAGAGGAAAGAGACTATCTGATTTGTAAGAAGATGGAATCATATGGTCTTATGGCCCTTTTATTTATATATATCTAATGTCCAAAAAACTATTAAACTTACAAAGAGGCAAGAAAATTTGACTGATAATCAAGAGAAGAATGAAAGGAGACATGCATAATCCAGATGTAGGATTTTCATACAAAGATTACAAAATAAGTGCATTAATATAGTAAATAAAATAAGGAAAATGGCTAAAATAAATGTGAAGATGAAGCTATTCTATACAGAATTGGAATCTATAAAAAAAGAACTGCATAGATACCCTAAAGTTATCATATATTAAATTAAAAACCCCAGGAATAGATTTCACAGAAAATTGGACACTGTAGACGAGATGAATAATGAATGACTCGATAAAAACCAACTTTCACTGGATTCATCCTTCTTCAAATCATTTTTCCTATTCAATCAGAAAGATCATTCTAAAATGCAAATTTTATTACTTCCCTCAAAAAAAAATCAACAGATTCTTCGTGCATTTAGGATAGTGTACATATTTTAATAAAACTGTATAAGACCTTCTCTATTTTCTATTTCTGGAACATATTATTCACTCAGTAAATATTACTTAAATGAAATAGAAGTTTGTTAGTGGACAGTGAGGAGCCTCATTTAATAAAACTATATTATATAAATATCAGTTCAACCTGTTAAAATGCTTATTTGGGGGACATTGCACATTCTTGTCTAAGGGCCTGGCATACTGAAAGCAATACATCAGAATTTGGTCTGACAGTGGATTACAGAGTTGATTTTAGCTGAGACAAAGGTAAACTAAGTACTACTTAAAAAAATATATAAATATATGTATATATATACTATTGAAACACAGTAAAAAAATGGCTCAGACAGTAAGGAATCCACTTGCAATGCAGAAGACCCCGGGTTTAATCACTGGATTGGAAAGANACAAAGGTAAACTAAGTACTACTTAAAAAAATATATAAATATATGTATATATATACTATTGAAACACAGTAAAAAAATGGCTCAGACAGTAAGGAATCCACTTGCAATGCAGAAGACCCCGGGTTTAATCACTGGATTGGAAAGATCCCCTGGAAAGGGAACGGCAGTCAACTCCATTATCCTGGCCTGGAGAATTTCATGGACACAGGAGCCTGGTGGGCCATGTTCATGGGGATGCAAAAAGTCAGACACAGCTGAGCAGCTAACACTTTCATACTTTATTAGAACAATACTTGTTTCTAATCAACTCAAGCTGAGACAAATCTTCCTTCCTGAGACTCTCCTAGTTACCAATATGAGACTATCAGCATTCATTTTTCTTTTTTTTCAATGCCTTATTCACGAATTCTCTGTGATCATTTCAGACTTGGACAACAGAATGTTGATAATCCTCCATGCAACTTCAGTTGGTATTTATTTTTTGGGGAAAAAAAGTTAACATCAAAACTACACTGAAATAATTAGAAATTTTCTAAGCTTCAAACAAATATCTTTATCCATTTATGTTCTGAGTAAGGATTACTGGCTTTGCTAGTTGAGTTTCTCATATCTATAGAAGACTAAAACCAAAGTAAACTATGTTTATTGTGGAAGAGATAGATACAGTTGTCCCTTTGACCCTCAGCAGATAATAAACTCATGGATACTTAACTCCCTTATATAAAATGGCACAGTATTTGCATATAACCTGTGCACATCCTCCTATATACTTTAAATCATCTGTAGATTAATTATAATTCTAAACACAGTGGAAATGCCATGTAAATAGTTGTAAATACAAAGCAAATGCTATATAAACTGTTGCTGATATGAGGCAAATTCTGCTTTTTGGAACTATTTGCAAATTTTTCAAATATTTTTGATACATTGTTGGTTGAATCCACAGATGCAGAACCCCTGAAATCAAAGGGCAAACTGTATAAGCTGTTTTAAAATTGAGTTTATTAAGATGTAAAAGAAGGAAATTTTAAAGAAAAAATGTATTCTGAAAAGAACGCCCTATTTTTCTTGCAGATTGAAAATTTCAAATATCTTTTACTTTCCTGATAAATTGTATTACATAAAAACATAAGGATTCTTCAACTGTATCAGAAATGATTCTAGAGAACTCTTTTCATAAAAAACTCACATTTGAAATAAAACTAGAAATGACATAGAACTTATATAAGTAGGAATACAGCAGAAAATTTCTATATCAGAACAATAATTTTGAATTTCTTTTGAATTAATTTTGTCATTAAGTTCACACTGAAGAGACTTAAATATAATGTTTACTGAACTTTGGATATTGTTGAGTATTAAGCAATACAGATTCTTTTAATGCAAAATATGGTAAATTACATAATTCCCATAAAAGTAAACGTAGTAGTATTTTTTTTTCTGGCATAGCTCTACTTAAGTTATATTTATCCTTCTCCTGATTATATAAATTGATTAGAATACATTTTTAATCAAACTAAGGTAGTAGTATATACTATTGGAGAAGGAAATGGCAACCCACTCCAGTATTCTTGCCTGGAGAATCCCAGGGATGGGGGAGCCTGGTGGGCTGCCGTCTATCGGGTCACACAGAGTCGGGCACGACTGAAGTGACTTAGCAGCAGCAGCAGCAGTATATACTATCTCATTTGATGCCATTTTAATTCCTGTTTCCTTGGTCACAGAGTACATATTCAGACTTAGAGAATTTGCCAATATGTTCCATTAGTCATGAGAAAGAAATGTTGGGTCAAAACATAAGGATGTACTGTATAGCACAGGGAACTCTACTCAATGCTCTGTAATGGCCTATGTGGGAAAAAATCTAAAAAAGAGTGATGTACATATATATATATACATACATGTATATATAATGGATTCACTTTGCTGTACACCTGAAATGAATACAGCACTGTATATATCAACTATACTTCCTGAAAATTTTAATAAATAAATAAAGTGCAAGTAACTTGAACTCTTAAAAAAAAACAGATTCTATGAAAACAAAACAAAATTCATGTATGCTGGGTTACTGGTAATACAACTATAGTTCCGTTATGTTCGGTTCAGTTGTTCAGTTGTGTCTGACTCTTTGCGACCCCATAAACCGCAGCACGCCAGGCCTCCCTGTCTATCACTAACTCCCAGAGTTCACTCAGACTCATGTCAATTGAGTCGGTTATGCCATCCAACCATCTCATCCTCTGTCGTCCCCTTCTCCTCCTACCCTCAATCTTTCCCAGCATCAGAGTCTTTTTAAATGAGTCAGCACTTCACATCAGATGGCCAAAGGATTGTAGTTTCAGCTTCAACATCAGTCCTTCCAAGGAACACCAGGACTGATCTCCTTTAGGACAGACTGGTTGGATCTCCTTGCAGTCCAAGGGACTCTCAAGCGTCTTCTCGAACACCACAGTTCAAAAGCATCAATTCTTTGGCGCTCAGCTTTCTTCACAGTCCAACTCTCACATCCATACGTGACCACAGGAAAAACCATAGCCTTGGATAGACGGACCTTTGTTGGCAAAGTAATGTTTCTGCTTTTTAATATGCTGTCTAGATTGGTCATAACTTTCCTTCCAAGGAGTAAGCATCTTTTAATTTCATGGCTGCAATCATCATCTGCAGTGATTTTGGAGTCCAGAAAAATAAAGTCAGTCACTGTTTCCACCTTTTCCTCATCTATTTACCATGAAGTGATGGGACTGGATGCCATGATCTTCGTTTTCTGAATGTTGAGCTTTAAGCCAATTTGTTCACTCTCTTTCACTTTCCTCAAGAGTCTTCTTAGTTCTTTTTCATTTTCTGCCATAAGGGTGGTGTCATCTGCATATCTGAGGTTATTGATATTTCTCCCAGCAATCTTGATTCCAGCTCGTGTTTCCTCCAGCCCAGCTTTTCTCATGATGTACTCTGTATAGAAGTTAAATAAGCAGGGTGATAATATACAGCCTTGATGTACTCCTTTTCCTATTTGGAACCAGTCTGTTGTTCCCTGTCCAGTTCTAACTGTTGCCTCCTGACCTGCATATAGGTTCCTCAAGAGGCAGGTCAGGTGGTCTGGTATTTCCAACTCTCTCAGAATTTTCCACAGTTTATTGTGATCCCCACNTAATATACAGCCTTGATGTACTCCTTTTCCTATTTGGAACCAGTCTGTTGTTCCCTGTCCAGTTCTAACTGTTGCCTCCTGACCTGCATATAGGTTCCTCAAGAGGCAGGTCAGATGGTCTGGTATTCCCATCTCTTTCAGAATTTTCCACAGTTTATTGTGATCCACACAGTCAAAGGCTTTGGCATAGTCAGTAAAGCAGGAATAGATGTTTTTCTGGATGATCCAGAAAAACATGATCCAGCTTTTTCCATGATCCAGCAGATGTTGGCAATCTGGTCTCTGGTTCCTCTGCCTTTTCTAAAACCAGCTTAAACATCAGGAAGTTCATGGTTCATGTATTGCTGAAGCCTGGCTTGGAGAATTTTGAGTATCACTTTACAAGCATGTGAGATGAGTGCAATTGTGTGGTAGTTTGAGCATTCTTTGGCATTGCCTTTCCTTGGGATTGGAATGAAAACTGACCTTTTGCAGTTCTGTGGCCACTGCTGAGTTTTCCAAATTTGCTGACATATTGAGTGCAGCACTTTCACGGCATCATCTTTCAGGATTTGAATTAGCTCAACTGGAATGCCATCACCTTCACTAGCTTTGTTCGTAGTGATGTTTACTAAGGCCCACTTGACTTCACATTTCAGGATGTTGGCTCTAGGTGAGTAATCACACCATCATGATTATCTGGGTCGTGAAGATCTTTTTTGCATAGTTCTTCTGTGTATTCTTGCCACCTCTTCTTAATATATTTTGCTTCTGTTAGGTCCCTAACATTTCTGTCCTTTATTGAGCCCATCTTTGCAGGAAATTTTCCCTGGGTATCTCTAATTTTCTTGACGAGATCTCTAGTCTTTTCCATTCTATTGTTTTCCTCCGTTTCTTTGCATTGATCGCTGAGGAAGGCTTTCTTGTCTCTCCTTGCTATTCTTTGGAAATCTTCATTCAAATGGGTATATATTTCCTTTTCTCCTTTGCTTTTCACTTCACTTCTATTCATATCTATTTGTAAGGCCTCCTCAGACAGCCATTTTGCTTTTTTGCATTTCTTATTCTTGGGGATGTTCTTGATTCCTATTTCCTGTTCAATGTCACAAACCTCAATGCATAGTTCATCAGGTACACTGTCTATCAGATCTAGTCCCTTAAATATATTTCTCACTTCCACTCTATAGTCATAAGGGATTTGATTTNGGACACGACTGAGTGACTTCACTTTCCTTTTCCATGGGGATGGTCTTGATCCCTGTCTCCTGTACCATGTCACAATCCTCCGTCCATAGTTCATCAGGCACTCTGTCTATCAGAGCTAGTCCCTTAAATCTATTTCTCACTTCTACTATATAATCATAAGGGATTTGATTTAGGTCATACCTGAATGGTCTAGTGGTTTTCCCTACTTTCTCCAATGTAAGTCAGTATTTGGCAATAAGGAGTTCATGATCTGAGCCACAGTCAGCTGCTGGTCTTATTTTTGCTGACTGTATAGAGTTTCTCCATCTTTGGCTGCAAAGAATATAATCAATCTGATTTCGGTGTTGACCATCTGGTGATGTCCATGTGTAGAGTCTTCTCTTGTGTTGCTGGAAGAGAGTGTTTGCTATGACCAGTGCGTTCTCTTGGCAAAACTCTATTAGCCTTTGCCCTGCTTCATTCCGCATTCCAAGGCCAAATTTGCCTGTTACTCCAGGTGTTTCTTGACTTCCTACTTTTGCATTCCAGTCCCCTATAATGAAAAGGACATCTTTTTTGGGTGTTAGTTCTAAAAGGTTTTGTAGGTCTTCATAGAACCGTTCAGCTTCTTCAGCATTACTGGTTGGGGCATAGACTTGGATTACTGTGATACTGAATGGTTTGCCTTGGAAACTAGCAGAGACCATTCTGTCATTTTTGAGATTGCATCCAAGTACTGCATTTTGGACTCTTTTGTTGACCATGATGGCTACTCCATTTCTTCTGAGGGATTCCTGCCCACAGTAGTAGGTATAATGATCATCTGAGTTAAATTCACCTAATCCAGTCCATTTTAGTTCACTGATTCCTAGAATGTTGACGTTTACTCTTTCCATCTCCTGTTTGACCACTTCCAATTTGACTTGATTCATGGACCTAACATTCCAGGTTCCTATGCAATATTGCTCTTTACAGCATTGGACCTTGCTCCTATCACCAGTCACATCCACAACTGGGTATTGTTTTTGCTTTGTTTCCATCCCTTCATTCTTTCTGGAGTTATTTCTCCACTGATCTCCAGTAGCATATTGGGCACTTACCGACCTGAGGAGTTCGTCTTTCAGTATCCTATCATTTTGCCTTATCATACTGTTCATGGGGTTCTCAAGGCAAGAATACTGAAGTGGTTTGCCATTCCCTTCTCCAGTGGATCACATTCTGTCAGACCTCTCCACCATGACCTGCCAGTCTTGGGTGGCCCCACATGGCATGGCTTAGTTTCATTGAGTTAGATAGACAAGGCTGTGGTCCGTGTGATCAGATTGGCTAGTTTTCTATGATTATGATTTCAGAGTGTGTGTCCTCTGATGCCCTCTTGCAACACCTACCGTCTAACTTGGGTTTCTCTTACCTTGGACATGGGGTATCTCTTCACGGCTGCTCCAGCAAAGTGCAGCCACTGCTCCTTATCTTGGATGAGGTCGCCCCTCCTGACCTTAAACGTGGAGTAGCACCTCTTGGTGGGGAAGACAATGGCACCCCACCCCAGTACTCTTGCCTGAAAAATCCAATGGATGGAGTAGCCTGGTGGGCTGCAGTCCATGGGGTCGCTAGCAGTCAGACAGACTGAGCGACTTCACTTTCACTTTTCTCTTTCATGCATTGGAGAAGGAAATGGCAACCCACTCCAATATTCTTGCCTGGAGAATCCCAGGGATGGGGGAGCCTGGTGGGCTGCCATCTATGGGGTCACACAGAGTCGGACACGACTGAAGCGACTTAGCAGCAGCAGCAGCAGCACCTCTTGGCAACCATAATATCATTTAATTTAAGAACATCATTATCTGGAAAAGAAACCCTGTAGCATTAGGCATTTGCTTCACATTCTCCTCTCACAACCAGACCTGTGGCAATCACTAATCAGCTTTATGTCTCTATGGATTTTCCTATCTTCAATATTTCTCACAACTGGAATCATGTAATATGTGGCTTTTGTGTCTGGCTTCTTTCACTTAGAAATTTTCAATAGCTCAGTCAGTAAAGAATCTGCCTGCAATGCAGGAGACCTGTGTTCAATTCCTGGGTTAGGAAGATCCCTTGGAGAAGGAAATGGCAATCCATTCCAGTATTCTTGCCTGGAGAATCCCATGGACAGAGGAGCCTGGTGGGCTACAGTCCATGGGGTCGCAAGAGTTGGACACAACTTGGCAACTAAACCACTACCACCACATGTTGTAGTATGTGTCAGTAGTTCATTCTTTTTTATTGCAAAACAATATTCCATTATATGGATATACCACATTTTACTTATTCATTCATCAGTCATGGAAATTTGGGATTTTTTTCATTCCTTGGCTATTATGAATAATGCTGCTATGAATATTCCTGTACAAGTTTCTGTCTAACTGTTTTCAACTCTCTTGTAAATATACCTAGAAATGTTATAGGATTTCTGAGTCTTATGATAACCCTATGTTTAACATTTTAAGGAAATACTAAGCTATTTTCCAAAGAGATGCACCATTTCATATTCTGAAGAACAGTTTACAAGCTTCTGCCAATAATGTGATTTTCCTATTTAGTTTTTTTTTTTTTTTTTCTTGGTCATTCAACATGTGGGATCCTAGTCCTCCAACCAAGGATTGAACGCATGCCCACTGTATTAGAAGCACAGACTCTTAACCATTGGACTGCCAGGAAAGTTCTGCTAGTTTTTAAATTATATCCACTCTAGTGGATGTGTAGTGGTATCTCATTATGGTTTCAAATTGCAGTTTTCTAATGATTAACATTGTTGAACATATTTTCATATGTTTATTGGCCATTTGTATACCTTCTTTGGAGAAATATCCATTTAAAACCTTTGCCCATCTTTGAATTGGGTTGTTTGCCTTTTTCTTGACAAATTGCATTGGGTTAAAAAAAAAATACATTCTGAATGCTAGATCTTTATCAGATGCTTGAGTTGCAAATATTCTCTCCCATTCTGAGTTGTCTTTTAACTTTCTCTATAGTGTCCTTCAATGCACAGAGTTTTTTTTATTTTAATGAAGTCTAACATCTATTTTTTCTTTTCTATATCTTTATATATATTTTTGCTTGTGTTTTCAATATCTTAAGAGTTCACTGCCAAATGCAAGAAATTGAAATATGCTCCTATGTTTTCCTCTAAGAGTTTTGTATTATCTCTTACATTAAATCTTGATCCATTTTGAATTAATTTTTGTGTATGGTGTGAGATAAGGGTCCAGCTTCATTCTTACACATATCCAGTTGTCCCAGCACCATTTGTTGAAAAGACTGTTTTTGTCCCACTGAATAGTGTTGGCACCCTTTTGAAAATCAATTGACCATAAATGTGAGGATTTCTTTCTGGACTCAAAATTCTGTTTAATTGATCTATATGTCTACACAGATGCCAATACTACACAGTTTTGATTACTGTGGCTTTTTAGCTAAGTTTTGAAGTTTAGAATTCTGAGTCCTCTACCTTTATTCTTTTTGAAGATTGTTTGGCTACTATGGGTTCCTTGCTCTTCTATATGGATTTTAGGATTGACTTGTCCATTTCTGGAAAGCAGGCAATTGTAATTTGATAGGGATTGCAACTAATCTGTAAATGTAGAGAGTATTGCCATCTTAATTTTGTCTTCCAATCAGTGAACACATGATGTCTTTTTATTTATTCAAAAAATTTTTAATTTCTTTCTTTCTTTTTTTTTTTTGATGCAGCATGTGGGATCTTAGTTTCCCAGCCAGGGACTGAACTCATGACCTTTGTGTTGGGAGTGTGGAGTCTTAACCACTCTACTGCCAGGAAGGACCCTTCTTTAATTTCTTTTGGCAGTGTTTTATAGTTTCTAGTATGTGAATCTTGCACCTCCTCAGTTAAATTTATTCTTAAGTATTTCATAATTTCTGATGATGTTGAGAATGGAATTATTTTCTAAATTCATTTTCAGGTTGTTCTTTTTTTAATATTGATTTTTATTTATTTATTTTGCTGCACTGGGTCTTAGTTGCAGCATCTGGGACCTCTGATTTTGGTGTGGGAACTCTCAGTTGTGGTTTGTGGGATCTAGTTTCCTAACCAGGGAGAGAAAACAGGGCCTCTGCATTGGGAACATGGAGTCTTAGCCAATGGACAGAGTATAGAATTATAATTGATTTTTATAAGTGATCTTGTATCTTGCAACTTTGCTGATTTGTTTGTTAGCTCTAACAGTTTTTTTAATAGACTCTTACAGTTTTTGGTATTTGAAATTATGCCATCAGTGAATAGAAATAGCTTTCCTTTTTCTTTTCAATTTGGATGACTTTTATTCTTTTTCTTGCCTAATTGTCTTTACTAGAACTTCCAGTACTAGATAGTGAATAGAAGTGTAAAGTAGATATCCTTGTCTTGTTCCTGATTTTAGGGAGAAAGTTTCAAGTATGATGTTAGATGTGAGTTTTTCTTTCCATTGATGCCCTTTAGTAGGTTGGGGGAAGATTCTGTCTCCTCCTGGCTTGAAGATCTTTTTTTTTTTTTTTCATGGAAGGGTGCTGGAATTTGTCAAATATTTTTTCTGCATCTATTGAGGTGATCATCTGACTTTCCCTTCTTCATTTTCATAAAGTGATGTATTACATTGATTTTCATGTTGACCCACTCTTGTGTTCCTGAAATAAATCCTACTTGATCATATTGTGTTCAGGACTAGTGTTATTTTTTCTTTAATGTTTGATAAATAAAATTTGCTAGTGAAGCTATCTGGTTCTGGGATTTTATTAGTTGCAAGTTTTTAGATAAATAGATCAATCTTTTTACTTGTTACAGGTTTATTCAAATTTTCTATTTACTCTTAGTCAGTTTTAGTTTTCTGTGTGTTTCTAGGAATATGTCTATTTTATCCAGGTTATCCAATTTGTTAGTATATATTTTTCATAACATTCTCTTATACATTTTCTACTTATGTAATATTTAAAGTAATGTCTATTTTCATTTTTGATTTTATTAATTTGAATCTTCTCTCTTTTGTGCTTGGTCAATCTAGATAAAAGTTTGTCAATTTGCTGCCCTCTTCAAGGGACCAACTTTTTGTTTCACTGGTTCTTTCTGTTGTGTATCTACACACTATTTTGCTTATCTCTGCTCCAATTTTTAATGTTTCTTCTCTTCTAGTTGCTTTGGGGTTAGTTTGCTCTATTTTTCTCTAGATCTCTACAGTGGAGTGTTAGGTTATGGATTCCAAATCTTCTTTTTTTAAACTGTAGATGTTCACATCTATAAGTTTACCCCTAAGTACTGCTTTTGCTGCATCTCAAAGTTTCGGTATCTTGTGATTTGTTTTCATTCATCTCAAATTATTTTTTGTTTTGATTTCCTCTTTGACCCACTGGTTGTTTAAGACTGTGTGGTTTAATTTCCACATATCTGTAAATCTCTAGATTTTCTTCTTTTATTGATGTCTTCTCTTATTCATTTGTAATTTCATTCTATTGCTGTCAGAGGAGATACTTTATATCATTTCAATATTTTAAACCTTACTGAAATTTGTTTTATGGCCCAACACATTCTATGCTGAAGAATGTTCTATATCTATTTGGGAACAATGTGAATCCTGATGTTTGTAGCTGAAGTGTTCTATATGTGTGTCTTTGGTTTAGTTGATTTATAATGTCATTCAAGTCTTATATTTCCTTGTTTATCTTTTGTCTAGTTGTCTTATTCATGATTGAAAGTGAGGTGTTGAAGTCTCCAATTATTGTTGTTGAAATTTCTCCCTTCAACTCTGTCAGTTTTTGCTTAGCATATCTCAAGTCTCTGTTGGTATTTGCATATAGGTTTGCAGTGGTTGTATCTTCTTTATGAATTGACTCTTTTATCAATGGGAAATAGATGGGGAAACAGTGGAAACAGTNCCCCATCTTTTGTCTTTATCTTTTGTGTGTGTGTGTGTAGTTCTTTTCTAAGCCACTTGCAGGATTCTCCTCGCAGGACCTGTTCGATTTGCCGGCTGGTACCGGCAACTCACAGATACTGAGAACAAACCAGTGGTTTCCAGTGGGGAGAAGGAAGGTGGTGCAACACAGGGGTAGGGGATTAAGAGGTGCAAACTATATGCATAAACTATATAAGAAATCAGGATATACTGAGGGCTTCCCAGGTGGTGCTGGTGGTAGAGAACCAGCCTGCCAAGGGATGCAGGTTCGATCCCTGGGTTGGGAAGATCCCCTGTAGGAGGGAGTGGCAACCTACTCCAGTTTTCTTGCCTGAAGAATCCCATGGACAGAGGAGTCTGGCGGGCTATGGTCCATAGGGATACACAGGGTTGGAGATGACTGAAGCAACTTAGCGTGCACACAGGATATATTGAACAGCACAGGGAATTATGGGCATTATTTTGCCATAACTTTTAATGGAGTGTAATCTATAAAAAAGCTGAATCATTATGCTATTCTCCTGAAATTAATACTGGAAATCAACTATCTTTCCGTTAACAAAAAGGAAAGTTTGCTTATCTTCTTTGGGTTTTCCTCTAAGACCGGATTAAGGGGCCATTTATCTTCATTCCCTCCTGAGTCATTTAGGACCTGGAGGCACTCCCTGTGGACAACAGACTGAGGCCCTGAATCAGTGGTTGGGACAAAGGAGTGGAACCCTGGGGGGAGGTGAGGGACCAAGGGAGCCACAGAGGGAGAAGGTGGGAAGGTAGAGAAACCCAGGAGTCTGTGAGGTGGGGCTTTGGTTCCAGGGATGAGAGGAAAGTGCAGATGTGGGGAAGAGGAGAGTGCTCTCAGTGTGTTTGCCTGTAGAATCAGGAGGTTCCCCGGCCTGAGAGTGATCACCCTGTTCCTCCTTTCCCAGGAGCAGGGGTCTGGCTATGGGAATAACTATGGATGTGCACACACTTTCAAGTCTTGGTTCTGTCTCTTTTCTGTTTTTCTACAACGTGCATGTTTCACCTGTGAAATAAGAAAAGGAAGTACTTCATATTGCTACTCAGTAATGACTGAGGGTAATTGTGGAATATATACTTAGAAGATAAGCCCTTTTAACATATTTTCCCCCCAGGGAAAATTCTTCCAAAGGAGGCAGAACATTAGGATTGCATGTCCCTGGCTCACAAATGTGCATCCCTCCCATGGGGGGCTGACGTGCGGAGACTGTACTAAATGGAGCCCTGGGACTGGCTGTTTTATTTGCTTCCCATGTTTGTGATCAGAATACAGCAATTGCTGAACAAGAACTGGGCTTATATAATGGTCATGCTACTGGCACCCCAAATATAGGTGATCATCTATATTTTAAAAATGGAATTTTTCTCTACCTCAGAATCAATGAGCCTGGAATAGAAAATGTTTCTTCCTTATAAGTGACATGAATTAATGACATTTATTTTTCCCTTTGGGGAGAAACAATGTACACAGAGCAGCAAACCAGCAAAACTGCTTTACCATGGTATGTTTTGATGGACAAGAATTTGGAAAAAAAATCTAAATATAGCCAATGTACTTGAAACTCGAGCACGATTTTAAGTCCTCCTCTGCAGTTAACTAAAATTGATCTCTCTAACAAGAGCTAAAAATAGCAGGAGGAAAAAAGGGACCAGACAATGACTTTTCATATCTCTCCCTGCAGGCATTTCCAGTGACAATGAACTTGACCTTCCAAAGCCATCCTAGAGAGCAGAACAGGCTGGCATTTTACATCTCTGACTGACCACCCATCTAGTGCCAGGGACATCTCTATTTGCCATTTTGCTGATGAGCGCAGATAAGCTGTTTTTCTGGGCTGGGTTTTGTTTTTCCTGTTTTGTTTTGCATCCAAAAAGAACAGAGGAGTATATTCTCTCTGGAGTCACGAACAATAGGCATTATAAAATAAACAAAAGAAAATACCCAATTCATTCTCCACCAGAACAAAGCTCTTCTTATTTTGTCCAGGGCATTGATAAATGATGTTCTGTCTGCTGTGCTTAGTCGCTTAGTTGTGTCTGACCCTTTCGACCCCATGGACTGGAGCCTGCCAGGCTCCTCTGTTCAGGCAAGAATACTGGAATGGATAGCCATTTCATTCTCCAGCCTATCTTTCTGACCCAGGGATTGAACCCTGGTCACCTGCATTGCAGGTGGATTCGTTACCATTTGAGCCACCAGGGAAACTCTGGGCTTCTGTAAATTCATCAGGGACATTATTATAAATTTTAACTTATATATATTTATATATATTATTTATATTAATATATATATATAAATACATATATTATGTTCCAGAATCTTTTCCATTTTAGGTTATCACAAGATACTGACTATAGTCCCCTGTGCTTTCAGTAGGTCATTGTTGTTTATCTATTTTATATATAGTAGTGTGTATATGTTACACAAACACACTCTGCTAGTTTAACTTATATGCAGAGTATATCATGCGAAATGCCAGACTGGATGAAGCACAAGTTGGAATCAAGATTGCCGGGTGAAATATCAATAACCTCAGATATGCAGATGACACCACCCTTATGGCAGAAAGTGAAGAAGAACTAAAGAGCCTCTTGATGAAAGTGAAAGAGGAGAGTGAAAAAGTTGGTTTAAAACTCAACATTCAGAAAATTAAGATCATGGCATCTGGTCCCATCACTTCATGGCAAATAGATAGGGAAAAATGGAAACAGTGAGAGACTTTATTTTCTTGGGCTCCAAAATCACTGCAGATGGTGACTGCACCATGAAATTAAAAGACACTTGTTCCTTGGAAAAAAAGCTATGAGCAACCTAGACAGCATATTAAAAAGCAGAGACATTACTTTACCAACAAAGGTCCATTTAGTCAAAGCTATAGTTTTTCCAGTAGTCACGTATGGATGTGAAAGTTAGACTATAAAGAAAGCTGAGCACCAAAGAATTGATGACTTTTAACTGTGGTGTTGGAGAAGACTCTTCAGAGTCCCGTGGACTGCAAGGAGATCAAATCAGTCCATCCTAAAGGAAATCAGTCCTGAATATTCATTGGAAGGGCTGATGCTGAAGCTGAAACTCTAATACGTTGGCCATCTAATGCGAAGAACTGACTCATCAGAAAAGACACGGATGCTAGGAAAGACTGAAGGCGGGAGAAGAGGATGAGCTGGTTGGATGGCATCACCACCTGGATGGACATGAGTCTGACAAGCTTCGGGAGTTGCTGATGGCAGGGAGGCCTGGCGTGCTGCAGTCCGTGGGGCTGCAACAAGCTGAACACCACTGAGCGACTGAACTGAGTGTGTGTCTGCTAACCCCAAACTCCTGACTTATCCCTCCTCCAATCTTCCCCTTTCGGTAACCACAGACTTGTTCTCGATGTCTGTGAGTCTGTTTCTCTTTTGTAATTCCTTTTGTATCATGTTTTTAGATTTCACGTTTAAGTGAAATCATATAATATTTGTCTTTCTCTGACCACACTGAGTATGATAATCTCTAGGTCCATCCATGTAGCCATAAATGGCATTATTTCATTCTTTTTTATGGCTGAGTATATGCCATTGCATCTCTATACCACATCTTTTTCATTCATTCATCTGTTGACAGACATTCATTCATCTGCTTCCGTTTCTTGGCTATTGTAAATAGTGCTGCTATGAACATTGGAGGCCTGTGTCTTTCTGAATTACAGTTTTTGTCTTTTCCAGATATATGCCTAGGGGTGGGATTGCTAGAACATGCGGTAGTTCTATTTTTAGTTTTTTAAGGAACCTCCATACTGTTCTCCATAGTGGCTGCACCGATTTACATTCTCACCAACAGCGTAGGAGGGTTCCCTTTTCTCCACACCCTCTCCAGCATTAACTGTTTGTAGACTTTTTGATGATGGCTATTCTGACTGGTGTGCTACTCATCTTGCAATTTTGATCTGCATGGAAAGCTTCTTCTGTTTTATATAGACCTGTCCTTTAAAAAGAACAGAGGATGGTGAATCTGATCCACATGTCCCGCTTGACATTAGAGGAAAACATCAAACTTGCCTTAAAGAGCCAACGCCCTGCATATGCTTTGCTGCTGCTGCTAAGTCGATTCAGTCATGTCCAACTCTGTGCGACCCCAGAGACGGCAGCCCACCAGGCTCCCCCGTCCCTGGGATTCTCCAGGCAAGAACACTGGAGTGGGTTGCCATTTCCTTCTCCAATGCATGAAAGTGAAAAGTGAAAGTGAAGTCACTCAGTGGTGTCCAACCCTCAGCGACCCCACGGATGGCAGCCCACCAGGCTGCTCCATCCATGGGATTTTCCAGGCAAGAGTACTGGAGGGGGTGCCATTGCCTTCTCCGGCATATGCTTTAGGAAGTGCCAATAAACAGAGAAATGAATTCTAAAGCAACAAAATGTCTAAGTTGTCCTGTATTTTTAAAAATATCCTTTTGCAACAATCTGGAATTGCTTCTGGAGAAATAATATTGTTCTTCACGAGATCTCCCTGGTTTTTCAAACTTTGCACTCCTTAAGGCAAGGGTGCTGGCTCCATTAATCCTTTCTGTGTCTCACCAGGGGCAGAGGGACATATTTTAACTTACCAGCTGTGTAGCCTTTGGCAAATTACTTAGCTATTCTGTGCCTCACGTTCCCCAGGTGTATAAATGAGGAGAATAACAACACCTTCTCGTAGAGTCGTTGTGAACGTTAAATGAGATAATCTATATAGTAAGGTGTTTAGAACAGTGCCTGACACACAGTAAGCCCCATATATCAGTTTTAGCCATTGTTTCTGTTTACATTCCCCGCCCCCCGCCTCCAATTTATCTACTTTACTTACTTTCTGTTCTGGATGAAAAACAGAACATATGGTCATGGAGACAGTGGTTAAAAACGTTTGAAACTGTGCCTCTCCTCCTTTCCAGACTGTGGTCCTATTCTCACTATCACAAACAGAACAGAGATGCTTCCCCACTGTTACGTGGCCCTGGGCTCACACCGAAATCCATTAAGGATTTCAAAGGAAACCCACAAGCTTGGGTTTGATCACAGTCCTTTTGTGATTGCACTGTTCCCACCATGCTTGTTTCAAGAGCCTCTTTAGAAGCTCTGGGGAGCATGACTTGCCCCTCTCTGGAAGAGAGTCACCAGTGTTCCTTTCTTCAAGAACAAGACTGACGTTTCGTCCCTTTCTGTCTGAGGCAAGACCTGTGTCCTCCCTCTCCCATTTATCCTCCATGAAAGGGTCTAAATAACACATTGTTGCCTTCCATGGGCAGCTACATGTGTCAAAGCTTCCACAAGCCAGCTGGTTTGCCAGTGATCCTGGACCTGAGGGCCATCTGATTCCAGACCCCTGTTCTGAAATGCTCTTTCTTTAGACTTACTCTTCCTCAGCATCCTTGGATTTCTGCATCCCTTCTCAGTCCCTCAGCTGGACCAATTTAGCACCATTAGTCACTCCTCGGAAGGAAGCAAAACTCCATTCCTTTGATCATTTGAGTTGCTTTGCTCACATTCTAATTTATGTCTCTACTCCTGGAACTAAGGTAGTCATCCTTAACATGGAATGACTTATAATTTGTTACTGAAATGATTCTGCCTAAGGATTAAAAATGAATTTTATGAAATCCTTTTTTTTTTTTTNGTGACCTGGCTCTAATGTGAGTCTCTAGTAGACAGCATGTAGTTTGATCAAGTTTTTAATCCATTCTGCCAATCTCTGCTTTAAATTTGAAAGTTTAATTCATTTGTACTTACTGATAGAAAAAGACTTACATTTGTGATTTATCTATTTGTTTTACATATGTCTCATATCTTTTTGTTCCTTAGTTATCCTATTACAGGCTTTGTGTTAAGTGAATAGTGATTAGTTAAATAATAACTTTCTAGTATACCATTTTCTCCTTTTTAATTCCCTTACTATACACTTTCTAGTATATGGTTTCCCATGAGATTACAATTAATGGTTTCCCATGAGATTACAATTAACATCTTAATTTATAACAAGATAGTTCAAGTTAACACCAACTTAGTTTCAATAATATATATAAAAACATTGTTCCTGTATAGCTCCTCCACTCCTTTAGGTTGTTATTGTCTCAAATTACATTTTTATGCACTTCATAACTGACATAGATTTATAATTATTATTTTATGTATGTGTCTTTTAAATCAAATAGACTAAAAAGAGAAGTTATAACCAAAAATACATAAACTAACTTTCATACTTAGCTATATGGTTACCTTTATTAGTGGATATTTCTTCATTTGGATTTGAATTTACTGTCTTGTGTCTTTTTATTTATGGTTAAAGGGCTCCTTTTATTATTTCTTGTGGGGTAAGGTATACTAGAAACAATTTCTCAGTTATTATTCATCTGGGGAAGTCTTGGTTTCTTCCTTTTTGTTAGTTTTATTTGTGTGTGTGTGTGTGTGTGTGTGTGTAAAACCCCACATGACATAAATTTACTATCTTAACAACTTTTAGGTATATGTCACAGTATTGTTATTAATAACTCTGTGTATATAGTTGTGGGAGAAGGCAATGGCACCCCACTCCAGTACTCTTGCCTGGAAAATCCCATGGACGGAGGAGCCTGGTAGGCTGCAGTCCATGGGGTCACTGAGGGTCAGACATGACTAAGCGACTTCACTTTCACCTTTCACTTTCATGCATTGGAGAAGGAAATGGCAACCCACTCCAGTGTTCTTGCCTGGAGAATCCCAGGGACAGGGAGCCTGGTGGGCTGCTGTCTGTGGGGTCGCACAGAGTCGGACATGACTGAAGTGACTTAGCAGCAGCATATAGTTGTACAACAGCTCTCTATAATTTTTTCATCTTGCATAATGAAACTATATTCGTGGAACAACAGCTCTTGTTTCCTCCTCACTTCAGCCCCTGGAAACCACTCTTTCATTTCTATGAGTTTTATTACTTTAAATATCTCATATAAATGGAATAATGAGTATTTGTCTTTTGTGATTGGATTATTTTACTTAGCATACAGTCTTCAAGGTTCATCCTTGCAATAGTATATGACAGGATTTTTCTTTTTTCAGACTGAATAATATTCATGCATGACCAAAATTTTAAAAAGTTAAAAATAATAAAATTTTCATTGATGTCACTCTGATTTAGATTTCTGAAACTCATTTAAGGATATTCTGCATCCAAGATTATAAATATATTCCTTTAAATTTTCTTTTATTCTTTGAAAGTTACATATTTTTTATAAAACACATGCCATGCATCTGAAATTCATCAAAATTTATTTTTGTGAACAATGTGGGAAAGAGATTGTGGTAGGTTGAACAGTTATATTATTTTAAATAATTATGCTTCAATTAAAAAATTTAGCCAAAGGGTTATCCAATTATACCCAATGCCAAGTACTCAAAGTGTATCTTCTCACTGAAATTCAAGGGTTGGGGTGGAGTGTGCAAGAGTACACTTGAGAGGGGTTGTGCAAGAGTAACATGATCTGCATTATGTCTTAGAAAGATAATTATGGTGCAGTTTTAACAATAGGCTATGTGGGAAGGTGGAGATAGAAACACAGTAAGATCATGCATGCATGTGCGCTCAGTTCCTTCAGTTGTGTCCAGCTCTTTGCAACCCCGTGAACCATAGCCTGCCGGGCCCCTCTGTCCATGGAATTCTCCAGGTAGGAATATTGGAGTGGTAAATGAAACTAAAAAATAATAACTGGAAACAAGAAGATTGATAACTTTGCTGAAGTTACAGAGATAAAGTCAGACTGAAGTGAATTTAAGAGGGAATATGAGGTTAGGAAATAAGAGAGAGATAATTGACAACTCTTTGAAGGGTTTTGCAGTAAAGTGAAATTGAGAAATAAAGCAGCTTTTGTAAGGGGAAGTGTGGTCAAGAAACATTTTGTGAAAGATGAAATGTCATGAGGGACCAAGGGAGCCACAGAGGGAGAAGGTGGGAAGGTAGAGAAACCCAGGAGTCTGTGAGGTGGGGCTTTGGTTCCAGGGATGAGAGGAAAGTGCAGATGTGGGGAAGAGGAGAGTGCTCTCAGTGTGTTTGCCTGTAGAATCAGGAGGTTCCCCGGCCTGAGAGTGATCACCCTGTTCCTCCTTTCCCAGGAGCAGGGGTCTGGCTATGGGAATAACTATGGATGTGCACACACTTTCAAGTCTTGGTTCTGTCTCTTTTCTGTTTTTCTACAACGTGCATGTTTCACCTGTGAAATAAGAAAAGGAAGTACTTCATATTGCTACTCAGTAATGACTGAGGGTAATTGTGGAATATATACTTAGAAGATAAGCCCTTTTAACATATTTTCCCCCCAGGGAAAATTCTTCCAAAGGAGGCAGAACATTAGGATTGCATGTCCCTGGCTCACAAATGTGCATCCCTCCCATGGGGGGCTGACGTGCGGAGACTGTACTAAATGGAGCCCTGGGACTGGCTGTTTTATTTGCTTCCCATGTTTGTGATCAGAATACAGCAATTGCTGAACAAGAACTGGGCTTATATAATGGTCATGCTACTGGCACCCCAAATATAGGTGATCATCTATATTTTAAAAATGGAATTTTTCTCTACCTCAGAATCAATGAGCCTGGAATAGAAAATGTTTCTTCCTTATAAGTGACATGAATTAATGACATTTATTTTTCCCTTTGGGGAGAAACAATGTACACAGAGCAGCAAACCAGCAAAACTGCTTTACCATGGTATGTTTTGATGGACAAGAATTTGGAAAAAAAATCTAAATATAGCCAATGTACTTGAAACTCGAGCACGATTTTAAGTCCTCCTCTGCAGTTAACTAAAATTGATCTCTCTAACAAGAGCTAAAAATAGCAGGAGGAAAAAAGGGACCAGACAATGACTTTTCATATCTCTCCCTGCAGGCATTTCCAGTGACAATGAACTTGACCTTCCAGAGCCATCCTAGAGAGCAGAACAGGCTGGCATTTTACATCTCTGACTGACCACCCATCTAGTGCCAGGGACATCTCTATTTGCCATTTTGCTGATGAGCGCAGATAAGCTGTTTTTCTGGGCTGGGTTTTGTTTTTCCTGTTTTGTTTTGCATCCAAAAAGAACAGAGGAGTATATTCTCTCTGGAGTCACGAACAATAGGCATTATAAAATAAACAAAAGAAAATACCCAATTCATTCTCCACCAGAACAAAGCTCTTCTTATTTTGTCCAGGGCATTGATAAATGATGTTCTGTCTGCTGTGCTTAGTCGCTTAGTTGTGTCTGACCCTTTCGACCCCATGGACTGGAGCCTGCCAGGCTCCTCTGTCCAGGCAAGAATACTGGAATGGATAGCCATTTCATTCTCCAGCCTATCTTTCTGACCCAGGGATTGAGCCCTGGTCACCTGCATTGCAGGTGGATTCGTTACCATTTGAGCCACCAGGGAAACTCTGGGCTTCTGTAAATTCATCAGGGACATTATTATAAATTTTAACTTATATATATTTATATATATTATTTATATTAATATATATATATAAATACATATATTATGTTCCAGAATCTTTTCCATTTTAGGTTATCACAAGATACTGACTATAGTCCCCTGTGCTTTCAGTAGGTCATTGTTGTTTATCTATTTTATATATAGTAGTGTGTATATGTTACACAAACACACTCTGCTAGTTTAACTTATATGCAGAGTATATCATGCGAAATGCCAGACTGGATGAAGCACAAGTTGGAATCAAGATTGCCGGGTGAAATATCAATAACCTCAGATATGCAGATGACACCACCCTTATGGCAGAAAGTGAAGAAGAACTAAAGAGCCTCTTGATGAAAGTGAAAGAGGAGAGTGAAAAAGTTGGTTTAAAACTCAACATTCAGAAAATTAAGATCATGGCATCTGGTCCCATCACTTCATGGCAAATAGATAGGGAAAAATGGAAACAGTGAGAGACTTTATTTTCTTGGGCTCCAAAATCACTGCAGATGGTGACTGCACCATGAAATTAAAAGACACTTGTTCCTTGGAAAAAAAGCTATGAGCAACCTAGACAGCATATTAAAAAGCAGAGACATTACTTTACCAACAAAGGTCCATTTAGTCAAAGCTATAGTTTTTCCAGTAGTCACGTATGGATGTGAAAGTTAGACTATAAAGAAAGCTGAGCACCAAAGAATTGATGACTTTTAACTGTGGTGTTGGAGAAGACTCTTCAGAGTCCCGTGGACTGCAAGGAGATCAAATCAGTCCATCCTAAAGGAAATCAGTCCTGAATATTCATTGGAAGGGCTGATGCTGAAGCTGAAACTCTAATACGTTGGCCATCTAATGCGAAGAACTGACTCATCAGAAAAGACACGGATGCTAGGAAAGACTGAAGGCGGGAGAAGAGGATGAGCTGGTTGGATGGCATCACCACCTGGATGGACATGAGTCTGACAAGCTTCGGGAGTTGCTGATGGCAGGGAGGCCTGGCGTGCTGCAGTCCGTGGGGCTGCAACAAGCTGAACACCACTGAGCGACTGAACTGAGTGTGTGTCTGCTAACCCCAAACTCCTGACTTATCCCTCCTCCAATCTTCCCCTTTCGGTAACCACAGACTTGTTCTCGATGTCTGTGAGTCTGTTTCTCTTTTGTAATTCCTTTTGTATCATGTTTTTAGATTTCACGTTTAAGTGAAATCATATAATATTTGTCTTTCTCTGACCACACTGAGTATGATAATCTCTAGGTCCATCCATGTAGCCATAAATGGCATTATTTCATTCTTTTTTATGGCTGAGTATATGCCATTGCATCTCTATACCACATCTTTTTCATTCATTCATCTGTTGACAGACATTCATTCATCTGCTTCCGTTTCTTGGCTATTGTAAATAGTGCTGCTATGAACATTGGAGGCCTGTGTCTTTCTGAATTACAGTTTTTGTCTTTTCCAGATATATGCCTAGGGGTGGGATTGCTAGAACATGCGGTAGTTCTATTTTTAGTTTTTTAAGGAACCTCCATACTGTTCTCCATAGTGGCTGCACCGATTTACATTCTCACCAACAGCGTAGGAGGGTTCCCTTTTCTCCACACCCTCTCCAGCATTAACTGTTTGTAGACTTTTTGATGATGGCTATTCTGACTGGTGTGCTACTCATCTTGCAATTTTGATCTGCATGGAAAGCTTCTTCTGTTTTATATAGACCTGTCCTTTAAAAAGAACAGAGGATGGTGAATCTGATCCACATGTCCCGCTTGACATTAGAGGAAAACATCAAACTTGCCTTAAAGAGCCAACGCCCTGCATATGCTTTGCTGCTGCTGCTAAGTCGATTCAGTCATGTCCAACTCTGTGCGACCCCAGAGACGGCAGCCCACCAGGCTCCCCCGTCCCTGGGATTCTCCAGGCAAGAACACTGGAGTGGGTTGCCATTTCCTTCTCCAATGCATGAAAGTGAAAAGTGAAAGTGAAGTCACTCAGTGGTGTCCAACCCTCAGCGACCCCACGGACGGCAGCCCACCAGGCTGCTCCATCCATGGGATTTTCCAGGCAAGAGTACTGGAGGGGGGTGCCATTGCCTTCTCCGGCATATGCTTTAGGAAGTGCCAATAAGCAGAGAAATGAATTCTAAAGCAACAAAATGTCTAAGTTGTCCTGTATTTTCAAAAATATCCTTTTGCAACAATCTGGAATTGCTTCTGGAGAAATAATATTGTTCTTCACGAGATCTCCCTGGTTTTTCAAACTTTGCACTCCTTAAGGCAAGGGTGCTGGCTCCATTAATCCTTTCTGTGTCTCACCAGGGGCAGAGGGACATATTTTAACTTACCAGCTGTGTAGCCTTTGGCAAATTACTTAGCTATTCTGTGCCTCACGTTCCCCAGGTGTATAAATGAGGAGAATAACAACACCTTCTCGTAGAGTCGTTGTGAACGTTAAATGAGATAATCTATATAGTAAGGTGTTTAGAACAGTGCCTGACACACAGTAAGCCCCATATATCAGTTTTAGCCATTGTTTCTGTTTACATTCCCCGCCCCCCACCCCCAATTTATCTACTTTACTTATTTTCTGTTCTGGATGAAAAATAGAACATATGGTCATGGAGACAGTGGTTAAAAGGTTTGAAATTGTGCCTCTCCTCCTTTCCAGACTGTGGTCCTATTCTCACTATCACAAACAGAACACAGAGATGCTTCCCCACTGTTACGTGGCCCTGGGCTCACACCGAAATCCATTAAGGATTTCAAAGGAAACCCACAAGCTTGGGTTTGATCACAGTCCTTTTGTGATTGCACTGTTCCCACCATGCTTGTTTCAAGAGCCTCTTTAGAAGCTCTGGGGAGCATGACTTGCCCCTCTCTGGAAGAGAGTCACCAGTGTTCCTTTCTTCAAGAACAAGACTGACGTTTCGTCCCTTTCTGTCTGAGGCAAGACCTGTGTCCTCCCTCTCCCATTTATCCTCCATGAAAGGGTCTAAATAATACATTGTTGCCTTCCATGGGCAGCTACATGTGTCAAAGCTTCCACAAGCCAGCTGGTTTGCCAGTGATCCTGGACCTGAGGGCCATCTGATTCCAGACCCCTGTTCTGAAATGCTCTTTCTTTAGACTTACTCTTCCTCAGCATCCTTGGATTTCTGCATCCCTTCTCAGTCCCTCAGCTGGACCAATTTAGCACCATTAGTCACTCCTCGGAAGGAAGCAAAACTCCATTCCTTTGATCATTTGAGTTGCTTTGCTCGCATTCTAATTTATGTCTCTACTCCTGGAACTAAGGTAGTCATCCTTAACATGGAATGACTTATAATTTGTTACTGAAATGATTCTGCCTAAGGATTAAAAATGAATTTTATGAAATCCTTTTTTTTTTTTCTAAATGGAAATGCTGAAAGTCCTCTTGGTGGAGAAAACATTAATTTAGTGCTGCCTGACTCAGTCTAGCTAAAGCCATAAACCGGCAACAGTTTGCCAGCGAAGAAAATTATCTCTGGGGGCGGGGGAGGGGCGGCAGTGGTGGGTAATAGGTCTGATTCATTCATTCAGTATTTATAGAGCATCTACTATGTGCAAACTGCTATCAGGCACTGGGAATATCAAAATGAATAAAACATGCATTCTCCCCTCAAAGAAGCAGGGGAGACGGAAAGATGGACAATAGAAAATTACCAGAATGGGAAGTGAGCGTTTGTGGAAAGTGGCAGGAGACTGAAGTAGTTCCCGGCCGGCCGAGGCACCTGGCTGGGGAGGGGGCAGAGGTGTGGGTTGGGGGAGTCGGTGTGTGGCCCTGCTCTCTCATCACTGCAGCTAAAACAGTGGCCAGAGGCCCAGGCTTCTACTAGAACCTGTGCGAGACTTTCAGTTCAGTTGCTGGATATAAACCGGTTATCTGTGTGGAGTGTAGAAGCCTTAAGGACGCCGGAAAAGGACATGTGGATAACGCAATGAAGAGGAACAACCTTAAACTGCTGACAAATAATGGAGAAAAAGATAAAGAGAAGACGCCCAAACTGCAGCTGGTGGCTCAGCTGGTAAAGCGCGTGTCTACAATGCGGGAGACCTGGGTTCGATCCCTGGGTCGGGAAGACCCCCTGGAGAAGGGAATGGCAATCCACTCCAGTACTATTGCCTGGAGAATCCCATGGACAGAGGAGCCTGGTGGGCAACAGTCCAGGGGGTTGCAAAGAGTCGGACACAACTGAGCGACTTCACTTTCTTTCACTTTCTATGGGACATGATGTCAGTCAACTGTAAAGAGCAGGAGGCCCTCCGTATTCACTCTTGCACACACAGCACACAGGCCTTCATTTACACACTTACCAGGCTCTGGGTCAGTCTTTCTGGAAGTTACGATGGTGTTAGAGGTGACTGTCCACGCAGGTTTGGGCTAAATGTTCCACCTGTCTCAGAGCAGAGATAGCCCAAAGCCCACCCAGGCAGCCAGCATCCTCAATAAAGACCATTGGATCAGGCCAAGTGGCGGTCAGAAGAGCCAGGAACATTTGTCTCTGCCTCCAACCAGCTGTGTCACCCCGGGCAAAGGCACTCACCCCTCTACTGCTCAGTGGTCTGATCTGGAAAATGGGGATATTAACAGAGCCTATGTCTGTGTTGCGGAGAAGGCAACGGCACCCCACTCCAGTACTCTTGCCTGGAAAATCCCATGGATGGAGGAGCCTGGTAGGCTGCAGTCCATGGGGTCGCGAAGAGTCGGGTACGACTGAGGGACTTCACTTTGGCTTTTCACTTTCATGCATTGGAGAAGGAAATGGCAACCCACTCCAGTGTTCTTGCCTGGAGAATCCCAGAGACAGTGGGCCTCCGTCTATGGGATTGCACAGAGTCAGACACGACTGAAGCGACTTAGCAGCAGCAGCAGCAGCATGTCTGTGTTGACAGCACAGCAGGGTACTTCAAAGCTGGTAGATTTACTTAGTGAAGTAAATTTAACACTCTTGAGAGTCCCTTGGATAGCAAGGAGATCCAACCAGTCCTTCCTAAAGGAAATCAACCCTGAATATTCATTGAAAGGACTGATGCTGAAGCTGAGCTCCAACACTTTGGCCACCTGATGCAAAAAGTGGACTCACTGGAAAAGATCTGATGCTGGGAAAGATTGAGGGCAGGAGGGGAAGGGGATGACAGAGGATGAGATGGTTGGAAGGCATCACCAACTCAATGGATATGAGTTGGAGCAAATTCCAGGAGATGGTGAGGACATGGAAGCCTTGTGTGCTGTAGTCCATGGGGTTGCAAAGAGTCAGACATGACTGAGCAACTGACCAACAACAAAAGGGAAGGTGACGGTCACAGGTTAAGCTGTAAAATTAAGGCAAAAGGCAAGCATTTTTAACACTATTGATAAATTATTCACAATTCTAAAAAGAAGCCCTCTCTTTTTCTGTCTCTTTAAGGTCATTTTCTTCCTACTTCCTTGCTCCTCTGTACCATGCCGTGTGAGCATCCCTTCTGAGGCCTGATCCCACTGCCTCCACTCCTGCCTCCGTCAGTCCCAAGTTACACTGGTCCCTGGCAGTGGCCTCAGACCAGGGATTCAGCTCCACGAGCCAGTGAGGTGGTCTGAGACTTGCCCTTATCTTCCCTTTGCATCATGCTCTGTGAATATTAACTATAAACCAATTTTCTTTCTGGCTCTAGATTAGAAATGAGTTGAATTTACTGGATTGCAGGCTCCAAGTGAGAGGACCTGAGGCCAGCTGGGATCTGAAAGTCTGACTTAGCCTCTGCTTCCTGTATAGAGAGTGAAATAGGAAGAGCTGTCACTGGCAAGTCATTCCTGCTTCGCTCTCAGGGCCTCGGGTTCCCCTCCTGTGAAACACAAGTCGGCAGTGACCCCCTAGGTCCTCTAAGTGTGCTCAGTTGCTCAGTCAAGTCCATCTCTTTGTCTCCCCATGGACTGTAGCCTGCCAGGCTCCTCTGGCATGAGATTCTCCAGGCAAGAATGCTGTAGTGAGTTGCCATTTCCTTCTCCAGGGGGTCTTCCTGACCCAGGGATTGAACCTGCATCTCTTGAGCCTCCTGCATTGGCAGGCAGATTCTTTACCACTAGTGCTACCTGGGAATCCCTAGGCCTTCTAGCCAAGACCTCAGTGATTCTATGTGGAGCTCTGTTTGCTAACATTCAAAACAGCTGTACGAGATGTTCAACTGTGTTCCTGTTAAAATCTTGGCAGTCAAACCAGCAGCTTGAAGGATAGCAGCTTTCATGGTCCTGCTTTTATTTATTTTTTTTAATATTTTTTTTTGTATTTATTTATTTTTTTACACGAACTCCCAAACATGAACCCCCCTCCCACCTCCCACCCCACATCATCCCTCCAGATCATCCCCATACACCAGCCCCAAGCATCCTTTAAAGTGTTCTGACTGGGACTTCCCTGGTGGTCCAGTGATTAAGAATCCACCTACCAATTCAGGGGACCTGGGTTCGAGTCCTAGTCCGGGAAGATCCCACATGCTGAGGGAAACTAAGCTCCTATGCCACAGCTACTGAGCCTGTGCTCCAGAGCCCAGGGCTGCAACTACTGAAGCCGAGTACCCTAGAGCCATGCTCCACAACAAGAGAAGCCTGCACGCCGCGACTAGAGAGTAGTTCCCACTTACTACAACGAGAGAAAGCCCGCATGCAGCAATGAAGACCCAGCATGGCCAAAAATAAGAAATAAATAAAAGTTAAAAATAAAGTGTCCTGAAATGACTGGGGGAAATGGGTCACAGGCTTGACTTCAGCAGACCTGATTTATTTCACACACTCTACAGCATCTGCACATATCACACACATGGCTCTCTTGGGAGAGAGTCATGGGATGGGAGTGCATATGCTCGGAATTCCTGTATGTGGACCAGACTTTCAAGGAAATCACATTCCACAAACATCTCCCTTATTATTACTTCTTTCATCAGCCCATCTTGGTAGCTGGATACTTCCTGCTTCTCAGTAGTTGAAACCAATAGCTATTTTAAAGGCTCCGAGAAGCTGAATGACTAGACAGTGATTACAAAGAAACTCCCGCAAGACACTGCTGTTGAAAGTGCAGCAATCTAACTTTAAGGCCACACATGGGACAGCCAGTAATTCTCAGGCAGGGAGTAATTATTCATCACATCAGCCTCATATCAATCTGAAGACCCAGTAGGATGATCAGCTTTTCCTGAATTGCCTGGGAATTTCTTGGTTTTAGCATCATAAGTTCCCAGGAATCCCCTAAGTCTGAGGGCACCAAGACAGCGGGTCACCCTCATACTCAGGATCCTTAAATTTCAGTGTATGCAACAATCAATTTAAAAAAAGTGAAAGTGATATTAAGTCAGTGACTCTTTGAAACCCCAGGACTGTAACCTCCTTGGCTCCTCTGTCCATGGGATTCTCCAGGTAAGAATATTGGAGTAGGTAGCCATTCCCTTCTCCAGGGGATCTTCCTGACCCAGGGATCAAACTCTAGTCTCTGGCATTGCAGGCAGACTCTTCACCATCTGAGCCACCATGAAAATCCATATGTGTTATTAAAACTTGAGCTTTCTGGGGTGAGAGATACTAATGCCAAGTGTTTTCCTTATCTAAGAAATACTGATAAGAGCTTATAAATTTATCATCCCTGGCATTTGACTACCAATGGTTCTTGAACTCATCTGCACATCAGAATCATCTGGGGAGATTTTTTTTTTAATAGTGATGCTTGATTTGATCCAAATCAATTAAATTAGAATTTCTGGGGTGTGCACTCAGCCCCCTTTCACACTGTGGGAACCACCAGTACAGAGAGCAGGCACAGTGACTATTATTTACTTTCAGATCTTCGGTGCTTAAAAGCTCAGCTGCCACTGGTTGTGGCCCACCCACTTTCCACCATTTCCACTCTTGCTATAATATAGGAAAACTACTTTGGAGTACAAGGTGGCACCATCAGCTGAAACTGAGGACAGTATCACTTCCAGGTATAAAAACATAAGCTTTTGGATAAGTGTGTAAGAAATACATACAAGAATGTTAACTGCAGCTTGGATTGTAATGGCAAGAAACTGGAAACTCTCTAAACGGCCATCAGCAGGAGGGTGGATGAATACCTAGCGGTATAAATGAGTACTGCACCAGAGTGAAAATGAGAGCATCCAAGCTACAGGTATCAACATCAGAACAAAATGAGCATAGACTTTTTTCTAAAGTTAGAGGCTAATGTGACTGGCTTCCTTGGGGGTCTTAGAGGTGTCACTTTGCAGACAGATTGTTTTGTAGCCAAGGATTCCTGGGCATACTGTGGCAGCAGTAAAACAAGGCTGCACAGTCTAGAAGACTTGTGCCAGCTGGTAGAGCTCATTTTGCCTGTTTTGCAACCTTAAAATATCTGCATTGCAATCCAGAAGCTGGGATTGACATGTTAGTGCCAGTTCCTGAACTGCTTTTGAACAGGTACAAAGTCTGATGCTGCGTTTTCATTCATCATCCCTCTGGCTGTCTACAGACAGAGATAAATTCATTAGAAATGCTGATGTTGGACTTCCCTGGTGGCTCAGTGGGGAAGAAGTGCAGGAGACACATGGGTTTAATCCCTGGTCCCGGAAGATCCCACATGTTGAAAGGCACCTAAGCCTGTGTGCCACAACTATTGAGCGTGTGCTCCAGAGCCCGGGACTTGCAACTGCTGAGTCCACGTGCTGCAACTCCTGAAACCCTTGCACCCTGGAGCCTGTGTTCTGCAAGAAGAGAAGCCACTGAAATGAGAAGCCCTCCCACTGCAACTGGAGAGTAGACTTGCTTCACCACAACTACGAAAAAGCCTGCAAAGCAACAAAGAACCAGCACAGCCAAAAGTAAATGTATAAATTCACATTTTAAAAAAAATTATGAGAAAAAAAAAAAAAGAAATGCAGATGTTACAAAGAACCCAGGATTTTAGGATGGTTCATCTTGTTTGACTTTTCTAAGCAGCTGCCAAATGTTTATTTCCAGAAAAGGCCACAGAGCTTACCTGGTCCTAGTTTGGCCACGGCATAGAGGAGGTCATAGTTAAGGACTGGTGTGGCATCGCTGATGGGCTGCCAGCCGACGGGCGGAGAGGCAGGGGGTGAGATGAGGAACTGTTTGGCAGGCTGTGGTGGAGCCAAATGCAGTTTGTCTCCATCTGTCTCTGGAGTCTGAACCTTTCAAACACAGGAGAAATGAAGGCACATTACTCATTTTGGCCTCGGATATGCCATGCTGTTCCACGTGCTGCAGTGAGATGCAGAGCCTGGCCTTTAGCCTGTGACAAATGAACCAATGAACCAGGCTGCAATAATACTGACTACTGACCACACACCACGGGCTCAGTTATCTTACTTGATTCTTAAAACAGTGATCTCAGCCTTTAGCTGCATAAGAATGACCTGGGAAGCTTACTAAGACAGAGTGCTGACCCCGACTCCTAGAGATTCTGAGTCAGTTGATGGGGTCAGGGCCAGAGAATCCGCATTGCTAACAAATTCCCAGGTGATGCTGATGCTGCTGGCTCCCAGACCTTTCCTTCCCTTCCCTTCTTTCTCTCCCTCTGTGTCCCTCCCCTCCTTCCCATCCTTCCTTCATATCCTCTTTCCTTCCTTCCTTCCATCTATTTCTCTCCCTTCCTCTCTCTTTCTCTTTTAACTGAGGTGATATTCACATAACTCAAAATTAAGCCATTTTAAACTGAACAATTTCGGTGGCATTTAGTCTACGTTCAGTGTTGTGGAATCACCACTCCTATCGAGATTCAAAGTACTTTTATTACTCCAGAGGAAACCCTGGATCCATTAAACAGTTACTACCATTTCTGTCTCCAGTAGCTGTGATGAGCTCATTCTTATTACAAGTATTAGCTGGTCTTTATTGGGCATTTATTTACCAAATGCTAAGCACTTTAATACACAATAAGTCATTTAATCCTCATGATAGTGTAAGAAGTATGACATCATCCTCATTTTACAGATGGGAAACTGAGGCCCCGTGAGGTTATATGAATTGTCTAGATTAGAACCAAGGCTGTCGTGGGCACTCGGAGCCTGTTTTCTAAACCACTATGCTGTCCCGGCCTGGGAATCATGATATAAATTTATTTTTTAGTGAAACTAATCACAGACTACAAAGCAATCTGAAAGTAGCAAGGGCCTCATTTACATTTTTAAAAGGTAGAAAGACAATGTAGGGCAGATGGATTAACTCTGGAAAAGAATGATCATACCTGGGCAAAGTAGAGTTTTAACTTTTTCCCTCTGAACTGGGTTTCATGAAGCTCTATCCTGGCTCGGGCTGCAGATTTGGGATTGCTGAAGTTTATTCGGACACGTCTGAAACTCTTAAACAGCTGGAACGTCACACAGTCATCGTAAGTCCGGAACAGACCCTCAAATTTCTCCTGATAAAAACAAACACAGAGAGAAATCCACTGATCACATATCTGGTACGATGCCAGATCTGACTAAAACAAATGAGCAAGTAAATAAATAGGCTCTTCCTAACATAAAATTCAAACAGAACACTGTAACATATTTTTTTCACCTGTTAATCTGTTACCAGGTGTTAAACATGCCTGTGGATTCTGTCATAGGGTTCATAATCTGGGTCCAGGGATTCATAGGAAATAAATGAATGGAGTTGGAAATGCATGACAAACTGACAATTATGTTGAGCGTTTCAACACAGATGTGTTTGTTTCTGGGATGCGTATCATAACTATCAAAGCTTCTCAAAGGAGTCCACTATCTTCAAAATATTAGATCTACTGAGTGAAGCGTGTGGTCGACACTGCTAGTGATCATCAAGTTTGAGGACACTGTTCTTGCCTAAAAATATAAGAGCTCACATGACCCCAAACACTTCTACCAGTCAGGCAGAGCCATGTGGTTAGCTCTGGCCAGTGAAATGGGTACAGAAGGCAGGGAAGCCCTTTAGAAAATTTCCAGCCTCTTTCCCTGAAGATGCCATGTGCTCCAGACGGTAGGAGAGTCAGAATAGGATTCTCCCCAGCCTGGGTTCCTGAGTGGCTCTGCGGAGCAGAAATACCCTCTTCCCAAATCCCACCCCACATAGCTGACTTTGCCTCGACAAAGGAAAAGAAGTCTCTATTGTATTAAACTGAGATCTGTGAATTAGTTTATTCCTGCAGCACCACCAAGCCTATCACAAAGCAATAATTTAAAATTTGGGGTTTGATACAAACTTCAATTCAACTGAACAATATCTATTCAATGCTTACTTTGTACAAAGGATAGTCTCTGAGTTTTAGGAGGATACAGAAGTGAGAATCATTTTGTTCCAACTCTCAATGATCTAATAATCTTAGGTGACAGGCAGGCAGACACAAATAAGAGAAGACCCGTAAGACTGGTAAAAGACATGAAAAGAAAACAAACAAAAAAAATATGAACACCATCTCCCTGGTTCCTCCTAGCTTCAAAAAAGATTATTATGAGAAAAAAAAAACCAGTGCATGTTAAGATACTCTGTGTTCTTAATGGAGAAAATAGCCACTAAGGAAATAACTTCTATTTTAAAACATGGTTGGTTCTTTCATTTCTACAGTAAAAGATATTTTGTCATTAGGGTGCGTTCAAGTAGGAATGAAGATGCATGAAAGATTAATATGGCAAGATTCACTGCACTTGGATTTGTAAGGGACCTAAGAGATAATTAACTCAGCCTTTCCCTTCTCAATTCCATCATTTACAAATCAGGACCCTGAGGTGTGAAGAGATGAGGACCTGCCCACGGTCACACAGGCCATTGCTGGCAGAGACAGAACCAGAATACAGAGATACTTTCAATTACATCAGTGGTTACCCTTCTAGATTGAGAGGAAGAGGTTCCTGCATTAATAGAAGCAAGAGATGGAGAGCAATAAGCTATCCCAGGCTTTTGTGTGACCGCATCTAAGAGAATCGACAAGGTGATGTAGGGTGAGAGAACCACTACCCTCTGAGGCTGCATGGGAAGAGGGACTCGGATGTCCGGCAAGGACTTCCTGCCTCTTGCAGAACCAAGTGAACTGGTCTCAGACCCTCAAGACCAAGGTTTGTGATCCTTCCAAAGGCTGTTGCCCATTTCTGAGATTCTCCATTGTGTTGCCGACCATGCATGCATTTGTGCTAAGTCGCTTCAGTTGTCTCACTCTTTGTGACCCTGTAGACTGTAGCTCACCAGGCTCCTCTGCCCATGGATTTTCTGGGCAAGAACACTGGAGTGGGTTGCCATGCTCTGCTCCTGGGGATCTTCCCAACCCAGGGATTGAAGCTGTGTCTCCTGTGACTCCTGCATTGCAGGTGGATTCTTTATCACTGAGTCATGGGAGAAGCCCATGGCCCATCACAGTTCCTCCCATTTTGACTCCTGTCTACATAGTTGTTCTCTTTTTTTTGTATGCATGTATTAGCTTTTGCTGTTTGTCTGTTTAGATATAAGGATGTTTATTGAAATGCAGCCATGGCAATTTAAAAAAAAAGAATTTGAACGTCATGAATGAGGAAACTTTAAAGTATTTTTTTTCACATTCTTTAAATTGAATAAAAGAGTTTTTACATTCTATCGTGCTTTACAATTTTCAAAAGTTTCACACACATGATTTCATGTAACCCCATTATACCCCTTTTCAAAACAACTTTTTTTTTTCTCCAGTCTCATGACATTTGTGGAGATATTTGAGGGGTTCTCTCTTCCCTTTTCAGGCTCTGTTCTTACTCTTCTTTGCAAGAACAAAACAGAAATCTTTCCTTGTTTGTTCCTTAGGCAGTTTTTGTTCTCCATTCTCAACCCTTGGGATGAGCCAACTCCCGGCTGGGGGGGCCTCAGTCATGAGTCCCAGGGGGCTTTCTTTTGATTTATTTATTTATAAAGTCTTTAAAATTTTTATTGACTTATTTAATCACTGTGCTGTATCTTCACTGCTGTGCCGGCTTTTCTCTAGTTGCAGCGAGAAGGAGCTACTCTATAATTGCAGCTACTCTATAATTCAGGCTTCTTATTGCAGTGTCTTCTCTTGGTGGTGAGCACGGGTTTGGCTCAGTCAGTTTCGGTTTCCGGGCTCTAGAGCAATGATCAATAGTTGTGATGTATGGGTTTAGCTGCTCAGCAGGGTGTGGGATGTTCCTGGACCAGGCATTGAACCAGTGTCTTCTGCATTGGCAGGTGGATTCTTCACCACTGAACCAGCAGGAAGCCTCCCCAGGGTTTTTTTAAGGCATTCCCCCCTCCACACCCCCCCCCCCCCCCCAACTACTGTGTTTTCCTGAACAAGTATCCTGGTGAATAAAATGCTTTCTGGTTCCTTGCAAGAGGAAATAGTCTCACCAGGCAAAAATCCAAGATGGCAGTTTGATTAATTTGAGACTTCAGGAATGGAAGGAATTAAATTGAAAGCTCTTATCTCTATCTTTTAGGACAAAATCTGTAGGCCTTCTTTGTGGCTCTACGTTTTTCCACTCCAGTTTCCTTCCTATCCTGCCCCTACCCTCACCCCCACGCCAGGACCTCAGCATAGATCACCAGGCAAAAATCCAAGATGGCAGTTTGATTAATTTGAGACTTCAGGAATGGAAGGAATTAAATTGAAAGCTCTTATCTCTATCTTTTAGGACAAAATCTGTAGGCCTTCTTTGTGGCTCTACGTTTTTCCACTCCAGTTTCCTTCCTATCCTGCCCCTACCCTCACCCCCACGCCAGGACCTCAGCATAGGTGTTAAGACCAGCCTTGGAGGGAGAGGTGTTTTTTCCTTGGAGTCTAATTCTTTGTTTTTTGTTTTATATGTCTTCTTTATGCTCACACCTCAGCTGTTTGGCCTCAAGAGCCTGAATTAGGAGGAAGGAATGGAGGAGGGCGAACTTCAGGCTTAGGGCAGGGGTGACATGAATATCAGATATCAGTGATGGCTATAATTGTTTTCTCCACTACTTCTCCCAAGAGACCTCCAGGCAGCAAGCTGGAGAGGGGAGGTGACAGAAGGCTCTTGGTTATGTCTTGTTTTCGGCTTAGACCAAAAACAAAAGGAAGTCTTCCACCAGACCTGGGGTGTGTCCCAGAGCTCAGAGACCAGGGTTTTCACTGGCCCATCTGGAGCCCACTTCTACAATGATAATAATAATAATAAGCAACTGACAGTCACTTGGCTTGTCCACTCTGCACAGGTCTTTTAAGAACTTGCAATGGAAAAGACTCTGATGCTGGGAGGGATCGGGGTCAGGAGGAGAAGGGACGACAGAGGATGACATGGCTGGATGGCATCACTGACTCGATGGATGTGAGTCTGAGTGAACTCCGGGAGTTGGTGATGGACAGGGAGGCCTGGCGTGCTGCAATTCATGGGGTCGCAAAGAGTCAGACACGACTGAGCGACTGAACTGAACTGAACTGAACTGAATGTAGAGGGTGACAATTAGCTAAGCATTGGGAATTTGCTGGTCAACTCTATTTTTTTCCACTAGTGACATGACAAGCATTTCATTTGCTAAGGTAGCAGGATGCCAGACCAAACTGGTGAGAGGCAGATCCAACTCAGTGAAGGTGCCAGGTGTATCCTTAGGCAAAGCGGTGACCTGATCAGAGCAAGTCCTGGGGGTCCTCCACCTGCTTTCACAGCAAATTGTCTATGGCTTTGATGCCCAGGTTCCCACCAGGGACACAGTAATATTTTTCTGTCCTCTGGCTGCCAGTTTCTTCCAGCCTGGTACGCCACAAACCCAATAAATTCACTTCCTCAACAGTTAATCTTGTTTTAGCCACTGGTTTGCAAAAAGCTCTACAGCAGTGATCTCAAACTCTAGTTTCTGGACTTCTTCACACACATAAATAAATGATAGAGGATCCTAAAGAACTGTGGTTTTATTTTTCAGTTTATTTTATTGAAGTATACTTGATTTACAGTGGTGTGTTAATTTTTGTTATGCAGCGAAGTGATTCAGTTATACATATATATATGTTTGTATATATACATACATTCTTCTTCATATTCTTTTCCATTACGGTTTATTTAGGACATTGAATACAGTTTCCTGTGCTGTACAATAGACCTTGTTTTGTATCCATCCTGTGAGTGAAAAAGTTGGCTTAAAGCTCAACATTCAGAAAACGAAGATCATGGCATCCAGTCCCATCACTTCATGGGAAATAAATGGGGAAACAGTGGAAACAGTGTCAGACTTTATTTTGGGGGGCTCCAAAATCACTGCAGATGGTGACTGCAGCCATGAAATTAAAAGATGCTTACTCCTTGGAAGAAAAGTTGTGACCAACTTAGATAGCATATTCAAAAGCAGAGACATTGCTTTGCCAACTAAGGTCCGCCTAGTCAAGGCTATGGTTTTTCCTGTGGTCCTGTGTGGATGTGAGAATTGGACTGTGAAGGAGGCTGAGCGCCGAAGAATTGATGCTTTTGAACTGTGGTGTTGGAGAAGACTCTTGAGAGTCCGTTGGACTGCAAGGCGATCCAACCAGTCCATTCTGAAGGAGATCAACCCTGGGATTTCTTGGGAAGGAATGATGCTAAAGCTGAAACTCCAGTACTTTGGCCACCTCATGCGAAGAGTTGACTCATTGGAAAAGACTCTGATGCTGGGAGGGATTGGGGGCAGGAGGAGAAGGGGACGACAGAGGATGAGATGGCTGGATGGCATCACTGACTCGATGGACGTGAGTCTGAGTGAACTCCGGGAGATAGTGATGGACAGGGAGGCCTGGCGTGCTGCGATTGATGGGGTCGCAAAGAGTCGGACACAACTGAGCGACTGAACTGAACTGAACTGTGTATAAGAGTTTCTTGTTTGTGCTCAGTCTTTCCATCATGTCTGACTCTTTGAGATCCTATGGCAGCCTAGCAGGCTCCTCTGTCCATGGAACTTTTCAGGAAATAATCCTGGGGTGGGTTGCTGTTTCCTCCTCCAGGGGATCCTCCCAACCCAGAGACTGAACCTGCGTCTCCTGGGGTTTTTGCATTGCAGGTGGACTCTTTACCCATTGAGCCACTGGGGAAGCCCATATAATAGTTTGCAACCTGTTAATCCTAAACTCCCAATCCCTTCCTCCCTAGTGCAGCTTGCTGCTACTGTTGCTACTAAGTCGCTTCAGTCATGTCCGACTCTGTGCGACTTCTGAGACAGCAGCCCACCAGGCTCCCCCATCCCTGGGATTCTCCAGACAAGAACACTGGAGTGGGTTGCCATTTCCTTCTCCAGTGCATGAAAGTGAAAAGTCAACGTGTAGTGCAGCTTAGAGCATCCTAAAACATTTTCTCAAGTCACCCACTGTATTTTCATACACCACAGAATGACTTTAAATTTCATTATTCAAATTATTGAAAAGNGGATTCTCCAGACAAGAACACTGGAGTGGGTTGCCATTTCCTTCTCCAGTGCATGAAAGTGAAAAGTCAACGTGTAGTGCAGCTTAGAGCATCCTAAAACATTTTCTCAAGTCACCCACTGTATTTTCATACACCACAGAATGACTTTAAATTTCATTATTCAAATTATTGAAAAGGCATGTGCTCAAGAATAAAGACTGATAAAAATTAACAACTTTTATGGCTTCATCAAAGACATTCTGAAGTAAAATTGGTATTTTTATTTATTGCACTCCATTTCCTTTTTAAAATAAAACCTTTGTGTAGTTGTGAAGAATACAAATACTAATAGTATAGTTCAATGCCACTGCACTGATTCATACCAAAGTACCAGCAGTTTTATCCACATTTGCTTTTGCACCATGGGTGTAAGTGTCAACGTGGCTGAAGAAGCAAATAATGTCTTAGTATTATTATTATTAAAATATCAATAGTTTTGATCTCATGGGATATGGTCTTGGGAACTCCCAGGAGTCCACAGACCACCCTTTGAGAGCTGCTATACAATAGGACCTCAGCAAAGGTAAGACAAGGGGTCTAGTGAGACTCTTAAGGGTACAACATGATGGAGGTCAACGGATGGTCTGCCTGCATTTGAGTGATGCCCCGGGGATACGTGTTGTCTAGAGTAACCTAGGATTTGGTACTGGGAGGATGTTGAGGAGTTATTTTAGAACACAAATTGTACTCTCAGGAAAATTAACAAGGAGCTCTAGAGAAGAAAGTGAGAGAGGCTAGGAGAAGGAGTTTGTAGGAAAAGAAGGACCAGGCATTCAGAGTGGAGCTGGATGAGACATGCACACAGGGGAGGATGCTGTGTCAACGGGGGGTATTCTGACTAATGGACCCCCATAGCAGGGTAGACGAGATGACCAGCAAGGACAGGTGCGGTAGCTGGGAGGACCATGTACGTCTGGGGTGCTTGGCGTCCAAAGAACAATGTGGTATTTTTACCCTCATCGATTTTTATCAGCTTCATTCTTTATATAGCAAGAACTACACGGTGCATATAAAGACATTCCAGGCAGTATGCCTGAGAGCTGTGAAAGTGACTGCTTATAGAGAATGTAGATCCAAGGCAAACTCAGGTCTTATTTGAAATCAGATAATTCTATGGTTTCAAATAGGAACACTTTGCAATTTAAAATTTTCTACCTTTAAATGTAATTGCTTTTTTTGAGTGGTCTGGACAGTGCTAAGACAGGTGTAGATGAATTACTACCACTGGAACCATTTATTGCTTTGCCCAGAGAATTTCACTGCAATTTTCCTTTAATCTTCTTATTTCATCTCTGTTATAATTACTCCTTTATTTATTAAATGTGCCCTACATTATAAAAGATTCTAACATGGCTTATAAAGACATGGAAGAATGAAATAAAATGAAATGGAAATTGAATAGAGAAAAAGAAGAAAACAAGAGTTGAAAGATAAAGCCAAAAAGGAGGACTCTTCAGAAAAAGTGAAAAGCTTCTCATCTAGTCTTGATTATCTGCCATGGGTGGGCCAACATTTGTCTCTGATTTTTCTCAAAGTTGACATGATATGGTCAACCTCATCAGTTATGCAATTCTCAGGGCCAATAAGGCAAAGTTGAGGCTGGCCCGAAAACCAGGCAGAAAGATCTGCCCATGGTCCTCATACAGAAGCTCTGGTGATATAGAAAATATCTACATAATACCTGCTGCCCTTAGATATTATAGAACACAGACCAAGTAGCAGGTGATCTGTTAATAGTTTCCAATCAAAATACAGGGCCAATAAGGCAAAGTTGAGGCTGGCCCGAAAACCAGGCAGAAAGATCTGCCCATGGTCCTCATACAGAAGCTCTGGTGATATAGAAAATATCTACATAATACCTGCTGCCCTTAGATATTATAGAACACAGACCAAGTAGCAGGTGATCTGTTAATAGTTTCCAATCAAAATGGCAGCAACAATTATTTTTTAAATCAACAGCCTTTAACAAAGTCCCCAAGACTTAGGAAGTGATCAATAGATTTTACTTAATTGGTTGATACAAAATCCCAAAGTATTTTATAAACTAGTAGAATGCTGAAATATTACTTTCAGTTTAATTCTAAACCAGATAGCCTGTAGATAAATAGTATAATCTAATCTTTCATCTCATTAAATCCTCAATAACGGCCCCTTTGAGGGAGAGTTGGAATTACTATTATCCTGAGTAACACATGAAAGCCAAGAAGCGAATAGCCTTCACAGAATCACCTAACTAGCTGGCAAAAGACAGGGCTAGTATGCGCGAGTTGTTTATACTACAGCTATATCATGGATGATATGCAAACAAGTGAGGAGTCTGAAAAACCAGAATGAGAAAATCAGCTTTCCTCGTCCATTCAGAACAGTCTTGACTTTGAAAACGTGGCTGCCAGAGAAATCCAATGGTGCCTCTATCTGTGTTCCAAACGATGCTTTTTATACCTTTATATAATTTTTCAATTTTCTCACTTATGATCCCTTTGGGTATAAATTATCTTAATAAGAATTCAGCTTCCCTTAAAACCACAAGGCTCTCATCTGTCAGGTAATACCTCCCAGAAACTGCCAAAGAGTGAAATAATTCATTCAGGTTTATCACCTCTCAATGGATGCCCCAGATGGGCCCTGCGCAAATCCCATGTTTAAGGATCATACTGGATTTTATAGGCTGCTCAGGAAGGCCTCCTGTCAAAAAGACTGTTACTGTAAATCTTCTGTAATGCAGACTCCTTATGTGAGAGGCATAACCAAGCCTGTGTGGAGGGATTGTTTTTCATCTGGATTTTAACCTGTCAGGATTCCTTAGGTCAGGCAGACTTGTGTTAAATCATGCTTTGTTCCCTTTGTGATTTTCGTATTACAAAAAAAAAAAAAAGAAAAGAAAAAAGAAAAAATCACTGCAAAAGGAGGCTCTCAACCCTTCCTTGCTGATAAAAGTGGACAGACCTCATGTCACATAGAGGCTCAAAAATAGTTCACAAAGCCTTGATGCCTTTCCAACGGAGTCCTTGTGAGAAACAAAGGCCTAAAACTCAGATCCAATCTCCAAAAGGAGCTGCTCTGTCCTGAAACCTCATGGATTCACCACCTCTTTCGGCAGAATGCTTTCTGTGGCCTGTGTTGGCTCTGTTCTTTCATTCCCAACAGCAACCCTGAAGTTCACAGAGACTGGATAACACTGCCACGTGAGCATCCATTTTTACCCCTCTTTTTGTTTTTAAATTTTAAATGTGAGAGCAAGGAGATCAAGCCAGTCAGTCCCAAAAGAAATCAACCTTGAATATTCATTGGAAGGACTGATGCTGAAGCTGAAGCTCCAAGACTTTGGCCACCTGATGCGAAGAGCTGACTCATTGGAAAAAAGACCTTGATGCTGGGAAAGATTGAAGGTGGGACGAGAAGAGGGTGACAGAGGATGAGACGGTTGGATGGCATCACTGACTCAGTGGACATAAGTTTGAGCAAACCCCAGGAGATAGTGAAGTACAGGGAAGCCTGGCGTGTTGCAATCCATGGGGCTGCAAAGAGTTGAACATGACTGAGAAACTGAACAACAACCACTTTAAAAAAAAATTCTGAGGCCACGCCACATGGCACCTGGGACCTGTTCCCTGACCAGGGATCAAACCCACATCCCTTGCACTAGAGACCCAGAGTCTTCACTACTGGACCACCAGAGAAATCCCCATTTGTACTCCTCTTTAGTTAAGAAAGTCTCTGTGTCTCTGCTTCTAAGCTGCCATTTATGCACTCAGAACCAGAAAAACAAAGCTCCCCGAATGCCTCCAAAACTAAGAAACTGTACAAGGGCTAGATACTGGAATGACCTTGGAACAGGGGTGAGCCTAAGTATTGTGCAGCCTGAAGTTTATACAACTTGGGAAGCCCTCTTGAAGCAAAATAATGCAAAATTAGGCACCAACTTGGAATTTGTTTTTTAGGATGAGAGCCAAAAAAATTCACAAGCAGTAACTTTTGCAAAATTTACAAACTATAGATAACCATGGGAACAGGTTACAAGGCCCTATCAGGGACCTGGTAGAGACCCATGCAAATGAGGGCTAAAGCTGCAACTTCATTCATTTCCGAGGAAGTAGGACCAAGAGAATGACAAGTCTCCTGGGCCATCACCAAGTAGTCAGGAGTCTAGGTTTGCAGAACAGCTAAAACAAGTATAATGCTTATGTAACTCTAGGCTGATGACGTTCACTTCCCTAAATGTTTGAATCACCAGGATGAGAGCCAAGAAAATCAAATCTGCAAAGTTTTAGCCCATGTCTCATGTTATAGATGACTGCTTTCCTGCTGCACTCGAATTCATTTTGTATATACCCAGGATGGAGACCTGAGGAGGAGGAACCAGGAAAGGGGCTGCTTAGACCCTGTCCTGCAGCTGCTCAGTAAGTGGTGGTAAGTGGGTTTCCCTGATGGCTCAGGTGGTAAAGAATCTGCCTGCAACACAGGAGACCAGACACATTGATCCCTGTGTTGGGGCAATCCCCTGGAGAAGGGAATGGTTACCCATAAGAGAATGGCTACCCACTCTAGTATTCTTGCCTGGAGAAGTCCATGGACAGAGGAGGCTTGGGAGGCTACAGTCCATGGGATTGCAAAGAGCTGGCCACGACTGAGTGACTAACACACAGAAGTGCTAGATGGGGGGACCAAGAGGGAGCCTACAGCTGGCATTGTCTACATGCTTAGGACTCTTGAACAGTGACTGCCCCACACTAGTTGGGTAAGTAAGACCCTCCCAGCACCTGATTGCAGGGCTTGTTCTACTGGGTCTCACTGTCCCACCAGTGAGACCAGGGGGTTATGGAGTCTGGCTGTGCCAAGCAAGATACCATTTGTGGATGTCTGCATGCTTCCTTCCAGCCCCAGGACACAGATAAGCCCTTCAAGGGGTCTCTGAACCCTAGCTATAGCTGTAGGGACTAGCAGGGAGGACCACCCTCACATGTACTAGGGATGGAGAGGGAGTGGACCAGGCAAACTAGACCTCTGAGAGTCTGGTTAGGAGCACAGATCTCTGTTACATGCCCCAAAGTTGTTCATCTCTATTTGATTATAAACAGGAAGGAACCATGTGACAGTCCTTTTACAGACACTACATTTCAGTTTACAATTTCAGTGGCTGCCTTAGCTGAGAGCTAACAACTGCTACATCCTTCTCTGGGCCAGTAACTCCTCTGATCTGTAATCTGCAATAACGCACATGGCTGTCCTCAGTTCGGATCAGATACAGGCTTTAATTGCACATGCGTCATTGACAAACTGCACCACCCCCTTCACATCGTACCCAGTCATGTAGGCTTCCCTGGTGGCTCAGACAGTAAAGAATCTGCCTGCAATGCAGGAGACCATGATCGAGCCCTGGGTCGGAAAGATGCCCTGGAGAAGGAATGGCAACCCATTCTAGTATTCTTGCCCGGAGATTCCCACGACAGAGGAGCCTGGCAGGCTACAGTCCATAAGGTCACAAAAAGTCGGACACGACTGGGTGACTAACACGAAAATCATGTAGGAGGAGAGAAATTGCATTTCAGTTGATTTACATACTGATTTATCTGTTNTGAAGTTTATACAACTTGGGAAGCCCTCTTGAAGCAAAATAATGCAAAATTAGGCACCAACTTGGAATTTGTTTTTTAGGATGAGAGCCAAAAAAATTCACAAGCAGTAACTTTTGCAAAATTTACAAACTATAGATAACCATGGGAACAGGTTACAAGGCCCTATCAGGGACCTGGTAGAGACCCATGCAAATGAGGGCTAAAGCTGCAACTTCATTCATTTCCGAGGAAGTAGGACCAAGAGAATGACAAGTCTCCTGGGCCATCACCAAGTAGTCAGGAGTCTAGGTTTGCAGAACAGCTAAAACAAGTATAATGCTTATGTAACTCTAGGCTGATGACGTTCACTTCCCTAAATGTTTGAATCACCAGGATGAGAGCCAAGAAAATCAAATCTGCAAAGTTTTAGCCCATGTCTCATGTTATAGATGACTGCTTTCCTGCTGCACTCGAATTCATTTTGTATATACCCAGGATGGAGACCTGAGGAGGAGGAACCAGGAAAGGGGCTGCTTAGACCCTGTCCTGCAGCTGCTCAGTAAGTGGTGGTAAGTGGGTTTCCCTGATGGCTCAGGTGGTAAAGAATCTGCCTGCAACACAGGAGACCAGACACATTGATCCCTGTGTTGGGGCAATCCCCTGGAGAAGGGAATGGTTACCCATAAGAGAATGGCTACCCACTCTAGTATTCTTGCCTGGAGAAGTCCATGGACAGAGGAGGCTTGAGAGGCTACAGTCCATGGGATTGCAAAGAGCTGGCCACGACTGAGTGACTAACACACAGAAGTGCTAGATGGGGGGACCAAGAGGGAGCCTACAGCTGGCATTGTCTACATGCTTAGGACTCTTGAACAGTGACTGCCCCACACTAGTTGGGTAAGTAAGACCCTCCCAGCACCTGATTGCAGGGCTTGTTCTACTGGGTCTCACTGTCCCACCAGTGAGACCAGGGGGTTATGGAGTCTGGCTGTGCCAAGCAAGATACCATTTGTGGATGTCTGCATGCTTCCTTCCAGCCCCAGGACACAGATAAGCCCTTCAAGGGGTCTCTGAACCCTAGCTATAGCTGTAGGGACTAGCAGGGAGGACCACCCTCACATGTACTAGGGATGGAGAGGGAGTGGACCAGGCAAACTAGACCTCTGAGAGTCTGGTTAGGAGCACAGATCTCTGTTACATGCCCCAAAGTTGTTCATCTCTATTTGATTATAAACAGGAAGGAACCATGTGACAGTCCTTTTACAGACACTACATTTCAGTTTACAATTTCAGTGGCTGCCTTAGCTGAGAGCTAACAACTGCTACATCCTTCTCTGGGCCAGTAACTCCTCTGATCTGTAATCTGCAATAACGCACATGGCTGTCCTCAGTTCGGATCAGATACAGGCTTTAATTGCACATGCGTCATTGACAAACTGCACCACCCCCTTCACATCGTACCCAGTCATGTAGGCTTCCCTGGTGGCTCAGACAGTAAAGAATCTGCCTGCAATGCAGGAGACCATGATCGAGCCCTGGGTCGGAAAGATGCCCTGGAGAAGGAATGGCAACCCATTCTAGTATTCTTGCCCGGAGATTCCCACGACAGAGGAGCCTGGCAGGCTACAGTCCATAAGGTCACAAAAAGTCGGACACGACTGGGTGACTAACACGAAAATCATGTAGGAGGAGAGAAATTGCATTTCAGTTGATTTACATACTGATTTATCTGTTAGAAACTGACAAAGAGAGGCAATATAAAGCCATGTTACTAGAATAGACTCTAGACCTACCCATACTCCCTAGTTCAAATCCCAGGTCTAGGATTTGTGCAACCTTAAGCAATTTATTTACCCAACACTTCAATTTTTTTATCTGCAAAATGGGATAACAGCAGAATCTACCTTATACGGCTGCTTTAAGCATGAAGTACATTAATATATTTAAATCACTGAGCATGATAAATTTATTCAAGTTATTTTGAAGATAAATAATGCTCTGTTTACATGTTTATATTTGGCCCCCTGGCTCTAGCTGTACAAATCTCCTTATATCTAAATCCAAGTATATAAATATATCTGTGCCTACATCTATCTATATTTATACCTATAATTGTACCTGTAACTAATCCTTAAAAGATTAAGAGCAATTATAGGAATGCCCAGAGTGATATCTCATATAAAATTAAGTCTAATTATACTAACATGATTTTATTGATGCTATTATCTACTTAAAATGTAAACCCCAATTAACCATCAAGATTTCTTTCTTGGCTGCTAAGCTTTAAAGGTTTCCTTAAAAAAAAACAAAAAAAAACAACAGTGTGCTAAATTAAATAATTCTAAGGAGGAAATCAACTGGATAATTGCTTTCAATCTTTTCCTTTGGGGATCCTGCACCATTCACAGGGGCTGGGACTCAGAGAGGGAGCAGTAAATCCCAGAGATGCCAGCCCCTACTGAAAATGTCTGAAGCTCAGATGAATAGGAAATTTGTTAAGCCATTCCCATCTGTCTCTTTTCACCTGTCTCAATGTGCTTCAACTACCTTTTAGACAAACCCATCTCCAGACCCTAATTCCTATGTTCAACTCTTTTTTGCACATTTCCTTTGGGATATTCAATAGATGTCTTAAAGGTCATGACTCTAAAGCTACATTCTTTGAAGAGGAGGGGGGAGCACCTAGAAATCTGCTTCTCCTCTCTCTCAACAAATAGACCACATCTACTCAGTTGCTCAAGCCAGGAAGCTGAATGTCATCCTGGTCTCCCCCTTCTCCCTTACCCCACACTCAGCCTGTGTTCTCACAACCTTCCAGCATCTACTCTTCATCCTCATCAACTCCCTGGCTCACCACAGCTCTCTGGTTAGTTGATAGTTTCAGGCTGGTCACCTTTGAATAGGTTTCCCCCATGGCTCAGTGGGTAAAGAAACTGCCTGCAATGCAAGAGACACCAAAGACGCAGGTTCGATCCCTGGGACGAGAAGATCCCCTGGAGAAGGAAATGGCAACCCACTCCAGCATTCTTGTCTGAAAAATCCCATGGAGAGAGGAGGCTGGTGGGTTACAGTCCCAAGGGTCACAAAGTGTCAGACACGACTGGGAGACTAAGCACACACACTCTCTCTGGAATCAATCTTGCAAGTCTACTGTAAGACAGATCTTTCCGAAAGAAAAAACTCTGATGATACAGCTCTTCCATGAAATCCTTTAGTGGTTTCACATAGCTTCTGGAACACAGCATGGCTTAGCATGAAGGGCTCTTTATAAAATGGCTATCACCCACACACCTCACATTCTACCCTTTCCCTAATCTGTCCCCTACACTCCAGCCAAACTTTCACTTACAGGTTCCCAAAGGCAGGCTATTCTGAATTTCCAAGTTGTCTCTTACTTGCTCTCTCTTTTTCCTGTGACACCGTTTTCCATCAGATAACTTCTCTCTTTTTCGCCTTTATTATTTTTCCAGTTGTATAGAGATATAGTTGACATATCATGTAAGTTTAAGGTGGGGTTTCCCTGGTGGCTCGGCAGTAAAGAATCAGCCTAGCAATGCAGGACACGGGTTCAGAGCCTGAAGAGCTATAGTCCATAGGGTCACAAGGAATCAGACAGTGATCAGAAGTGATTTACTGTGCATGCATGCATACGTTTTAGGTATACAGCATATGATTTGATAGATGTATATATTGGAAATTATTGCCATCCATCACCTCACATAGTTATACATTTTTTTCTTGTGAAGAGAACCTTTAAGATCTACTCTCTTAGCAATTTTCAAATACACAGTGCACGGTTGATGGCTATAGTTATTGTGCTGTATATTCCATCCCCACCAGACAACTTCAAATTGTCTCTCAAACCCCAGCTTGGGTCTCACGTGAGAAATCCCTCCTGAATTCTACTGAAGTTTACACAGCCTCCCACGATGCTCCACAGTGAGGGGAGGTGCTCTCTCATGAACTAGACTATAAGAACTTCAAGGATAGGAACGGTTCATGCTTAGTTCTGTGTTCTTTGCTCATATATTCATTACTGAGTGCCAACTATATATTAATACTATGCAGGGTACCTACACTATGGGAAGTGCTCATGTGATAATGAAATGAACAAAGCAATGTGAATAGAACCATCCACCCCTCCCTCCCCCACTATCTTTTGGTGAGGTTTTTCTTCTCTTCAAAGCTACCTTCAATAAAATCAACAGATATGTACTGAACATGTGGATTAAAATCCTCCACATTAAATGTAATTCTACACATTTCTGAAGTCTTTCTTGACCTCTTCCCCTGACACAGCTTTCCTCCATCTAAGTTTAATCCTTTGGTTGTTTAAAACACTGAATTTCTTATCAAAATAACATGTCATCAAAGACACACATGTGTCTCCATCTGTGTGCGTGGAGAAGGGGAAGAGGTCAAGAACGATTTCAGGGAGGAAATGGTAAATGAAAGATGGAGACGCTTCCCTGGTGGCTCAGTGATAAATAATCTGCCTGCCAGTGCAGGAGACATCGGTTCGATCCCTGATGTGGGTAGACCCTACATGCCACGGAGCAACTAAATCATGTGTTACAACTCCTTTGGAGTCCAGGAGCCACAGCCACTGAAGCCCACACACCCTAGAGCTCATGCCCCACAACAAGAGAAGCCACTACAACGAGAAACCCAAGCAGCCGAACTAGAGAGCAACCCCCGCTCGCCGCAGCTGGAGTAAGCCTGTGCAGCAATGAAGACCCAGCGCAGCCAAAAATAAAGTAATAAATAAATACAACCAATTAAAAACCCTTAAAACAATTTTTTAAAAGAAAGATGGATAGAATGTTGATGTGTGGAAATGAGGTGGTAGGAGACTTCAGAAGAAGCTTTCAGTTCCAGGCAAGAGCAGCATTTTCAAAGGACTTATATATTCCTGTTAATCTGATACTGTCTCTAAGAAAATGGGTGTCGGGGGGGCACCAAGGAAGAAGAGGATAACACAATAGTCCTAAGCCACGTTTCCCTGGGCATGGCCTTACTGCCCATTCACAGCTGTTATTAATTACTAATAGAATTGTAGAAAAATGTAAAAGAAATGAGAATTTTTTGGAGATTGTTTTTTAGATTTCGGGGATCGGTTCTTACGTGTTTCTTATGACATTTATTTTTCTAGCAGTCTGCTCCACTGAATACATTTCATTTGAACTCTAAACTAGAGGTCATGAGGCACACTGAGCCAAACAGGACAACCTGCTCTCCAGCTCCAGCATCAATCCAGCAAATGGTCCCTTTTGAGAACGCCGCATGCTGTTGCCCGCATGGTGTTGCAGTGGAAAGAGGGAGGAAACGTGCTTCTAGAAATAAGCACATTGTAAACATTAAAAAGAAAAAAGAAACAAGCAGTGTCCTCTCTTCTCAAGACTGAAATGAAGCCTCTGTGTTAATACTGGGCTGTCAATAATCGAAGAGGACATTTTTAGTATGTTTAATGTTAAATGAAAGGGCTAACTCCTAAATATGTTCCATATCACATTTTTCTGAAGACAGGCAATTTCAAATTAAATTAATTCATTTTGCCATTTGGCATATGATCAAAGCAAGTTTTTCAAAGGCAGCATGGTATGCTTATTTGTCTCCTGAAATTGAGATGGTATTTGCATTGTTTTGAGATGCAGATATGAGCAAGTTTTTATGACTGTATCTTTAAATCTAGAAAGAAAACATACAGTTTGTTATGCTCCTAATGGTCTTTCTCTGTCTTCCCTCTCTTCCTCTCAAATATACCTTTTCTATCTTATTTAGCTTCTGTTCTCTCTGTGCTTTGCATAAACATATGTTATAAAAACCTTACATAAAATGAAATCTCTCATGTTCAAATTTCTTGAGATTTCAAACTACAATGGTTGTTTCAACCCATTACAGATTTGGGACACAAGACACCTAAAAAAAGCCTTTTGGAACTGAAGCGGGTAGTCAACACTGCAGCTAACAGGACTGCTGTCATGCACAGTGGCTAAATCTTCTGTGGCAGCAGATAAGGACTGCAGGGATGGATGCATAAGGTTTGAATGTTTTTGATGTGCCAAACCCTTCCTAAGACCCTTCCATATGATAACAGATTTCAATCTCAGAATAAACATATGAGACAGTTTATGGGCTCATAAATGGGCAGAAAGAGATTCAGTCGTTTGCCTAATGTCGTCAGCTGGCCAGTGACAGAATGCAGATTTAATCCTGGTATTGGAGCCTTAGGCTTAACCTGCAGGCTGCCCACCTACGGCTGAGAGAAGCTCTGTTGCTATGACTTCATCCCTTTCCTGCATCTCACCCAAGGAGACGGAGCCATCTTTTGTGTTCAGTCAGTTTTACCCCTCTCTATTTCACAGGCCAGCAGTAGTGTGAAGAATTCTTGTGTAATCCTAGGGAAAATGGTTGGATCCTGAGAAAATGCTTCTCCCGTCAAAAGGATGAGAGCTTCACATGGGCATTTCAGGTGAGAAGTATCCACAAACTGAATAGCGATCCACAAAAGTCATTATAGTGATGAATGATGAAACAACCATGTCTCTTCCAAATAGGATAACATTTGTGTGTGTGTTACATTCACATGTGCAGGACTGTTGAACATAAGCCTGATTTAGGGTCAAAACTTTAGCCAACCAGGAAGGAGGGTTTGACTGAGAATTCCTTTTTCCCCATGTGGTCAAAATGTTGGGAAGAAATGGAAAAGCTGAATGAAATCAGTAACGAGTCTTCACTGTCCACTGTAACTAGGATTGTTAGACAACGTGCTGTTGAATCTAGGTTGGGGGGCGGTGCTATTGGTTAGGCTGTGACATTAGGACTGTNTGTTTCTTATGACATTTATTTTTCTAGCAGTCTGCTCCACTGAATACATTTCATTTGAACTCTAAACTAGAGGTCATGAGGCACACTGAGCCAAACAGGACAACCTGCTCTCCAGCTCCAGCATCAATCCAGCAAATGGTCCCTTTTGAGAACGCCGCATGCTGTTGCCCGCATGGTGTTGCAGTGGAAAGAGGGAGGAAACGTGCTTCTAGAAATAAGCACATTGTAAACATTAAAAAGAAAAAAGAAACAAGCAGTGTCCTCTCTTCTCAAGACTGAAATGAAGCCTCTGTGTTAATACTGGGCTGTCAATAATCGAAGAGGACATTTTTAGTATGTTTAATGTTAAATGAAAGGGCTAACTCCTAAATATGTTCCATATCACATTTTTCTGAAGACAGGCAATTTCAAATTAAATTAATTCATTTTGCCATTTGGCATATGATCAAAGCAAGTTTTTCAAAGGCAGCATGGTATGCTTATTTGTCTCCTGAAATTGAGATGGTATTTGCATTGTTTTGAGATGCAGATATGAGCAAGTTTTTATGACTGTATCTTTAAATCTAGAAAGAAAACATACAGTTTGTTATGCTCCTAATGGTCTTTCTCTGTCTTCCCTCTCTTCCTCTCAAATATACCTTTTCTATCTTATTTAGCTTCTGTTCTCTCTGTGCTTTGCATAAACATATGTTATAAAAACCTTACATAAAATGAAATCTCTCATGTTCAAATTTCTTGAGATTTCAAACTACAATGGTTGTTTCAACCCATTACAGATTTGGGACACAAGACACCTAAAAAAAGCCTTTTGGAACTGAAGCGGGTAGTCAACACTGCAGCTAACAGGACTGCTGTCATGCACAGTGGCTAAATCTTCTGTGGCAGCAGATAAGGACTGCAGGGATGGATGCATAAGGTTTGAATGTTTTTGATGTGCCAAACCCTTCCTAAGACCCTTCCATATGATAACAGATTTCAATCTCAGAATAAACATATGAGACAGTTTATGGGCTCATAAATGGGCAGAAAGAGATTCAGTCGTTTGCCTAATGTCGTCAGCTGGCCAGTGACAGAATGCAGATTTAATCCTGGTATTGGAGCCTTAGGCTTAACCTGCAGGCTGCCCACCTACGGCTGAGAGAAGCTCTGTTGCTATGACTTCATCCCTTTCCTGCATCTCACCCAAGGAGACGGAGCCATCTTTTGTGTTCAGTCAGTTTTACCCCTCTCTATTTCACAGGCCAGCAGTAGTGTGAAGAATTCTTGTGTAATCCTAGGGAAAATGGTTGGATCCTGAGAAAATGCTTCTCCCGTCAAAAGGATGAGAGCTTCACATGGGCATTTCAGGTGAGAAGTATCCACAAACTGAATAGCGATCCACAAAATTCATTATAGTGATGAATGATGAAACAACCATGTCTCTTCCAAATAGGATAACATTTGTGTGTGTGTTACATTCACATGTGCAGGACTGTTGAACATAAGCCTGATTTAGGGTCAAAACTTTAGCCAACCAGGAAGGAGGGTTTGACTGAGAATTCCTTTTTCCCCATGTGGTCAAAATGTTGGGAAGAAATGGAAAAGCTGAATGAAATCAGTAACGAGTCTTCACTGTCCACTGTAACTAGGATTGTTAGACAACGTGCTGTTGAATCTAGGTTGGGGGGCGGTGCTATTGGTTAGGCTGTGACATTAGGACTGTCCTGGGCACCCTGGATATTTGGTCACCAACTGGCTGGTCCCCTGAATCACTGATTCCAAAACGGTGGTCCTCAGCTCATTAGAAGGACATGACTCATTGTCCTCCTGATGGATGAATCCTGTCCAAATATGCAAGCTTTCTCAGCAGGTTTTAACAACAAATCATGCATATTCGTTAGATTTTTTTTTAATCTAGGAGAGAGTTCCAGAGTAAATTTATAAAGTTTAATTACTAAAATCCATAAATGAGTTTATAAAAGGATTTTAGATTAGGTACAGTTAGCCCTCAGTATCCATGGTTTTGCATGTACAGATTTAATCAACTACAGATTGGAAATGATAATATTAATTTAAAAAACTAATTCTGGAAAGTTTCAAAATGCAAAACTTGAATTTGCTGTGCTCTGGCAACTATTTATAACATTTATATTGTATTGCACAACATTTACATTGTATTAGGTATTAGAAGCAGTCAAAGGAAAAACTGGACTCCAAGAAGAACAAGAGGGACTTCCATGGAGTTGAATGAACTGATGAGTAGGATGCTAAAGTGTATGACTTCTTGACGAAAATAGGATTGACTGAGGAAGCGAGGAGATGGGGAAAGGGCGGCAAACTTAGGAGGTCAGGATGAATATATACACATAACTATACGTAAGATAGCAAGGAGATGTGTGTAGGTTGGAATCTCTGGTGGCTCAGGTGGCAAAGAATCTGCCTGCAATGCAGGAGGCCTAGGTTTGATACCTGGATTGGGAAGATCCCCTGAAGAAGAGAATGGCTGTGTAGGTTCTGTGCAAACACTAAGCCATTTTACACAAGGGACTTGAGAATCGATGGATTTTGACATACATAGGGGTCAAGGAACCAAATCCCCATGGATACCGAGGGATGACTGTATTCAACGAAAAACCTGGCTGCTGCACAATTCTTAATACTACTGCATATGAGCACATGGAAAGCTGGAATTCCTGCACCTCTCAGCAATAATAATCATGGCTATCATTTAACAGGCCTCCCTAAGTGCAGACACTATTCTAAGTGCTATATGTCATCATCCTGACAGTTCAACGCATGGACCACAAACCAACAGCTGAAGCAGCCTTGGGGGCTTATTGTCTTGTGAGCATGATCTCAGGCCCTAAGCCCATAGACCTACTGGTTCATAATTTGCATTTCAACCAGATTCTCAGATGATTAGTTTCCCTTTAAAGCTTGATAAGTACCGATTAGAAGACATAGGTTGGACCATTTGAGACTTAAGAGCTTCCTGACTAAGTGCATAAACTGATGCATATAATTGTGCTACTGGGAATTACCAGTGCCGTCCTTGGGTATTAGTGGTTTTCAATTCTTTGCATTAACTAATACATTATTAGAATCACACTTAGCAATTACTCATGTTGGTGGCATTGTTCTTATAATGACCGAATTGTTTTCACTTGTTCTTTTTTTTTCCCACTGGGTTCTTTTCTTACTACAAAGAAGAGACCCATCAGGTAGATGGGGCATTGTGTTGGGGAGTCCCATGCACAAAGGGATTACAGCAATATTTAGAATCAAGAATTTCCTGATATATTTTGACCTTGTGAATGATGCCAGCTTTGAAAACTCTGAAGATATTCAGAGATGTAGTACTGGAAGTCAGATAGTCCCTAGGAAAAACAAGTCTGCAATGCTAATTATTTTTCAGAAATACTCAAATGTAAATTTCATCCCAATTTTCCATTTCATAAAACCAAGGCCAAGAGAAGTTAAGAGATTCATTCAAAGGTTATGGGCAAGTGATGGTAATGAGAAGTCTCTAATCACATCTGTTTGTCAAGTTCTATCTCTGAACCATGTTGTAACCAGAAAGGATTACTGTTATTCTCTTTAGAAAGTAACATGGTCATGGTAGACCAGTTGGAAAAATATATACAAATGTACAGGATAAAACAACTCCATTATCAAAGATAATCACAGTTAACATTATTATTAAATAAAGGCATTGGATTTATCAATTTTATTTAACCAGAAAAAAGGCTTAATGAAAACTAAAAAAACTGTTGACTTTCAGAAAAAAGTTTTATCCAAAACAAGAAATGTTAATCTCCTAAAGGACTCTTCTAAAATTTTAAATGAAAAGTCTTAAGGAAAATAGGTTTATGTTTCCAGGTATAAAATCTAAGTCATCTGTCTTATGAAAATCAGAAGATGATGCTGATATCTAAGCAAAAAATGTTAAGTCTCTGTTATTTAATTTAGAAAAGAACCCAAGCCTACTGAAACAATCATGTGTGCGTGTCTGCTAAGTCGCTTCAGTCGTGTCTGCTTCTGTGTGACCCTGTGGACTACAGTCCGCCAGGCTCCTCCGTCCATGGGATTCTCCAGGCAAGAATACTAGAGTGGGTTGCCGTGCCCTCCTCCAGGGGATTTCTCTGACCCAGAGGTTGAATCTGTGTCTCCTGTGGCTTCTGCATTGCAAGCAGATTCCTTAGCACTGAGCCACCGGGAAAGGCCTAAGAAAATCATAGAAAACTGCAAATTTGTAAAATATCATGTAAAAGTAACAAAAGCAAGCCTTGGTGGGGAAAAATATAGCAGCATAGGAAAGGAAGTAACTGCAACTAGTGTGTACAATGAGCATAAAATAAATTGACTAGAACTATTCATGACACTCCTAACCTGTGGGGTTTGGGTTTGCTGTTTTATTAATAGAAAGTACTATTTTATTTACTACATCAATGGTACAAATTTACGCTTGTTTCACAGAATTATCCCTATCTCCTTTTTTGTTCCATTTAGAATTTCTAAATGCCTTTTTATTTTTATTGAAGAGACATCAGCATTTATTTCATTAGTAACAGCACAAAAATTGTACTTCCAGGTTCCTAATTATACAATTTGCATTATCATATAAAATGTCTTCTTTAAGTCATTCATCACAGGACCCTCTGAAATGCTGGTCCATTTTCAACTGATTAAGTTTTAGAGCTGTTGCATTACAATGGTCAACACAAAATTTCATTTCAATCTTGGGCCATTTCTACTGGTTTTTGTATCCCCCTCTTTCTTGGAGTACATTTTCTGTTATGTGGGAAAACATCTTTGAGTATACCTCCTTCCTCCACAAAGACAGCAAACACTGAGTCACTGCATTGTCAGATATGTGTATATTTTGCCACCAAACTAGGTTGATAGTCTCAAAAAAAGCTTCAAAAGATCATATGACAATAATAGGGGCAGGGTGGCCTTTCAGAAGTATCCCTAATTCAGGACCTTGTGTTTCTTGGAGCAGTCACTGGATGAGAGCCATCCCTAGTGGAGAGCCCTTGGTGAGGTGACCCCTATTGTGTGTGTGTGTGTGTGTGTGTTTGCATGCTCACTCAGTTGCGTCTAACTCTTTTGAGACGACCCCATGGACCGTAGCCTGCCAGGCTTCTTTATCCATGGAATTTTCCAGGCAAGAATACTGGAGTGGGTTATTCTTTCCTTCTCCAGGGGATCTTCCCAACCCAGGCATCAGATGCATGCCTCCTCTGTCTCATGCATTGGCAGGCAGATTCTTTACCACTGCACCACCTGGGAAGCCATCCCATTCTCCTTGGCCAAAAGCTCTTCTCTCCTGGGGACTTAGCTGATACCTCTAGCTGCCAAAACTCCAGAGACTGAGAAAGCGTGGATCAGGCATGCTGGAAGGACACAGAGGACTTCGAGGGCTCCTGGCTGGCTTCAGGACACAGAAGCTGGCGGGAGTCGAGTGAGTGCAGGACCCTAGGACAAGCTACCAGGTGACTTGTGTCATCTGTGTCACAGGGTCACTCAAGTTCCCTCAGGCATAGCTCTACCATCCCCGGAAATGGCAACGACTCTCCAGAAACCACATAAGGAGTATTCCGTGCTTTATGGAAATGATTATTCTCTCACAGGTTTCTCCTGGGAGCCAATGCTGAGGCTGAGAGCATAGATAGGGGTGCCATCCCAGCCTAGGTGGCTGCCCAATGGAACCTGCACTGTTTCACCTGGTCAGCCAGTACGATGCTCAGCAAGAGGGGCGCGCCCTGGAAGTCTGTGACCGCCGCAGCCATCCCTGCATACGCCTCCCCTGCCCATGGGATCCCCTGAACCTACCACCTTCCGGAAGGATTTCTGATGTGCTCCTGACACTTCCCACTATTTTCAGTGCCACAGACTGCTGCTTCTCATTACATTTCATTCTTGCCATTTCAGAGACATTTTGGCAGACAGAGGAGTTAAACACTTTCTCGGTCTTGTTATTTTGAGCCAAAAGTGCACCAGGGACTTCTTGCTGAGATTCTATTAGGTTGAAGCACATGGAACTGCATTTTGTCAGGGTTAAAACCCATCGAATATTGGCACTTTCTTGTGGTTCAATCTGACTGACAGTCCAAGAGACACTGGATAAACCAGATAAACCGAGGAATACCTTCGTCACTCTCTTTAGAGAAATAACATGAATCATCGATGTTTTAAAAAGGTATCTTTTTGTTTCATTCATTTGTTCTTCAGTTTCAAGGAATTTATCATGTATTCCAATATCAGACGCTGTGCTGGACATTTTCTTCTTGGTCATTTATTTCTACAACTCTGCTGAGTGCAGGCATTCTGGTTGGTGAATGAGGATGACACTGGTGTCTGTGGAGGGCGTCCTGGCATGGGGAACAGACTGACTCAGGGGCTCAGGGCACACTGTGCAGTAAATGGCTCCGTGTGAGGTGGGGTCCAAGGCAGAGGTGCAGAAACTGGGAAAGCTGTCTGGCTGGGCTCCCAGGTGTGTGGTGGCATCGACTACAGTGATAAACCAGCCTCTCTCCCTCTTGACCTCTGAGGAGGCACTGCCTACTACCGAGTGTAGTGTCTGTTCCGTCCATTAAAAAAACAAACAAACAAACAAAAAAAACGCCCTCTTACTTTCAACAGTGGTGCTGTCGAGAACAGAATTCCAGCCCCAGCCACCCTTTCTACCCTTCCCTTCACTTGAGGTGAGGCTCACTAGAGTGGATTCCATGGACGGTTGAGACTTGGATGAATCAGAAGATGAATGCTCTGAGAAGAAAGCAAGCTGTCCTCCAAATAGGCAGCATGAGGGTCCAGAGTCTTGAATTTGAAGGAATGTGGCCACATTTTGTGCCAAGAGGTGAATCTGAGCACATTGCTTACATCCCTCTATAATGTGTTCCCAGAAAGTATTAATGGAGTCAAGGTCAACTGGGCAGGTTTCCGCCATGTTTAACCAGGGTGTTCTGGAGGAGGGGGACGTTGACTCTGAGGGTTGCGACAATGCTGGCCAGGACTTTGCTCAGGGGCAATGTGCTCACCATGATCTGGAGAACTCCCCCTGTTCTGCTCACCAAGCGATCCTCGGGTTGCCCATTCCTGCCGAGGAATTCCCCTAGGCTCTCTGAGGATGGGCTCTGGACTCATCCTGAGCTTCAGCTCACCTGTGGTGTATACCGAGCAGCTGAGTGTGGCAGGCTCCCTTCTCTGGTGGCTGTACTGATCCTTGCATCCTGGTATACGTGCCCTGTGTGATCCCCTTCCCTGAGTCCAGGTTGGATGCTGGCATTTGCTTTAGGAATAGAAATGGCAAGAGTGATGGGATGGCGCATCTGAGATTGCTTTATAAAAAGTTGTGCCTTCCATCATTTTCTCTCTCCAGCTCTCCTCATTGGTTTGCTCTGAGGAAGCAAGCTGCCATGTTAGGAGCTGCTCTCTGGAGAGCCCTACCATCCAACAGCCAGAGAGGAACAGAAGCTCTCAGTCCAATAGCCTATGAAGAAGTGGATCCTGGAAAAAAAAAACAACTAAGTGGGCTTAGAAGAGCTTCCTTCCCCAGTCAAGCCTTCAGAGGAGACTGCAGCTTTAGTCAACATGGTGACTGCAGCCCCAGGAGAGTCCCTGCACTGGAGGGCTCAACTAAGCCTTGCCTGGATTCCTGACTCTTATACATGATGAAATAAACTAGGGGGTAATTTGCTACTATATTTTTCAGGATTCTTCAGAGAAACAGAGCCAACAGGATGTGTGTATGTGTGTGTGTGTGTGTATGCCCAGTCGTGTCCAGCTCTTTGTGACCCTATGGACTAGCCTGCCAGGCTCCTCTCTCTATGGGATTCTCCAGGCAAGAATACTGGAGTGGATTGCCTTTCCCTTCTCCAAGGAATCTTCCCAACCTAGGGACTGAACCTACGTCTCCTGCACTTCCTGCCTTGGGAGGTATATTCTTTACCACTGAGCCGCGTGGGAAGCCACTGTGTATATACCTCCATATGTACATATGCATAGATTATATACATCAACAGATGTAAGTGGGATCATAAATATCTCATAAACATTAAGGCGTTTTTTCCTTATAAAGTGCAGAGATGGTATTAACCAACACAGACAGCTGAATGGTGGGGTCCATCGAGGACATGGACGTAAGCTCTAAATGTACTGCGGCTGTTGTGCTAATAATCATCATCATCTCCTCTTCAGAGAGTAGAAAGTGAGTGGCAGAAGAAAAAAAAAATCATGAGTTGTGTATTTCTTTTGTGACCAAGCCTAACGAATTCATTTGGTTCTTTGGGCAAAGTTGGCCTGTTGTCAGCTCTGTGAAAGGCTGGATGCACAAAATGATGATAAAGATGATCACGAGAGTTTTGAGTCAACGGGGCGCAGCACGGAGGCTTCCTGTGGATCTTGCAGCAAGCAAAATGTGGGCCGTGATTATTTTATCACTTACTCCCCAGCAGCATCTTAGCTGTCTTCCTGTTTCTGATGCCAAGATTAACCAAGAGTTCAGTTCAGACAAGAAGCTGTTCAACCTGCAGACTTCTGATTATACAAACAAAGCATTTGGAATGTTGGTTTTATCTACTGACTGACTGATGGCTTCTTTCTTTGCATCTCATTACCCTACTCAGGTAGCTACATGTGGGCCATCTACTCCCTCAACTGGGGAAGCAAAAAACAAAAAGGTCAGATTCTCAGCTTTTGAGTTCAAAAGCTGAGGTCCAGATGCTATTATAAAATATTCAAAAGAATATTTGCAGAGTCAATTGCTTCTGTCCAAGGAGATAAAAATTCTCTAGACTATAGACAGAGAATTGGAAAGAACAACGCACGGTAGGTTGGTGTGGGCTCAGAGTAGGGGCGCTGACATCAGCTCTCATCTAGGTCAGAGGGTCCAGTGGGCAGGTAGAATTCTGGGATCCCAAGTGTGTTTAGAGACCTGCACTGGACAGCATCTGTGCCTCATTTCCTGGGGGGAGGGGTGTCTAGAAAAGCAGCCAGGCCCTAGCATCCCTCCCACACATATCCTATTTTGTACAGAAACCAAAGAGTGGATAGACCAGTCCATCCTAAAGGAAATCAACTGTGAATATTCTTTGGAAGGGCTGATGCTGAAGCTGAAGCTCCAATACTTTGGCCACCTGATGCAAAGAGCCAGCTCATTAGAAAAGACCCTGATGCTGGGCAAGATTGAAGACAAAGGCAGAAGAGAGCAGGAGAGGATGAGATGGTTAGATAGCATTACCGACTCAACGGACGTGAATTTGAGCAGACTCCAGGAGATAGTGAAGGACAGAGGAGCCTGGCGCACTGCAGTCCATGAGGTCTAAAGAGTCAGATACGCCTGAAAGACTGAACGGAAAAAAACAGCAACAAATAGAGTGGACACAGTTGTGTGGCCGTCCAAGCAGAGAGGGTGCCAGACAGCTCCAGTGGATTTCCCATTCCTCTAGAGTCACAAAAGAGCTTCCAGTGCTTTGGGGGCTTTCTCCAAGAAGAGTGCAGAGGTAGGCAGGGAGGGCAGGAGACCCAAGGACGCACTCTGTAGCTGGGACAAGAAGAATCGAGAGTAACCTCAGAGACTTTCACAGCGGACCAGATGGAAATCGGGGAATTCATGCAAGGAAAGATGGACGCAGATGATCGGGAATCAGCAGCCTGTGGGGGCAGCAGTGGACGTCGCTTGTCTAAATTTAAACAAGGCTACCCTCACTCCCAACAACCATATTGGAAGACTGTGACAATGTAGGGTCAATGTAGGGTTTTCAATTCATCACCAGTTTAGAGGGGATCTGAATTGACTGAGAAAACTTTGCAGTGACTACAAAAAAGGCCAGAAATGGCTAAGATTACTTGCTGTTTTTTCAAAATTTCTACTTTTAATTTTTTAAAAAAATTTCTACCTTCCTCAGATCACTTTTTTTTTTTTTTAAGGCTGAAATGCGAGGCTTGTGGAATCTTAATTCCCCGACTAGGGGTCAAACCTGTGCCCCTGCAGTAAAAGTGCAGAATCCTGATAACTGGACCAGCAGGGAATTCCCAGATTACATTTTGACAATCAGTACACCTGGGTTTTACAGTAGATATCATTTTGGCTGCCAAAAATAAAGGGCACTGTTGCTTTGGTATCTTTGAGTCTATGTGCCATGAAGTTTAGACCTTCTCTCCCCTCTGGAGCTCATGGTAAGAAGGTAGTCACAAAGCAAAACAATTGGTGAGATTGCCAAGATTGGACTCGGCTCTATCATCTTCTCACAAACACAGACCTCCTCTAAGCCATCAGATGGCACACATAATCACTGTTATTCTTTTAATAGCTGGTCACTAACAGTCACGATTGCTTTGTGTTAGCTAGGTATAAGCATCACCTACTTTGGAATTCCTAAGAAATAAAAGCTGTTTGGTTGTCAGAGGCTAGGGATGACACAGCACTTAAGGAATGGCCACAGAACCCTCACTTTGCTACCCAACTATGGAGACACAGGCTCTTCCCCACATTCGCTCTTAGAGCCTGGTTCCTTTCTCATGCTTTACCCATGCCAATGACACATGCAAAATGGTAAAATCGGATTAGAGTTTCCTAAAATATAAAAGATGTTCCACAAACGTAACAACAGTGGAAGAACATTCGCTATGAGTTCATCTCCAACTCAGTGAGCTGGTTTCTTTTCCCAAACAAAGTTTTCAAGTGAAAAAAATATAAGGTCAAAGTTTGATATATAGAGTTCCACTGCACATTTTGTGTGCCATGCTGGGCCAAGTCGCTTCAGTTGTGTCTGACTCTTTGTGACCCTATGGATGTAGCCCGCCAGGTTCCTTTGTCCAAGGGATTCTCCAGGCAAGAATACTGGAGTGAGTTGCCATGCCCTTCTGCAGGGCATCTTCCCAACTCAAGGATAGAACCCATGTCTCTCACTCTCCTGCATTGTTGGCAGGCTCATTCTTTACCACTAGTGCCACCTGGAAAGCCCTACTGGATATCTTAATATATTGTAAAAGAGTCCCTAAACATTCAGCCCAGAGCTTGTAATAATCTGCTTTCAGTTATGGATGTCCAACAGTGCCTGTCATAGGACATATCCACCATAATACAATTTTTAAGAAGAGACAAACAACTGTCATAACTGTGGCCACAAGTATATGGGGTGTGGTCACAGCTAGGGGCTCTGTGGCCCCAGGATTTACTGTTCCTCCATCAACAGAGGCATCCATGAGACTGATCCATTGACCTAAGTCAAAGGTAGGATGTGTTCATACCCAAGTCACAATCAATCTATCCCTCTCTAGGATCATATGAGCTACACACAGTCTCTCCCACGAAATGCTGCTTTGGGGGGGACACTTGAAACATGAAAGCCTGTCTGTGTTTGAAAGAAGCCATCCCAAACGCTCATAAATAATTTAAATGGCAGTCACCCTTTTTCACAGCTCAAGCCTGGGAGTTAAAATTTCACTGAAAGCTCTCTGGACTGCATTGAGTCATCCCTTTGCCTGTATATCAGCTACAGTTTATTTCAGCTTGCTGGAGCCTTTGCTTCCCAGGTGAGTTGACTAGAGCAGCCAGTGAGAACGTGATTTTGTGAGTTGGATGGGGACAGGGGTGGTTGAAAGTTAAAGAGGAGGTGAATGGCAGCCTCTCACAGAAACCTGGGCCAACTCCCCCTGAAACTGATGAGAGCTTCATGAAGTTCTTCAGCTGATACCATCAGTACAACCAGGCCCTTTTGTGAAAATGGAACACAAACGAAATGTTCTGAGACTGAAAGGCCCTGCCTGGGGGAGCAAAGAGGAAACAGTTTTGTTCTACCAAAAAAAAAGAGAGAGAGAGAGAAAGAAAGGAAAAGAAAAACAATTTAGAATGGTGGTTGAAAAAAAAAGAAAGGTCAGCAAAACCATCCTGTTCAGTTGACTTCCCGTTTCTCAAGTTTTTTACTGTTTCCTTTGTAGAAGGTGTTTATTTTCTGTTTGTATATCCATCTCTGGTGTATCTCAAATGGGTTTAGATTTCCACATGGCTCTTTATTCAGATCGGGTAAACTTTTCTATGATGAAGTCCAGTGTTCTGAATGAAATACCACTCTTGGTATAAATCATTCTTCCATAGGAGGGGAAATGACTTTTTCTATAGGTAGACAACTATAGAATTTAATATCCAAACTGGGACATTGTTCAGGATCATAGGAAGTGCTAATAATTGTGCTAAGAGGACTGGGTAAATTGAGATGTGAGGTCACTCAACCTCTGGATCACAAAGAACAGTTTAAAAAAAAAATCACTTTCTCTAAAACAGACAATGACCTTGTGCCCAGAATGCTCACCCAATTCACTTTTTTCACCTTCTCTCTAGAAAGTAGCTTTTAATTGTGTTTCATGTTTTATTTCTCAGTGACCAGGGAGGGAGTCTTGAAGAACAGAACCATAAAGAAAGCAAAGCTTGGAAATGTTGGATTTGAAGTGAGTGTGGTTCTAAACACTAACTTCTTTTCTGAATTGTAGAGTATTTCCACCTCTGGAAGCAATCAGATCAATAAATGGTTTTTTTTTTTTAAATTATCTTTTATGTAACCTATCAAGAATGCCTTTTAAAAATATGTAATAGTTTATCATTGGAGAAAAAAATGGCGACCCACTCCAGTATTCTTGCTTGGAGAATTCCATGGATAGAAGAGCCTGGTGAGCTACAGTCCACGGGGTCGCAAAAAGTTGAACATGACTGAGTGACTAACACACACATGTTTTATTGTCAATAGAGCAAGAACAGCCCCCCTTTTTCTCCATATATTTTAAAATTTATGCCAGAGGGAGGCACAGATGGAACAGTGTGATGAATGGAATGTGTCCCTTTAAAATTCACAGGTGGAAATCCTGTTCCCCAGTGTGATGGTGTCAGGAAGCAGGGCCTTTGGAAGGTGATTGGGTCATAAGAGTGGAGCCCTCATGAATGAGATTAGTGCCTTTATAAAGAAGACTCCAGAGAGTTCTCCCACCCCTTCCTCCTTATGAGGACACAGCAAAAAGATGGCTATCTATGGATCTTCAACCCTCACCAGACACCAAATCTGTTTGTACCTTGACCTTGGACTTCCCAGCCTCCAAACCTGTGAGAAATAAATGTTTTTAAGTCACTCAGCCTATGGTATTTTTGTTCCAGCAGCCCAAAGGAACTAAGACAGGCAGTATGTGGTGGGTGTCAGGGAGGGAAGGGTTCTAGAGGGTTATATTTGACTATTTAATCAATTTCTTTCTTCCTGAGTTGCCACTTCACCTATCCCCTGACCCCCATCTCACGAGTAAGGGATTTAAAAAGAGGAGGACTGCTTTCTCTTGGACAGAGTGCTGAAAGCAGTGCAGCCTACGGGTGACTAGGTCACCACAGCATTGACTTAGATGAAGTTGGTTCAACATTAGAGGTGCCAAGAAAGAGGCTCTCTGAGGAGATGATGTAGCTCTACCAGGAGACCCTTGAGGGGACCTCCTAGCTTAGAGCTCACAATGGAATTTCCCTGATTGTAAAAAAAGATCACCTCAGGCCTTTCAGACCATCTCTTATCCTTTTCCATTTAGTCCCTCTTTGCATAAAAGATGTCACATCAGACACCATGAAATACAGACATGTATCTTAGTCCCAGCTTCCCAGGTGGCTCAGTGGTAAAGTATTTGCCGGCCACTGCAAGAAACACCTTCAGTCCCTGAGTCAGGAAGATGCCCTGGAGTAGGAAATGGTAATCCCTCCAGTATTTTTGCCTTAAAATTCCCATGGACAGAGGAGCCTGGTGGGCTACAGTCCAAGGGGTCACAAAGAGTTGGACATAACAGAACACACAACACACATACACACACACACAACACACATACACACACACACAACACACATACACACACACACACACACACACACATATCTTAGTCCCAAAGGACTTCAGAAACAGAAATCCTTCTATCACCTTTTGGAGTATTTTAACTTTGCATTTTTGCATACTTTCTGGGTTTATGGAACAGTTGCAAGAATAGACTAGTGCAAAGAGTTCCCATACATCTTTCACCCAGATTCCCCAGATGTCAACATTTTATCACATTTGCTTTATTCTTGTCCCTCCCATCCTAGACACACACACACACACACACAAACACACACACACTTTTCTTCTGAATCACTTGACTTAGTGTTAAAACTTTTATGTATATTACTAAACAACAAGGGCATTCTCTCACATAACCAGCGTACAGTTATCAAACTCAGAAGATGATCATTGATACAATGCTCTAATACACAAACCACTTTCAGTTTTCACTCATTATTCACTTAGGGTCCTCCAAAGCACAAGAAAACCCTACACCATGTTTTGGATCAGTTACCATTTCTCTTTAGGCTCCTTTAGTCTGGACCATTTATTCCTCAGTTCTTGGCATGGACATTTTTGCAGTTCATGTCCACACAAGATGTTTTATAGCATACCAGGGCACTTGAGTTTGTCTTTTATGTCATCATGGTCCAATCCAGGTTAAACATCTCTGGAAGCCTGAGTATTTTAAAGTTCCTTGTACTGGAAGGAAAGCAATGCCAAATAATATTCAAACTACTGCACAACTGCACTCATTTCACATGCTAGCCACATAATGCTCAAAATCCTTCAAGCGAGGCTTAAATAGTATGTGAACTGAGAACTTCCAGATGTTCAAGCTGGATTTAGAAAAGTCAGAGGAACCAGAAATCAAATTGCCAAAATCCGTTGGATCATTGAAAACGCAAAAGAATTCCAGAAAAACATCTACTTCTGCTTCATTGACTACGCTAAAGCCTTTGACTGTGTGGATCACAACAAACTGTGGAAAATTCTGAAAGAGATGGGAATACCAGACCACTTGACCTGTCTCCTGAGAAATCTGTATGCAGGTCAAGAAGCAACAGTTAGAACCAGACATGGAACAATGGACTGGTCCCAAATTGGGAAAGGAGTATGTCAAGGCTGTATGTTGTTAACCTGTTTATTAATTTATATACAGAGTACATTATGCAAAACACCTGGATGAAGCACAAGCTGGAATCAAGATTGCTGGGAGAAATATCAATAACTTCAAATATGTAGATGACACCCCTCTAACGGCAGAAAGCAAAGAAGAACTAAAGAGCCTCCTGATGAAAGTGAAAGAGGAGAGTGAAAAAGCTGGTTTAAAACTTAACATTCAAAAAACTAAAATCACGGAATCTGATCATATCACTTCATGGCAAAGAGATGGGGAAACATGCAAACAGTGACTGATTTTATATTCTTGGGCTCCAAAATCACTGCAGATAGTGACTGCAACCATGAAATTTAAAAACATTTGCTCCTTGGAAGAAAAGTTATGACCAACCTAGATAGCATATTAAAAAGCAGAGAAATTACTTTGTCAACAAAGGTCAGTCTAGTCAAAGCTTTGGTTTTTCCAGCAGTCATGTATGGATGTGAGATTTGGACTATAAAGAAAGCTGAGTGCCGAAGAATTGATGCTTTTGAACTGTGGTGTTGGAGAAGACTCTTGAAAGTCCCTTGGACTGCAAGAGATCAAACCAGTCAATCCTAAAGGAAATCAATCCTGAATATTCATTGGAAGGACTGATGCTGAAGCTGAAACTCCAATACTTAGGCCACCCTGATGTGAAGAACTGACTCATTAAAAAAGACTCTGATGCTGGGAAAGACTGAAGGCAGGAGGAGAGGGGCACGACAGAGGATGAGATGGTTGGATGACATCAGGGACTTGATGGACATGAGTTTGAGCAAGCTCTGGGAGTTGGTGATGGACAGAGAAGCCTGGCCTGCTGCAGTCCATGGGGTAACAAAGAGTCAGCCGTGACTGAGTGACTGAACTGACTGACTGACTGTACCAGATTTTTTTTTTAATTGGAGTATAATTGCTTTACAGTGTTGTGTTCATTTCTGCTATACAACAAAGTGAACTAGCTATATGTATACATACGTCTCTTGCCTCCTGATCCTTTTTTCTACCTTGCCACCCCTATCCTACCCCTTTAGGTCATCACAGAGCACCAAGCTCAGCTCCCTGTGCAATACTTATTTTTTTTAAGGTCAATTCATCTCTATAGTTGCTGTTTTATCCAAGTTCTATTCATCAACCACCTACCTTAATGCAACATAGCCAGTAACTCTAAACCCTGGTTGTGCACTGGAATGATCTAGGACATACCAGATCACATGAACCAGAATTTTTTGGTATTTTAAAAAGCTTTCTAGATTATTCTAATATACAGCCAGGGGTTGTTGTTTGTTTGTTTTCCCTTTGTATAGGTACTAAGGTTTATTAGCACCTTAGAATTCACAAAATCTTCCAACTTTTCCATTCAACCCATCTTGCATCACATTTGATAAACAGAAGCCAGAGTCTTGCTTGCTGGCAAGGCCTGTTGATTCCCACACTACATGTCCTGATAGCTTGAATTATGCATTACCTAATGGACATAAGTGGTTACTTTAGCAACTAGGCAAAACCCAAAGAGTGTTCAATTGTCTCCTTTGGAGAATCCAAAGTAGAACACTTTCTCAACCTAGGGACGTTCACAGCCAGATAATTCTTTGTTAACATGGGGCTGACCTGTGCATTATAGGGTGTTCAGTACCACCCCCAACTTCTATATGCTAAACAAAAAACTATCCTCTTGTCATGACAATGAAACATGTGTTGTTGAGTGCCCCCTGGGGAGTGGAGGTTTGCCCTGGTAGAGAACCACTGCTCTAGACCTCCCTGCATCCAGATCTTTAGTCAAACTAACATTCACACCCATCTCCTCTTATCTAACCCCACTGTGTCCTCTAAAGCCAGCCAGATCAGGGCCAGTATGGTATTTATGTAGCTATAAACATTGGCTTGGTTATCAGACTGGACTGAGTTCAAATTTTTGCTCTGTCATCTACTATAGGATACCCTTGCTCAAGGAATATGGTCTCTCAGTCTTCTCTTCTGCAAAATGGGAATCATAAGAATAGCTTCTTCATAGAGATGTTGTGAGAATTCAATGACATAGTGTACAGAATGCATCTGATGAAAAGTAACTGTTCAAAAAAGGATTGTTGAGTGAAATAGCTCAGGTAAAGTGGTAAGCATAGTGCCTGGCACATGATGATAACTCAGCAGATACTCCGGCTTGGTTTCATCATTCTCCTTGATGAAGAAATTCAGGCACAATGTGATTGAGTCTTGGTCAAGGTCACATAGCTGGTCAGAGGTGGAACTAGATGCAGAGTCCATGCTTCGGGCTTCCCAGTGAAATGCTCTTTACCCCACATGAAGCTTTGAAAGATCAAGGACAATTCCAGGGAAGATGAAGCTCTTGGCCAGACATCTCTGGCCAGTGCTATAATAACCAGGACTTGGCAGCACAGGTATCATTCTAAATTGGGGAAGTCAGAACTAAGGGTGTTCAACGGAGCATTTAAAGGGATATAGTCCCTAAGTACCATCCCCTGAAAATAATTCTCTTTAAAAGGGAAATATTAGAAATGCTTTTTATCTTTACAAGCAAAGAACTGGCATACTAGAACATGGACCCTATATAAGATATCAACCCTTAACTGTTAAAAAAAAATTTTTTTTTAATTTTTTGTGTGGATTTTTAAAATCTTTATTGATTACGTTACAGTATCACTGCTGTTTTATGTTTTATGTTTTCGGCCTCAAGGTGTAAGGGATCTTAACTCCTCAACCAGGGATCGTACCTGTACCCCCTGCATTGGAAGGCAAAGTCCCAAACACTAGACCACCAGACAAGTCCCTAAAGCCTTTTAATTGAAGTATCGTTGAGGTACATTATTATATAAGTTACCTGTATACAATATAGTGATTCACAATTTTGAAAGGTTCTACTCCATTTATAGTTATTATAAAATATTATCTATGTTTCCCATGTTGTAGGATATATTGTTGTAGCTCACTTTATACATAAAGTTTCTGCCTCCTAATTCCCTACCCCTTCATTGCCTTTTCTCCCTCCCTTCGCCCCACTGGTACCCACTAATCTGTCTTCCATATCTGTGAATCTGTTTCCTTTTTGTTATATTCACCAGTTTGCAACCCTTAATTTAAGTTCTTTTTTAATGTGGACTATTTTTTTTAATGTCTCTATTGAATTTGTTACAATAATGATTCTCTTTTATGTTTTCCTTCAGTTTTTTGGCCACGAAGCANGAAAAAGCTGGTTTAAAACTTAACATTCAAAAAACTAAAATCACGGAATCTGATCATATCACTTCATGGCAAAGAGATGGGGAAACATGCAAACAGTGACTGATTTTATATTCTTGGGCTCCAAAATCACTGCAGATAGTGACTGCAACCATGAAATTTAAAAACATTTGCTCCTTGGAAGAAAAGTTATGACCAACCTAGACAGCATATTAAAAAGCAGAGAAATTACTTTGTCAACAAAGGTCAGTCTAGTCAAAGCTTTGGTTTTTCCAGCAGTCATGTATGGATGTGAGATTTGGACTATAAAGAAAGCTGAGTGCCGAAGAATTGATGCTTTTGAACTGTGGTGTTGGAGAAGACTCTTGAAAGTCCCTTGGACTGCAAGAGATCAAACCAGTCAATCCTAAAGGAAATCAATCCTGAATATTCATTGGAAGGACTGATGCTGAAGCTGAAACTCCAATACTTAGGCCACCCTGATGTGAAGAACTGACTCATTAAAAAAGACTCTGATGCTGGGAAAGACTGAAGGCAGGAGGAGAGGGGCACGACAGAGGATGAGATGGTTGGATGACATCAGGGACTTGATGGACATGAGTTTGAGCAAGCTCTGGGAGTTGGTGATGGACAGAGAAGCCTGGCCTGCTGCAGTCCATGGGGTAACAAAGAGTCAGCCGTGACTGAGTGACTGAACTGACTGACTGACTGTACCAGATTTTTTTTTTAATTGGAGTATAATTGCTTTACAGTGTTGTGTTCATTTCTGCTATACAACAAAGTGAACTAGCTATATGTATACATACGTCTCTTGCCTCCTGATCCTTTTTTCTACCTTGCCACCCCTATCCTACCCCTTTAGGTCATCACAGAGCACCAAGCTCAGCTCCCTGTGCAATACTTATTTTTTTTAAGGTCAATTCATCTCTATAGTTGCTGTTTTATCCAAGTTCTATTCATCAACCACCTACCTTAATGCAACATAGCCAGTAACTCTAAACCCTGGTTGTGCACTGGAATGATCTAGGACATACCAGATCACATGAACCAGAATTTTTTGGTATTTTAAAAAGCTTTCTAGATTATTCTAATATACAGCCAGGGGTTGTTGTTTGTTTGTTTTCCCTTTGTATAGGTACTAAGGTTTATTAGCACCTTAGAATTCACAAAATCTTCCAACTTTTCCATTCAACCCATCTTGCATCACATTTGATAAACAGAAGCCAGAGTCTTGCTTGCTGGCAAGGCCTGTTGATTCCCACACTACATGTCCTGATAGCTTGAATTATGCATTACCTAATGGACATAAGTGGTTACTTTAGCAACTAGGCAAAACCCAAAGAGTGTTCAATTGTCTCCTTTGGAGAATCCAAAGTAGAACACTTTCTCAACCTAGGGACGTTCACAGCCAGATAATTCTTTGTTAACATGGGGCTGACCTGTGCATTATAGGGTGTTCAGTACCACCCCCAACTTCTATATGCTAAACAAAAAACTATCCTCTTGTCATGACAATGAAACATGTGTTGTTGAGTGCCCCCTGGGGAGTGGAGGTTTGCCCTGGTAGAGAACCACTGCTCTAGACCTCCCTGCATCCAGATCTTTAGTCAAACTAACATTCACACCCATCTCCTCTTATCTAACCCCACTGTGTCCTCTAAAGCCAGCCAGATCAGGGCCAGTATGGTATTTATGTAGCTATAAACATTGGCTTGGTTATCAGACTGGACTGAGTTCAAATTTTTGCTCTGTCATCTACTATAGGATACCCTTGCTCAAGGAATATGGTCTCTCAGTCTTCTCTTCTGCAAAATGGGAATCATAAGAATAGCTTCTTCATAGAGATGTTGTGAGAATTCAATGACATAGTGTACAGAATGCATCTGATGAAAAGTAACTGTTCAAAAAAGGATTGTTGAGTGAAATAGCTCAGGTAAAGTGGTAAGCATAGTGCCTGGCACATGATGATAACTCAGCAGATACTCCGGCTTGGTTTCATCATTCTCCTTGATGAAGAAATTCAGGCACAATGTGATTGAGTCTTGGTCAAGGTCACATAGCTGGTCAGAGGTGGAACTAGATGCAGAGTCCATGCTTCGGGCTTCCCAGTGAAATGCTCTTTACCCCACATGAAGCTTTGAAAGATCAAGGACAATTCCAGGGAAGATGAAGCTCTTGGCCAGACATCTCTGGCCAGTGCTATAATAACCAGGACTTGGCAGCACAGGTATCATTCTAAATTGGGGAAGTCAGAACTAAGGGTGTTCAACGGAGCATTTAAAGGGATATAGTCCCTAAGTACCATCCCCTGAAAATAATTCTCTTTAAAAGGGAAATATTAGAAATGCTTTTTATCTTTACAAGCAAAGAACTGGCATACTAGAACATGGACCCTATATAAGATATCAACCCTTAACTGTTTAAAAAAATTTTTTTTTTAATTTTTTGTGTGGATTTTTAAAATCTTTATTGATTACGTTACAGTATCACTGCTGTTTTATGTTTTATGTTTTCGGCCTCAAGGTGTAAGGGATCTTAACTCCTCAACCAGGGATCGTACCTGTACCCCCTGCATTGGAAGGCAAAGTCCCAAACACTAGACCACCAGACAAGTCCCTAAAGCCTTTTAATTGAAGTATCGTTGAGGTACATTATTATATAAGTTACCTGTATACAATATAGTGATTCACAATTTTGAAAGGTTCTACTCCATTTATAGTTATTATAAAATATTATCTATGTTTCCCATGTTGTAGGATATATTGTTGTAGCTCACTTTATACATAAAGTTTCTGCCTCCTAATTCCCTACCCCTTCATTGCCTTTTCTCCCTCCCTTCGCCCCACTGGTACCCACTAATCTGTCTTCCATATCTGTGAATCTGTTTCCTTTTTGTTATATTCACCAGTTTGCAACCCTTAATTTAAGTTCTTTTTTAATGTGGACTATTTTTTTTAATGTCTCTATTGAATTTGTTACAATAATGATTCTCTTTTATGTTTTCCTTCAGTTTTTTGGCCACGAAGCATGTGGAATCTTAGCTCCCCAACCAAAGACTGGACCAGCACACCCTGCATTGGAAGGTGAAGGCTTAGCCACTGGACCACCAGGGAAATTCTTCTTAATTGTTAAAAGGAGCTTTGTCTATGAGGACAGAGACATAATTGTAGTGAAGACAATTACTTCAGGGTACAGGAAGCCTGGTGGGCCGCCGTCTATGGGGTCACACACAGTCGGACACGACTGAAGTGACTTAGCAGCAGCAGCAGCAACAGGACTATGAAAAAGAGCAGGTATCCCCTGGCACCCACTAAACATGATATAAAGTAAAGAATGAAGGGGCTTCCCTGCTCCGCCCCCATTTACAGGGCTGTATTTAAACAGAGATTCTAATTCTCTTGGTTCCAGTGGAGCCTGGGAGAATTACTTCTACTGCCAAGAGGCTGTAGCTCCTTATGAAATAATAGGCCAGAAAAGTTCATTCATCATAACCAGTGGGTTGACAGCCTTTGTCATCCTGTTATTTCATCCCTTCGTAGGGAAGCTGGGTATTTATTACACTGAAGGACTCTAAGGAAGGTGGCAAGCAAGAAATAAATGCCTCTAGGAGGTGTGTGTGTACAAGTGTACATATATGTGGTGTGTATATGTGCATGTGCATGTATGTGTGTGTTTCACCCAGGAACAGAGCTGCCACCCTTTCCCTACCATCAGTCGTTTTCAAGGGCAATGTTAAAACTATTCATTAATCAGCCCCATTCTAGAGCAGGCATCAGCCGCCTCCCCAGAGCACAAGCCCAGGCTGTGCTAGGCTCTTGAGTTGCTGGTTGGTTGGAGGATTCCTAGGGGAAGGTCAGGCAGCTGGGGCTCGGGTTGGGAGGGGGTAAGGAGGAGCAGAAGGGCACTCAAGGACTCCAAAGCTAGTTAGGACAGGCAGTGGGGAATTAGCTTGATATTTTAGCAGGTGTGTGCTGGCTAATACCAGCCCTGGATGCATGTCCAGCTTACAGCGCCTGCCATTACTTTACAGGCAGAGGTTTGCAAGGTCAGCTCTCAAGAGCAGTTTCTCACGTGTGTGTCCACAGTTGGTTTCTGCACAAGAATCACCTGGCTTTTTTGCCACAAACATGGATTCCTGGAATTGTTGTCCAGGAGTATGTGCTTTCATAAGCTTCCCTAGTGATGCCTGAGCAGCTACAGGTTTTTGCCTACTTCTCAAAAAGTGTATTCAAAGGATAAGAAGATTCTGGTGCTTCAGAAAAACATCACAGCCCTAAAACAAATGAACAGGGAGATCTAAATTATTACACCAGACAGGGAAAGCCCAGGTATGATGTAACAGCTCTCACCTTCATCTGGCATGTGGTTGAAGAGGAACTTGAGGGAGAAAACTAAGCTAAACCTTTTATCATTTTTTTTTCTTTTGGTTTATTATTTTTCTATTTATTCTTTATTAGTGAAAGTGAAAGTTGTTCAGTCATGTCCGACTCTTTGTGACCCTGTGGACTATACAGTCCATGAATTCTCTAGGCCAGAATACTGGAGTGGGTAGCCATTCCCTTCTCCAGGGGATCTTCCAACCCAGGGATCAAACCCAGGTCTCCCACACTGCAGGCAGATTCTTTTACCAGCTGAGCCACCAGGGAAGCCTGAGAATACCTGAGTGGGTAACCTATCCCTTCTCCAGTGGATCTTCCTCCACTTTATTAACTATCAGAAAAAAAAAGAATGAAGTAATGCCATTTGTAGCAACTTGGATGGACCCTTAGATTATCATACTAAGTGACTGCAAGGAGATCCAACCAGTCCATCCTAAAGGAGATCAGTCCTGGGTGTTCATTGGAAGGACTGATGCTGAAGCTGAAATTCCAATACTTTGGCCACCTCATGCGAAGAGTTGACTCACTGGAAAAGACCCTGATGCTGGGAGGGATTGGGGGTAGAAGGAGAAGGGGATGACAGAGGATGAGATGGCTGGATGGCATCACCAACTCGATGGACATGAGTTTGAGTGAATTCCGGTAGTTGGTGGTGGACAAGGAGGCCTGGCGTGCTGCAATTCATGGGGTCGCAAAGAGTCGGACACGACTGAGTGACTGAACTGAACTGAACTGAACTGAAGTGGGGCAGAGAAAGATATCATATGACATCACTTATATGTGGATACACAAATGAATTTATTTACAAAACAGAAATAGACTCACAGGCATAAAAAATAAACTTATGGTTACCAAAGGGGGAAGGGGAGGAAGTGATAAACTAGGAATCTGGGATTAGTAGATACACACTGTGCTGGGCTGTGCTGAGTCGCTCAGTCGTGTCTGACTCTTTGCAACCCCACAGACTGCAGCCCGCCAGGCTCCTCTATCCATGAGGATTTTCCAGGCAAGAATACTGGAGTGAGTTGCCATGCCCTCCTCCAAGGCATCTTTCAGAATCTACTGTATAACACAGGGAATTGTATTCGATATCTTAAAATAACCTATAATGGAAAAGAATCTGAAAAAGAATACATACATATATACATATATATTAATATATTTATGTGTATAGCCAAATTACTTTGCTGTATACCCGAATCATTATAATCAATTATACTTTAATTAAAAAACTAATCAGAGATATCATGTATTAACGCTTACTGTATGTTAGGCATTATTACAAAAACATTATAAGGCATCATATTTTTAATTCTATTAATAGACTAGTAAGGTAAATATTATTGCCCCCATTTTAGAGATAAGGAGACTGAGGCTTTGAGAGGTTAAGTAACTAATTTGCCCAAGGTCACAGAATTAATAAGTAGCAGTCTTTCCCCAGAGCTGGTAATATGAACCACTATAATAATCTGCCTTCCAATATGATCTTTAATAATATCTTCTTTTCATTGAGTTACAAATATACTAGAAGCACCCTGAGGCCAGGGGCCAACTCAGTCTTGTTCATGTCTATTTTTCCAGGGTCTGGCAGAATTCTGAGCTGTCCAATCAAAAATTTTAATTGCATAAAGGAGAAAGAAAATTTCAAGATGTGAGTTTTTTAAACAAATAATTCACATTTTCCCTAATGGCTTGAATATGCTTATCAAAAAGAAGTCATTCAAATAGGCGACATGAAAACTTAGGTTACTGCTCTATTCTGGTGGCTGTTGATAACTCAGGTCACAAAATATATTGGAAAAAAAATGAGGCAGTTTTAATCCTTAGGTTCCTCTGCGGAGAAGTCCTCTGTCTTCATCTGCTGAAAATGTTTGTGCTCAATTTCTAAGTTACAGCACGAAACCAAAGCTTGCTTTGTGGGCCACTGAGCTAGAGCTCCATGAAGAGCCATCTATCTTCCAACGGAATGACGGCGCCATAAGTAACTTTACACTAGGAGTTATTGATGGGCCAAAGCCTACAGCTCCATTTGGCTAGGAGCTGCCCTGAAGCTCTTCCTGGCCTTCAGGGCAAATACAGCATCACACGCTTTCCTGAAAGCCAATTCCAAGGGCATCACACGCTTTCCTGAAAGCCAATTCCAAGGGCATCACACGCTTTCCTGAAAGCCAATTCCAAGGGCATCACACGCTTTCCTGAAAGCCAATTCCAAGGGCAAAGACAGAGTCCTGGTTCCAAGTGAAGCATGTCTTTTCCTCTCACTATTAAACATGTAAAATAAAATCTCAAGATTTTAGAAGGAAACTTAGGGGTAATTTAATCTAAACTCTAATTTCAGAGATAAGAACCACTAATCCTGGAGCAGAGGTGATGTTCAAAATACTCAGGGACTTCTCGGTACAAGCACTACTCAAACAGGAGGGCTGGCCATAAGCCTCTGGTGACTGGATCACACGCTTCCCTGGTGGCTCTGACGGTAAAGAATCTGCCTGCAATACGGGAGACCTGGGCTCGATCCCTGGGTCGGGAAGATACCCTGGAGAAGGGAATGGCAATCCATTTCAGTATTCTTGCCTGGAGAATTCTTCTCTGGCTCACAGGGAAATCCAGGGAGTTCCAGATAAGTAGGCAAAGAGGCCTGGCAGGGGCCTTGGGCAAAGGCTGACCACCAACTGATATAAAGGTATTTAAATAAGAGGTACAGGGAGAGGGTGTAGAGAGAAGGGAAACCTCCCACAGTGTTGGTGGAAATGTAAATTAGTGCAGCCACTATGGAAAATAGTATGAAGGTTCCTCAAAAAACTAAAAATAGATCCAGCTATCACATTCTTGGGCAAATATCCAGAAAAGACAAAAGAATCAGAAAAGATACAGATACCCCAATGTTCACAGCAGCACCATTTACAATAGCCAAGCCATAGAAGCAAGCTAAACATCCATCAGCGATGGATGGACACAGAAGATGTAATACATAATTACAATGGAATATTATTCAGCTATAAAAAGAATGAAATGATGAGATTTGCAGCAACATGGATGGACCTAGAGATTATCCTGCTAAGTGAAGTAAGTCACAGAGAGGATGACAAATATCATGTGATACAATTCACATGTGGAATTTAAGATAACAATACAAATGAGTTTATTTATGAAACAGAAAGAGAATCACAGATGGAGAAAACAAACTTATGGTTACCAAAGGGGGACGGGGGCAATAATAGGAGTTTGGGATTAACAGATACACACTACTATATAAAAAATAGATAAACAAAGAGGACCTGCTGTATAGCACAGGAAAATATTTTCTACATCTGTTAATAACCTTGTAATATTATGATTTAGTTATATTGATTCACTTTGCTATACATCTGCATCACTTTGCTGTACACCTAAAACGAACACAACATTGTAGATCAACTATACTTCAATTAAAAAAATATATTAAAAAAACAACACGGAGGTACAGACATACCAGTGTGTACTGACTAATACCAGCTACGGCTCACAGGAAGTGTCGCTTAAACACAGCAAGTCAGAGGCAAGGTCAAAGACCCTGGTTTTCTGAGTCTCCTCCTGAGATGCACATGTCATCTCAAGGCCATTTTCTCTTTGTACTCAATACTTGCCTACCTCAGTGGTAGGCTGCCATTAACACAACAGTTGGGTTATAGTCTGAACACCTTGGTTTTCTGTAGGCCTAGTTTACTGAGATGTTTGAATCCTTTCCCCAGTTAATTATGATGTTTTAAAAGAATTCTTTACTCTTGTAATTTCATATAATTTTGACTATTACAAAAACATTGTGGAGTTTCAAGTGAATGGGAAAAAAGTGGGCCTTCTTAATAGCATAAGTAACATAATAATAAGGACTGACTCCAAACCTACTATGTGCCTGGTTTCTTTCACACTCTAGAAACCTTTCTGCGGACTCAGACACTAAATTCAGGGGATGGCTGGTCACACTGCAGTTGCCAGGTGAATTAGAAAAAAATGGGGAAATAAAGCTTGTATGTATTTTTTAAATTGTTAACTAAGTAATAACATTCAATTATTTAAATTTAATTATTAGTCAACAATTAAATAATAACCTTTAAATTTAATAAAATTTAATAACCTTTAGATTTAATTTTAATTAAATTTAAAATTTTAATTTAATAATTTAATACTTCTTCAGAGTATTCTTTTTTTAAAAAGAAAAATTGAAGAATAGCTTGAACTATACGTAACTTTAAAGGATAAAGGGATAGAATTAATATGAACAGGAGCTGTGAATCTGTCCCTTCTTACTGATGATGGTGCAGGGTTAAGAACTCTAAATACCACCTCTTCACCTCCTCCTGAGTTTCTGCCAAATAACTGGAAACAAAAAGAGATCAGAAGATCATCATTAAGATATCAGTGAGGCAGGACTTCCCTGGTGATCCAGTGGTTAAGACTCTGCACTTCCAATACAGGGGCTGAGGGTTCATTCCCTGGCTAGGGAACTTAAGATCCCACATGCTACGTTGCACAGCCAGGAAAAAAAAAAAAAAAAGATGTAAGTTACTAGTGCGTGTGTGTGCGGGTGCTCACACACGTGGGATGGGGCTGGGGTGAGCAGAGTTTAGCTGTGGTCTGTGCAGGAAAGATCTGGAATCTGAAATAACCACAACTGCATTGGAAGGAGCTGCTCATAAGCCTTTTGATCATAAGTAGCCTCAGGCCAAAGTTACTGCCATACCCCAGAGGATTTTTGACTTCAACTTGGAATTCTCTAGGGAGAGTTGAAACAGGTGCTTGATCAAAGCCTGGAGGCACGAAGAAGGAGGGTTGGTTAACCACAGTTGCCGCTTTAGAAACGAAAGTGTGAAAGAAATACGTGTTATTTATTTATATGTTGGGATATTTAGTTGAAAGGCTTAAGAACCCAAAGGCGGGCATTAGGCCAGGATAAAGCTATTGAGTCCTGGCACTGTGGGCATCGCTACCATGATGCCAAGAACAGAGAGGAGAGGAGACCACGGGCCATAGTGGTAAATGACCCAGCCCAGTGAAGCCACTCCAACTGTTCCTCCTGGCCCGGAAGGGAGAGAGAATGTCACAGATGTCTAGAAGGAAAGTGATCTGCAAACAAGGGCTTCAAAATTGGTAAAGGGAATGAAAAGAACTAATTTCAATAACATTCAATAGACCAGAATTCATAGGTATGGCCACATCAGACACTTGGCAAAGGAGAATCTGACATTTGAGTTCTGACTACTGCTGAATGACCCTGAAGCTCTAGGACATGGAGCAACTGAAATTTTGCTGAGGGAGGAGCCTGAGTCATGAGTGACGCAAGGCTGGTGCATGGCTGAGGCTGAATGAGCCATCTAGGTAGGGAGCTGGCAGCCAAGTGACATCTATAGCCCACATCACTTCATTGTTAGCTACTCCTGGTTTACTGTATTCCTGGAACTCTGTCTTAGAAGAGCTGATGAAATGATTCTTCACTGCAGTTTATTTGGGAAAAACAATATGATGTTTCAATCTTCATGAATTAGGGGATCTGAGAAAGTATTAAATACCCACCCTTTACGATGCATCCTGAGACACCCATCCTTTGTAAAACAACATAAATTCATTCAGTCCTCATTAATTTTCAGTAATCTGTTCCTATTGGAATCAAATACTTTGAAAAGCAAATGGGGTGAGAGGAAGGAAAGAAGGAGTGGGAAAATGAGAATAAATGAGTGTGTCTTCATCATGCAGAGTTACAAAGTGGTGTGAGGTAGGGATCAACACAGGGCCATTGATGGAAGGACAGCTGTCAACACAGCTAGTGGAACCCGGTGCCACTAGCTTTGCAGATCTTCCCCTCCAGGCACCACAGGGCTTTGATTTCAACTCTGACTTGGAAGCTCAGAGTTGTGGGTGCTTCAAAAGGGAAACTAAACAATAGCTNACACAGGGCCATTGATGGAAGGACAGCTGTCAACACAGCTAGTGGAACCCGGTGCCACTAGCTTTGCAGATCTTCCCCTCCAGGCACCACAGGGCTTTGATTTCAACTCTGACTTGGAAGCTCAGAGTTGTGGGTGCTTCAAAAGGGAAACTAAACAATAGCTTGTGTCTTTTTCTTAATCACTAAAAACAGTTCACAAAAAATGCACCTTAAATTGTTTTCCCCATAGGCAAGGTCACCTTTACTTAGAACGAATCATTCCATTTCATAACCAGAAATGTTCTGCAACTCTATAGCCTTACTTTGCTAGAACTCCTGTCATCAATGTCTTCCAAGGACACACCTGTCCCTGGCTTTGCTGTGCCCTGCATGCATGCTAAGTCACTTCAGTTGTGTCCTATTCTTTGCGACCCTATGGAGGTGCCCTATGCATGCCTAAAAAGGAACCCTTCTTACATGGTGGCATATACATTTGCTTTATCTACTAGGAATCACTAGTGAATAGGGAGAGAATGTGTAGTGATGAAGGGTTGTTTTAGGCAGACAGACTAGTATTTCCAAAGATTCAGAGGCATGAATGAGCAGACAGTATTCAGCACAAATAGTTCTTATCTTTCCTATGTTTTGATGCCTAAAATTTCTTACACTCAAAAACTGGAATTAAAAGACTTAAAATGCAAATGCCTCCTGGAACTGCCCCATCAACAATCCTATTATACGAAATTGTGACTAGTCCATCAGGCAACTGGTATAATGCCAACCCGGTTCTTTCCTGTTCTGTTGGGAAGAGAAGATAAAAGGGCAGTGCCTAAAAGCTACCAAGAAGTGAGGTACAGACATTGACAAAATTGGCTGGCTCTATACTTGAAAGATTGGTTGGTCTCCAAATCATTAAGCAAACTGATCAAGTGAATTATAGGCAATTATTATTTTAATTTTTATTTCAATTTTCCCGAGGACAAATGCATTTAAAAACTGAATCTTGGCTCCCCCACATAATTAATTGATTTAGGGTTGTTCTCATTATGCTATCCTTTTGACAGTTTCTTGGGAATGACTGGTTTTATGGTCTTATCTAAATTGCAAAGCAAAATTTTGTAAGTTTCCCTTTTAGACCTTTAATTATTATTTTTTATTTTAGCATGTAATTTAATTGAACTTCAAGTGGTCTAAAATGATACAGAAGGATTCTTAGATAATAGAAAGCTGTAGTCTGAATATTTCTGCCTCCCTCCCAACTCCCAAATTCATATTTTTAAACCTAATGCCCAATGTGATGGTATTAGGAAGTGGAGCCTTTGGGAGGTGATTAGAGAAACGGCCTTTTGATTTACATGTCTGTCTCTTGTGAGTTTGCTTAAGATGTATGCAGTCCAAATAGACTGAACCATTCATGGAATATTGACAATACCATATTTCTGAGCCAAAAAAATGTTGGAGGGCCGTTTGTATGAATGCAATAAAGACTTCAACAAAATGTAACCTGGGGATACCTCTGGTCGCTTTCTCTGATAGCATATTTTGGGATCACATGTCCCTTTCTCACTGAAAAATAATTACATAGGTAGAGGGTTTAATTAATCCTCAATGGATCCCATATGACTGAATATACCTAATAAACAAATAGATGCTTGTTTTCCTTTCCTTTCCTAAGATTGCATTTATTCAATACACAACTCTTTGTAACTAATTGAATTTCATAATTCATTAGTTACATAAATTATGTGATGTCCGACTCTTTGCAACCCCAGACTTTAGCCCACCAGGCTCCTCTGTCCATGGACTTCTTCAGGCAAGAAATCTGGAGTGGGTTGCCACTTCCTTCTCCAGGGGATCTTCCCTACCCAGGGGTTGAACACAAGTTTCCTGCATTGTAGGCAGATTGTTTTACCGTCTGAGCCACCAGGAAAGCCCTTAGCTTATATATAATAGTATATAATTATGTACGATCATCTCATACAATAAGTTAAAAAAAATGCATCTCCTATAAATCTTCCCTACTATCAGCTTCTGCTTTTAATAGGTAACCAGTCACATAGAGAAGATGCAAAGCCAGGCCCTGAAGGGGTCAAATCCTGTGTACTTCCTTCATGCTCTGATGTACTCACCACAAGTACTCTAAATTCCTTCTACGTTTTCTTTCCCTACAGTGAAAACTCTCCAAAGGTTTTTTCTTATTTTTGAACTCTCTGTGATAAAGCCTCAATGCTACTTGTACTGTCCCTTTATTATGTTTCCAGGCCCTGGTCCTGAACTTGTGAGACTCTGCAGAGCTGGCACCCTCTCACTGCAGTAGGCACCCTGCTGGCACAGCCAATTTTGCAAGAAAGAATTTCAGTGCAAAGGTTCTGCAGACACTGATTGGCTCAGCGTGGGCTCTGCCAGGCCTCGGAGATGAGAAGAGGCAGCCTCCTGTCACCTGAGAGGGAATGAAGAAGAATCAGGCTACTCTCAGAAAGGGAATAATCAGCGTCCACCTCCCTTGCCTCAGAATGGTGAAAGGGTGGGGGCAGTTAGTGGATCAGCTCCTGTTTTTTACCTCTCATAGAAGGTAGGTGTGCTAACCAACCCAAAGTCTGAGTTCTTACTGACAGTCCAGACAGGAAGATTCAACCAAACCCCAAATCATGCTGAGGACAAATGCTAAGAAGTGCTAGGATCTCCCATCAATGGATGTACAGAACACATTGTTCTCACATTCACAGGATCAGTGATTCTTTGAACCAAAGGATCCATAGATATATCAGGTTGGTGCAAACACAATTGTGGTTTTGAACCATTAATTTTAAATCATTACAACTAGGCTCAAACACATCTTTATTAATTAAAAAGTAGGAACCATTACAATTAACACTTTTTTTTTTTTTTGGCCATTAAGAAATAAACTTGGTTATTCCTGTAGTATAAAAATCTGGGCCTTGGGATTTGATGAACTCTTGGAAAGCATCTTCTGCCTCCTGCTGGTTGTGGAAGCGTTTCACCTGCGAAAAGTGGTTGAGATGCTTGAAGAAGTAGTACTCAGGTAGTGAGAGCTCAGGTAAATATGGCAGATGAGGCAAAACTTTGTAGCCCAAATCATTCAATTTTTGAAGCATTGGTTGTATGACGTGAGGTGGGGTGCTGTCATGGGGAAGAACTGGGCCCTTTCTGTTGACCAATGCCAGCTGCAGGTGTTGCTATTTTCAGTGCCTCTCATTGATTGGCTGAGCGTACTTCTCAGATGTAATGGTTTTAGCAGGATTCAGAAAGCTGTAGTGGGTCAGACTGATAGCAAGCCATCAAACAGTGACCATGACCTTACTGTGGTACAAGTTTGGCCTTGGGAAGTGCTCTGGAGCTTCTCCTCAGCCCAGTCACTGAGATGGGGGTTGCTGGTTGTCATATTAATTCAATTTTCATTGCACGTCACAATCCAATTGAGAAATGGTTCATTGTTTTGTAGAATTCAGTTCAGTTCAGTTCAGTTGCTCAGTCGTGTCTGACTCTGCAACCCCATGAATCGCAGCACGCCAGGCCTCCCTGTCCATCACCAACTCCCGGAGTTCACTCAGACTCTCGTCCATTGAGTCCGTGATGCCATCCAGCCATCTCATCCTCGGTCGTCCCCTTCTCCTCCTGCCCCCAATCCCTCCCAGCATCAGAGTCTTCTCCAATGAGTCAGCTCTTCGCATGAGGTGGCCAAAGTACTGGAGTTTCAGCTTTAGCATCATTCCTTCCAAAGAAATCCCAGGGTTGATCTCCTTTAGAATGGACTGGTTGGATCTCCTTGCAGTCCAAGGGACTCTCAGGAGTCTTCTCCAACATCACAGTTCAAAAGCATCAATTCTATAGCGCTCAGCCTTCTTCACAGTCCAACTCTCACACCCATTCATGACCACAGGAAAAACCATAGCCTTGACTAGACGGATCTTAGTTGGCAAAGTAATGTCTTTGCTTTTGAATATGCTATCTAGGTTGGTCATAACTTTCCTTCCAAGGAGTAAGTGTCTTCTAATTTCATGGCTGCAGTCACCATCTGCAGTGATTTTGGAGCCC
>SJYX01008443.1:79416-172501 GCA_006410675.1 Oreotragus oreotragus | reverse complement strand
AACGCTGTAATAATCTGTCCACCAGCAGTGTATGAGAGTTCCAGCTGATCCACATTCTTGCCAACCCTTGGCATTGACCGCGGTTTTGCTTTTAGCCACTCCGTTGGCTGTGTAACGGTATCTCATGGGGGTTTTAATTTGCATTTCCCTGATGAATCATCTTTCTGGATATCTTCTTTTTTGAAATGTCTATTCAGGTGTTTTGCAGATTTTTTATTGGGGTTGTTTGTCTTTCTCTTACTGATATCTAGGATGTCTTGATATACGTTGGAATTGGGTTCTTTGTAGACGTGCTAAGTCATTTCAGTCATGTCTGACTCTTTGTAACTCTATGGACTGTAGCCTGCCAAGGATCCTTTGTCCATGGGATTCTCCAGGCAAAAATACTGGTGTGGGTTGCCATGCCCTCCTCCAGGGGATCTTCCTGACCCAGGGGTAAAACTCAGGTCTCATGTCTTCTGCACTGGCAGGCGGGTCCTTTACCACTAGTGTCACTGGGAAGCCCCTGTTAGACATGTGGATGGTGAGTATCTTCTCTCAATCTATGGCTTGCCTTTTTATTCTCTGAGTGGTGTCTTTAGAAAAACAATGCGTTCTCAGCTTTTAGTAGTTCAATATATCCATCTTTTAATTATGGTTAGTGCTTTTTGTGTCTTATTGAGGAATCTTTGTTTGCTTCAAATCTTGCCTCTTGAAACTCTGGAAGTCTGGAAGCCATAAAAAGTTGTGTATTTGACAGGTTTGGAAAAATGAGGATGATTAAGGCTTTTTTTTTTTTTCCAGGCACAGGTAAGGAAATGTGAAATGTGTTAAGAGGTCAAAAGGGAAGAGGCACAGGGGTGCCAAAGTGGGTGGAAATTTATAGGATTCTTTAGCAGTGCGTGGTGGGGAAGCAGTAATTAAGGGCTTATAATTGGAGTTGGCGAGGGAAATTTTTCTTGGGAGAAAATGTCAGTAGCAGCCATCAAACAAATCTGATGTATATCAAACGTTTTACTGATACCATTCCTACGCTTTTGCTACAAGCAGTAGTCACCTGACCAGGTTTAGCATAGGGATCCCAGCAGAGTCCTGCACAGATGGATGGTATGCAAACAACTGCGTGCCTTTCCTGGCACAAGGTGGACTGTAAGGAGTCAAACAGTCGGAAGCATCCAGTGCTTTTATTGGATACTTCTAGTGCCTCGCTTTTGATTGGTTGGTGGTGAGGCAACAGGGTGGTGCTCCAGGATTTTTGTGCGGGAAGAGTCATTCTCTGCCTGGGTGGGGCCCCGTGATTCCTGCAGAAGAACTCAAGGGTATCACATGTCTGTTCCTTAAGGAGGAACCAGGACTCCGTCCCAAGGCTGCACTCTTGCTTCTTGACTGCTCCTCCTTTGTTTCTGCATTCCCTCCCTTCCTTGATGAGCACCTGATCGAATCTGCCCTTTGGAACACAGGGAAGGTCAAGGAGGCTGAATGAAGCCTATTTCCGGCAAACAAGAAAGAGGGCAGGTGATGGACACAGAAAGGATTTGTATCCAGGAGGGTTCCACAGGACCCTACTTGGGTTTCAGTGAAACCTTACTTGGGTCTTGTGTTGGGAAAGATTGAAGGCAAAAGGAGAAGAGGGCAGCAGAGAATGAGATGGTTAGACAGGAATGGACATGAAGCTGAGCAAAGTCTGGGAGACAGTGGAGGACAGGGAAGCCTGGCGTGCTGCAGTCCACGGGCACACGGCTTAGTGACCGGCCAACAACGATAAGCACAGGGGAATCTGGACCTTACTGTCTCCAAGAAAGGAGTTTTTGTATAAAGGACGACTCGGTTACCAATCATGATGAAGATATACTGTCTCGTTTGCTGGTGTTTACTATGACACCTCTTACTCCACCTCCTGTCGCTGTGATCAGTTTTGTGTGGGTTCTGATCAGCTTCACGCAGGTGCAACCCGAGGACCCTGCTTCACCTCAGTGTCTGTCTCTCTCCATCTGAAGCTCCTCAGCTGGCAGAGAGGCAGGCACCCCAAAAACGCACTTGGTATTCATGCATATATAGCCCTAAAGGTAGGGGAGGTAGTAATTTTGGAGAGAAACTTTGGCCTGTGGTTGCTGGAAGCCAGCAGGTAGAGGCTTCTCCTTCCCTTTCCCTGGACAGAAATTTCTGTACTGTATTTCATACAGCGGCTCGAGCTTTCCATGGAATCCAGCAACCTGTAGCCGTTGCTGGGGCTGGGTTCCATGACCCATCTCTTCACTGGCTCCTCCTCCTTCCCTGCCTCCCTCCACCTGCCTCTGTTAGGGGAAGCACACCGACTGAGACCACCCACCCTGGCTGGGCACTACAGTAAACCATCTGCATGAGTTATTTTATGACAGGAGGTCCCGGTAAGGAACACGGAATTAATCAGGCACCACCAACCGGAAGGTTCGGGAAAGGTCAAAAGGAAATGCCACCTGTCCTTCCACCTCCCAGAACCTTGCTGGCACCCATCCTGGCTTGGCAATGAGCGCCCCACCAGGAAGGACCCTGAGTCAAAGTCACTGGCCAGAGGACACCCGGAAACTAATCCCATCACCATAAAACCTGAGCCTGAGAGCCACGTGGCAGAGCAGTTCTTCAGGGTTCCCTTACCCGACTGCTCTCCACCCAGGCGGCCCTTCCCAATAAATTCTCTTGCTTTGTCAGCTCATGTGTCGCCTCAGACAATTGATTTCCAATTGTTAGATAAAAGCTCACTCTCGGGCCCTAGAAAGGATCCCCCTTCCTGCAACGCCCCCACACTTGCTCCTTGGCTCCATTCACCAGTGAAATAAGTATCTGCACTTAAACTTTGCCTCAGGCTCTACTTTCTGGGGAACCCAGGCTAAGAGGGCACTGAACCAGGTTTCCACTTAATGGATTTTCCTTCATTAGATTTCAAACGTGGATCAATTTTACACTTCTGTAACTTCCAAGCAAGACTCAGACCTTTTGTAGGGAAATGACCATTATTAATTAAATTCATCCAATCAGCAGTACACGTCAGCTCCGTGGGTAATTTATTCAAGAATCAACAGGATTCTCTGTTAGCTGCAGAACTGAAAACGTTTCTCCTCAGACAGCTGTTGGACAGGAGCCAGGACCGGGATCCAAATTTATGCTGGTTCATGAGCTAATCAAGGCACTGAACTCAGTGAAACCAATTCAACAGATGAGAAAGAGGAAAAAGCTGACTGTTCTAGAAATGGGAACTGGACATTGGCTCTCATAATCAGGGCGTAGTCTTGCTCCCAATTGGAGGCCTTATCGGCCATGAAGGCCTGGCACCACCCCTGGTGGCCGAGGTGCTCAGAACGTGCTGCTAAGGCGGTCAAGAGGCAGCCTTCACTGGTACCACCAGAGGCAGTCATGAAAGTGTTGCGGATGGAGCCAGCGTACTCTGGAGTCGGGCTGTTGCGTGTGAAAGGTCCCTGATGAAAGCAGACGTTGCGAGGAACGTGTCCACAGCAGCCTGACATCTGCGGGGGTCCTGTGGCTCCGAGTCTGGCTTTTTTCCAGGTCCAGAAGCCCAGTGATGAGAAGTGTCAACAGATGGTTCAACTGCAATCTAGCTTCTTCCTGGCCCACGCGGGCCTTTCTCCTCCAGAACTCCAGCTCAGCAGCACTAGTTTACGTCACTACCGTGGGGCAGACAAACCACGACTTCTAGACCAACACATCCCGCCACCCTTAAGGAGCCTACGACCCTAGAGAACTACACTTTATAACTCTTCCAAATGAATGGACACATTTCAGAGCAATCGTCCTAGCACCGCAGGCAATTTTACAGGCTGTGAGGCAGTGTAGCAAAGAACAGGGAGAGAGGGGATGACACTGGCCAGGGTGATATCTACATAGCATTTTGAAAGCCAGTTTGTTCTATTCACAGAACCTGCTGGTGTCCCATTTTATTTCCAGATGCTCACATTTATCATACTCTGGTTGATATGGCAGTCTTCTCACCAGTGTCTGAGCTCTATTTTGGAATTCTCAGGCTTCCAAGGAGTGCCTTGCTCACTGTAGGAAAGCAGTAAATATTTCCGGAAGGCTTCTCTTTGGTAGGAAGACCTTTGAAAATTGAACTTTTCCTGGCCACCTTCTGCCCCTACTCCTCACCCCCTTGTCCTGGCCTGCTTTCACTTTCCCTCTCTAGCACACATCTCTCCCAACATACTCTTAACTCATTTATTCATCATATCCATGAGCTTCTCTCTCCTCCCACTAGAATATATCATAGTGAGCATTTCTGTTTTGTTCACTGATGTCCCCTATTACTAGAACAGGACCTGGCATATAATGTGCACTCAGTAAATACGAGTTAAATACCAGTAAATTTAAATACCAGTTAAATACCAGTAAACAACTGAGTTCTGGTACTTAAATACACTCAGAGCTAGTTTGTGCCTTTCCTTGTGATTCCAAAGCTCCATTTTGAAAAATAATATTTTTCATTTATCAATTAACTTAAACACACACACATTTGGGCTTCCCTGGTGCCTCAGACAGTAAAGAATCTGCCTGCAATGCAGAAAACCAGGGTTTGATCCCTGGGTTGGGAAGATCCCCCAGAGAAGGGAATGGCTACTCACTCCAGTATTCTTGTCTGGAGAATTCCATGGACAGAGGAGTCTGGCAAGCTATAGTCCATAGGGTTGCAAAGAGATGTGACTGACACACACACACGCGTATTTCTTTGGCTGCATTCGGTCTTAGTTGTGGATTTTCCTTGCATCATGAGAGATCTTTTGTCATGGCACAGGACCCTCTACTTGTGGCACTCACACACTTAGTTGCTCTGCGGCATGTGGGATCTTAGCTCCCCAATCAGGGATTGAACTCGCGTCCTCTGCATCGCAAGGTAGATTCTTAACCCCTGGGCCTCCAGGGAAGTCCAAATTCACCAATAAACTATTTACTGAGCATCAAGTCTATGGCAGGCCCTGTGTTGAGTGCTGGTAAACAAACATGAATAAGAGAAGAGCTTAGGGTAGGGAGGAGAGGTCTGCCTGCAAGTGGGGGCTACTGGAATGCAAAGCAGGAAGGACAATGACAGAGGCAAACACAGGGTGTCAAGGAAGCACAGAGGAGGGGCGTGTGGGCCTCAAGGAACAGCTAAGGCTCTGGCAGAAATCTAAGCCCTGCTGAGCTGAGGCTTAGTGGACGTTAACTGGAGAGTGTGTGAGGACAAGGTGAGGGAGGCATGTGGTCAAGGTGGTAGTCAAGAACAACAAACCTCCAAAGTCAAGGCCCATACTCAAAAGATAATGGACTTCCTTGCTGCTGTATCCTTCATTCAGCATCTATTTATTGTGTTCCTGTTCTGGGCCAAGCTGAGGATGCAGCAGCAGATAAAATACAACACTTTTGCCCTCATGGAGTTTACATTCTAGCAAAAGGAGACAGATATTTTTAAAAATAAATAAGTAAATTACATCATATATTATAAAATAAGTGCTATGAACAAAAATAGAGCATAAAACGGGGATGAGAAGAGATGGGGAAATGCATTGCAATGCTTAGGGCTTGAATATATCTACCCGTCTTGGGACCATCCCCTAATATCCTCTATTAGAAACTTTGCTGAAGGTGGTAGTGGCCAGCCTATGGCTTTATAGACCTTTATTGAAAGAAGCAGGGGGAAATAAAGAAGTTTTCATGCATTACAGTAATGATTACAGTAATTACACTTTCTATTAAATCCTGTGAAAGCCCTAAAGTAATTATGCAACAAATAAACAAATGAAAGGACACTCAGACACAGGCATTAGACAAAGTTGCTGAGAGGAGGCCTGAGGCAATGAGGAGACACACAGACTCTGAGCCAGACTGCCTGGGCTTGATCCCAGCCCTGCCACTTGAGCTGTTATCTGCAAAGCCTCCCTCTCCCCAACCGTGAAAGAGAGAAAGAGGTTTGTTATTCTTGAACACCACCTTGACCTCATGCCTCCCTAACCTTGTCCTCACATGCTCTCTAGGTACTGACTTACCATGGGAGTCTGAAGATTCAATGAGATGACATGAACATACACTTTAGTACAGGGGCTGACCTGTTGTAAGCACTCAAAAACGTTCAGCAGTATGAGTACAGCCAAATAGGGCTCCATCAATGACCCTGGAGATCATCCACTCTTATCTTAGACAAATGGCCCAGTGCACAGCATGGAGTGTGAGAAGTCTGAATTAAGGGAGAGAGAGGCAAATGTGGTTGCAGGTGGGGGTGGGCTAAGGGTGTTTTTTTTTTTTTTTTCTTTTTTAAATTGTGAAACTATGATAACATATTTACAGGAGACTTGGAAAATACAAAACAAAGTTACATATAGTTACACTATGAAAAGTGAAAGTGAAAGTCGCTCAATGATGTCCTGCTCTTTGCGACCCCATGGACAGGGATCCGACAGGCTCTTCTGTCCATGGAATTCTCCAGGCAAGAATACTGGAGTGGGTTGCCATTCCCTTTGCCAGGGGACCTTCTTGACCCAGGGATCAAACCTGGGTCTCCTGCATAGCAGGTAGAATGTATTACAATTACTTTTTAAGTAGTTAAATTAAGATCTTTAGTTGGAGTTTCACTACCAAACTCTCAAAAATTAATAGAATGAATATAAAGAAAAGTTAGAAGGATATAGTAGACCTGAAAAGTACCATGAACCAATTCAGCATAATTTATAGAGATTTATACAATTTTGATGCTTTTGAACTGTGGTGTTGGAGAAGACTCGAGAGTCCCTTGGACTGCAAGGAGATCTAACCAGTCCATTCTGAAGGAGATCAGCCCTGGGATTTCTTTGGAAGGAATGATGCTAAAGCTGAAACTCCAGTACTTTGGCCACTTCATGCGAAGAGTTGACTCATTGGAAAAGACTTTGATGCTGGGAGGGATTGGGGGCAGGAGGAGCAGGGGACGACCGAGGATGAGATGGCTGGATGGCATCACTGACTCGATGGACGTGAGTCTGAGTGAACTCCGGGAGTTGGTGATGGACAGGGAGGCCTGGCGTGCTGCGATTCATGGGGTGGCAAAGAGTCAGACACGACTGAGCGACTGAACTGAACTGATACAATTTTCACATGAGAGTAGAATACAAACTCTATTCAACTTCCCGTAGACTATAAACTAGGAGACATAGGAACATATTCAGGGACATAAAACAAGGTGAAAAATTTCATGGTCTGAAGGTACTGAAATCATACAGAATCTGTTCTCTTATGACTGTGGAGTTATGCTAGAAATCAGTATCAAAAATGTTTGAAAATAGCCCACATATTATTAAGTGCAGTGTGACATTTACCCAGGGAGATCTTTGACTTAGCCATTGAAAACCTCAATAAAGTTAGAAGACTGATAAAACACAGGAGGTGATTGCAGAGAAGAAAGCATTTAAATGAGAAATTAATATCAAAATGAAAAATTAATATCAAAGATATTTAGAAAACTCCATGTATTTGGAAACCAAATGTTCACTTTTAAATGACAGGTGTATCTAAGAAGCCATAACAAGGAAAATTAGAAAAATATTTGTAACAGAATAAATATGAAAAGAGAATTTACCAGAATTTGTTGCATGCAGCTGAGGCTGCTCAATGCAATTTATGGGTACTTTTAAAATGCATAATCCAGGGTGAAATGAGATCAAAGGTCCTAAGTGCATGACAGCTGGATAAGGAGGGGAGGGAGGGAACAAGCAGCTGGTATAGAAAGATGGTGCAAGTTGGGCAGAACTTCAGGCTGGGAGCTGGGACTTGAAAAAGAATACACTGGAGAAACTGCAAATTTCACCTGAAGAGGAAGATCCAGTAGTACGGGAGATGGCTGCATAACCGTCTTCCAAGAACAAGAGTTTTTTTGGCAAAGAAACAGCAGACTTGCTCTGTTTGCTGAAAGAGCACACAGTTACTAGAACAAATGGGTTAAAATGACAGGGTTTTGGTAAAAAAATAAATAGTCATGGTAAGGAGTGAGGGCTCCGTCCCTAGAGGGATTCAAGGAGAGGCTAGAGGGGAGTTGGCTACAGCAAGCAGGGGGCCCTTCATTGTCCCTCCAGTTCTTTCTACCCTGAAATCTTGACTTTAAGCCCCAACTAAGAAGACAAAAGCAAGAGGCTCAGGAGGAATCTGAGCTTGAATAAAGTCAAAGCTGATCAATAAGAAACAGATGGGGGTGAGCCTGCTGACATGGAGAAATTTGCAGAAATGAAGCCAGGAGGGAGTGGTAACATAGTCCATGAAGACCGTCCAAAATATTGTCATGCTTAATCCCCACCATCATCCGGGGAGGTCAATGTTACCCTCATGGCCATTTCGCCATGAGCAAAGGGAGGTCTAGAAAGCCCAAATCTTGCCCATGTACTGTGCTAGCTAGAAAGGGCAGACCTGTAATGGGAGCCCAGTTTTCTGACTTACAGTCCAGTGTTCTTTCCAGTGCAGTCTACAGAATTTCCATGTAGGATTAAGACGGAGGGATCAAAAGTGAAGAGATGGAACTTCCTGCCTGCCAGTGCTGGGAACAGGGCTACTCCTCACTTTACAGCATTGTCCTCCACTTCTCCATGTCTAGACTTGGAGTGGGCAAGCGTAGGACAATTGAGAGTGGTGGGAAATGAAGCATGCTTGTTCTGTTGACAAGGGCAAACTCTTCAGCCAGTTGTAACTGGAGGGAAGGGTGAACCAGTGATGCCAGCTCCGCCAATCTCTTAAGAGAAGAAGGATACAGACTTTAAATAGAAAACCTCCCCAAACTTTAACAGCTAAGCAACAAGGAATTCAGTTTATCAAAACAACACTGTACAGAACAAATAAAACCCATCTGAGGATCTGGGTCACAGGTGGTCATTTTGCAACTTGTGATATAAAACCTTACCTTTTAGATGAAGCTAGTCCTGATGTGCCCAGTGTGGAGGTAATCATTCTTCCTGGAAGCCCCATGTTACTAAGTTTGCACCTTTCTCTTGGCACTTACACTAGTCAGTCCTGCTAGACTGTAGCATTTTGAGTTTTTTCCACTCTTTGGAGATTACATGGTGCTCCATTCAGATTAGGTACTTACAAATAGCCTTGAACTTGGATTAAGCAGAAAAAGAGTTGAAAGATCTGCTTTTGCTTACATGGTAAGTCAATAAAAGGGGCTGATGAGTAAAAATATTTCCAGATTCCAAGCCTGGGTAATGATGATAATTTCCTGGAATAACTGTGTAGGTGGATCAAGCAGCAGGTTCAAGGGAAAGTTGAAGCATTCAGGGTTGATTATATTGTGCTCATTCAGAATTTAAGAGCTTAAAGTACTTTTTGAGTTTATTTCCCTTGCATCCACAAGAAAGAATCTGAGGCCAGAACATCATCAGGAAGTCATTATAAAATGTTTGTGCTCAGAGCTTCTATTCTATAACACAAATTAGAAGGAGCACTGAATGGGGGCATGGTGGTGCACGGCACATACTGTCCTGGTCCAACACAGTTTATTTTCCAATACTGTTTTTTTTTAAATAATAAAGACTGACTGAAAGTTCCTCCAAAGACATCTCTTAGCTGATTTAATACATGATCTCTGCCTGCTTCTCTCTTTTCAGTACTGGCAATAAATTGCTGCTCTTAACATTTTTTTTTTTTTTTGGTCACAGTATTGAACAAAAGGAAGCAATTGATATCACTAATATTGTGACCTCATGGGAGAATTTGACCTGAGTTATCTTTTTTTTTTTCCTTGCAGCCTTGAAAGACTTGGCTTCTTTTTTCTTTTCTTTTCCTTTCTTTCTTTCTTTCTTTTTTTTTTTTTTTACTACAATGGATATGCCCTGTACTCAGACAATTGTTTGGATTTCAGAAAAATGACATATAATTTTGTGGATGGGTTGAATAATGTGATCTTCAATATAGCAGAATCACTGTATTTTTTTTTTACTGTACTTTTAATAAAGCTAAATCTCACTATTGGACTCAGTCGAATTTAAGGTATTTTTATTATCAGTGTTTACAGATGAAAGAGGCAAGAAAAATAATAGCCATTTATGACTGCCTTCATTCTTTAAGTACATTCTTATTCCATTTCCAAAAGCCTGAGGAGTGCGTTATTATATCTACCCTACAGATGAGAAAACCATGACTCAGAGATAAAGAAAACTTTTCACAACTGCAAAATGAGTTAACTGCCAGGGTTAGAGGTCCAGCCCAGACTGGTCTCCCCTTTGCATGTTGCCCACTGGTCATCTAGGGGTCTTTCATTCCAATGGTCGGCCAGAGAGAAAAAATCTCGAGTGCCCTGAGGACCTACACCCAGGCCTTCTGCCTCATGATTCAGAACTCCTTCTGTTTCCCCAAAGCCATGGCTGCGTCACAGACTCCATTGCATCTATGAAGGGCAGAGGAAGGCTGAAGATGCCTTAGTACCTACAGGGGCAGAAGCTTGCTAGTTTATTCAACATAATGCCAGCCCTACCCAGTGACTGCAAAGGATCTGAACGATACTCTGTATCTCATTAGAGATGGCCTTGCCATCTGTTGATAAAGACCCATCTGCAAACAGACNCAGAGGAAGGCTGAAGATGCCTTAGTACCTATAGGGGCAGAAGCTTGCTAGTTTATTCAACATAATGCCAGCCCTACCCAGTGACTGCAAAGGATCTGAACGATACTCTGTATCTCATTAGAGATGGCCTTGCCATCTGTTGATAAAGACCCATCTGCAAACAGACGGAACAATTCAAGTGAAGAGCAGCCATACATAAAGCAGAGAAGTGCATGGGACGCTCCGTCAGCAGGGAAGAACGGCAAGTGCCAAGTTGTGGAGACGGGACGGGAGAGGCTGCCTGCCGGGGCTCTAACCTCGCCAGTGGGCCTAGGAGGGAGCAGTCATGTTGGCGAGAGCCTACTCGTACCTGCCATGCCTGTCAAACCCCAGATCAGAGCTTCACTCTTTCCTGGAACTCGACAAACTTCTCCGAAGACTGCTTTGAGGATCGTGGCCTCCTTCTGGGCTGTCATTCGACATAGGTGAATTCTGCCACTTGAGCTATCAAGTCACTTATTTAAAGGGTCCATGCGTCACTGGCACTAGAAATTGCTATGTGTCCCTCCATATCCACCTTTCTCCTTTGCTTATTCTGATTTTTAACTGGGCACAGGGCCACCTGGAACACCATGATATTCTCAGCCTCTGTTTCATCCAGATGTGTCCACGTACCCAGGTTTTGTTTGGCTGAATCTGAGAGGAAATGATACCTGCAAATTCTGTCCTGAGAGGCAGAGAGGCTCCTTCCTCCTCCTTCCTCCATCCTGCTGCCTAAAACAAGGCCAGCAACAAAATAAGGCACCATTACTGCATTCTCTCATTTAATTTTTATTCAGCGTCTACTAAATATAGACTATTGTACTGGGGCAAGACCACTGGCATGATGGCAATACTTAACTAAAAGGAGATGGCATCAAAATTCTCTTTTTTTTGGCAGCACTGCACAGCTTTTGGGATCTTAGTTCCCTGACCAGGAATTGAACCTGCGCCCTTGGCAGTGAAAGCACAGAGTTCTAACCACTGAACTACCAGGTGATTCCCAAACTCTCCTTTCCCTTTGATTTGTATTTGCCAAACTTGGAATGTTAGCCCCTAGGAACATATTTTAGCAATAATATAGAGGTTTTTTTTTTTTTTTTCCCCCGCATGGGTATTTGCTCTCCGGAGGAACCCAGAATAGTCTAGGTCCAATGTTTAACATCACCACATTTCTATTTCCAAGTTGTTACAAATGTGAAGAGGCAACAGGGCATACTTGAATAAAAAACATTTGCCTGTTATTCTAAATCAGCTTCCCTTCCCACAGATCAAATGATTCCCAGGACAGGGACCAGGATTGGGATTCCTGATTTTTGACTCCCAGCTCTAGAAGACAATCAATACATGCCTGCTGAATTGAATGCATCCCTGAATATCCTGGGTATAGCACTAACATCTGCCCTTCCTCCTCCCACACTCGTTGAATGGCAACCTAATGACATCCTCAAGCAGTTGCTTTCCTCTTTGACCTCCTTCCTCTTTAGAAAGACAAGACAGGGGAATAACAAAAGATAAGCAACGTAATTCAAGGATGCTCGGACTCTGCAGATTCTCATTCGCTCTGGCTGGCACGAGGCAGCCCCTTCTCCGTGCCAGTCTCTGCAGCATCAGCCTGGGTGCATCCATAGTCACACTTAAGCAGGCAAGGATCTTGTGTCAGACTGGGCGGAGAGCTGTGCCCGTGTTTAAGACGCTTCCCATGGCCCGCTGGATTGGTCTTGAGCATACGGTCCAAATTCCTTCACAACATGGGCCCGGCGTCTGTATAAGGCAGCCCCCCACCCAGGGCTCTCCTTCCTAGGAGTCACCACTCTCTTGGCATTTCTGCTTTGGTGGGGGCTCCTCCCTTTTGCAAGGAGCCCCTCTCCTATGTCCATCTTTTCTTTATCTGTTGAACACCTACCTAATCTTTAAAGGTGTAACTCAAGAATTACCTCCTTGGGGAAACCTCCCCCTTTCAATGCAGACCTACCTCCTAGAGGTTTCCACAGTGTACTGGGCTAACTCAAACCACAGCCTTTTCTGAGTTCTATGTGTCTATTTCTTACCTTTTCCTCCATCAGCTGTGAACACCTCAAGGGCAGGAGGCATGCCTCCACTCCTGAACTCACAAGTACTGAAGCAGTGTCTACTACCTACCAAGTGCTCTGCCATATTTGTTAAACATCAAATGAATGGACAAGATGTCTCACTCATACTAAACATAGGCATCAGCAATAACTTATTGATCATCTATATCCTAATAGCCCTTAACCTAAATCCGTATCTTTTTTTAGGATGCAAGAAAGTCATAAATAAGAGACAACATGAATTCAGGTTTTTCTGCCTCCAAAGACCAAGCCACTTTCCACTATACCATTGTACCAAGTTACTTCTTGGTTCTGCCTCCAAGAAATATGAAATGAGAATGTGAAGTAACTATATGTGGAACTATGAAAGTCATAAATAAGAGACAACATGAATTCAGGTTTTTCTGCCTCCAAAGACCAAGCCACTTTCCACTATACCATTGTACCAAGTTACTTCTTGGTTCTGCCTCCAAGAAATATGAAATGAGAATGTGAAGTAACTATATGTGGAACTATATGTGGAATATGACACAAATGAATTTATCTAAGAAACAGAAACAGACTCACAGACATAGAGAAAAGGCGTGTGGTTGCCGAGGGGGAGGCCAGTAGCGGAGCGATGGATTGGAGGTTTGGGGTTGGTAGAAGCAAACTCTTACATATAAAATGGATAAACAACAAGGTCCTGCTGTACAGCACAGGGAACTATATTCAGTATTCTGAGAAAGGCCATGAGGGAAAAGAATATGAAAAAGAATGCATATATGTATAACTGAATTACTTCACTCTACAGCAGAAATTAATACAATATTGCAAATCAAATATCCTGCAGTAAAATAAAGCGATAAAAAAGGAATGTGAATTAACATGCAGCAAATTTGAATGCATCGATTGAGCACATAGTTTGGAGAATACTTCTAACCTGAACTGCTCAATGAAAAAATATTTCCCACCTAATCAGAAGGGCGGCATCATAAAAAAGTTTAAAAATCATAAAAAAAGAGAAGAGTGACATGAAGATGCATTCATTGAAGGAGGGTTCAAGTCTGCTGAGGTTTACATGAATGCTGATTGTGGTTAGTCATACAGTGTTACTTAAATATAGAATATTATTTTGCTGAGCACCAGAAAATAAAGTACATTTCCCTACAAAGTAAAAATATAAAATAGATCATCTACTATCCATCTCATTAATAATTCAAATCTGCTGCTTCTCCATCCAGGCAATGAATAGCAGGGCTTGTAGCTTAGTTATTATTTTCATTGGTTTGAAGTATCATGGAACTGTTTACTAGTTCTATGACACAAGCTAATAAGCAGTCAGAGGTAGGGGTACATGGCAGAATACAGAGTTTCTAGGGCAAAAGGCCTATTAAGCAAAAGAGAAACTGAGCTTACCTTGGGTAATTAATTAAATTTCCACCTATCTCCACAGTTTTAAAGTAGAAATGGGAAGTAAAAGTCAGCACTGGAAGTATTTCAATTATAGTTTAGCATAGCTATGATGAAGCTAGTCTACCATCCCATTTGAAGGTGGCACAGTAGTAAAGAATATACTTATCAGGGCAGGAGATGTGGGTTTGATTGCTGGGTCAGGAAGATCCCCTGGAGTAGGAAATGCCAATCGACTCCAGTATTCTTGCCTGGAAAATTCCATGGACAGAGGAGCCTGGCAGGCTACAGTCTTTCAGGTTGCAAAGAGTCAAACATGACTGAGCACAGCACAGCTCAAAGACAGGTGTTTAAATATGATTTGAGAAATGGGTTCTGAGTTCAACTTCTCTTTTTCCTGATAGGCATCTAGCCGTAAAGCCTCTGCATTCCACCATAGACACTGCTTTCAGAATGCTTGTTAAAACTGGCCTTGGGTCTGGAAATCCAGACTAACTATCTGGATCTGTGAGTCCTCATGCCCCGGCTGACTCAGCTGCTTCCCACTGTGGTTCTCTGACCTCAGTGTGAGGCTGAGGCAGGGCACTGCTTCCTCTGTGCAAGGCTGAAAACTTCAGGAAAGAGTCTGTTGAAGTAGGGCCAGTTAGGGAGAAGTGAACTGGGAAGAAAACTCAAAACTCTGTATAAGAAGTTTACAACTACTAATGAAGATGAAGATGATGATGATAAAGGCTGACATCATTACCAGTACACGTGACGTCTGCAAGATCCCATGTTAAGTATTTTATATATTCAAATGGCCTTAATCCTCACTGCCAACCTATGAGGTAAGCACTGTTTTCTTCCTATCATAACTGAGGAAACTGAGGCATGGAGAGGTAAGGCTCTCTGCTCAGGACCACACAGTAAGCAGCCAAGTGGCCAAATAGAGAATTCCAACCAGGATGTCTGACTTGGAGACTGGGCTTGCTTCCTTCTCGTGTACCCTCCGTTAGCAAAGGAGGCCTCTCTATAAGTCAAAACAGCATCATCCTGTCTGGGAAAAATGAAACTGTGTGGAATAAAGGCCAACACTGTATAACGACAGAGCACAGGCTTTTGCATCCAACAGGACTGTTACCCTCTATATGTCCAGAGCCTCCTGTGAGGTTTTGAATATGGAAGGCACTCAATACATAGTTGATGAATGAATGAATCAAAGCACTTTGTCCAGTGCCTGATAAATAGTAAGTGCCCAATACACTGTTGCTATTCTTGAGTTGGCTCATTGCTTACTCACCCTGTTCCAGGAAGGTGGCCTGAGGTGGTTTTTCTTAGTCAATACCTAAAGGGACAGTGAAGTCACATAAGAAGAAATCAATTCTCTTAGCTGTACTATTGATGCAGGCTATAATTATATACCGAGAGATCTTGTTTAGTGTTATGCATTAAATCCTAATCCAAAATTCCCTTGATGAATCACGCAATCTTGTTTAACCTTGGAGATTTCCAGTGAGAAAGCTGAGTTTTTAAAAAATAATTTGAAAGCCTTGTGCAAAAGTAAAATAATATCATTGCAATCAAAACCTTCACCACTGCTGTTCTACGATTCTTCAGAGATCACCCTTCACTCAGTCCTGGAAAATGTTCACTGACATCTAGAAAGAGGTGACGGAGCTGTCATATCCATTATTATCCATCTATTGGTGAGCCCCTGGGTTTTCCAGCACTTTTTTTTTTCCCCAACTAGATGGCATTATTAGATTTTGAAACAGATTTTCAAATGAAATCCAAAACACAGGCTCTGCCTAGAACTGCCACTGTTAGATTTATTAAGAAAAGTAAGTGATCTCCACTACTGATTTATGTAAAAGTAGTACTCCCAACTCTGATAAATAATAGAAGACAAAAAAAGTATTTTGAACACTAGAGGAAATACTACCTATGAGTTAAAAGTCTTATCCTCTAAGATGTACATCTTTTTCCCCCCAACAATTGATGAATGGCTTGTTAATCCTTATGGATATTTTGGCAGGAGAAAGAGTGAAGCGTTAAAAAAAAAAAAAAAAGAGTGAAGCAAACCACAGTTCAAGACCCAGTTCTACCAATTAATAACTGTTGTTGTTGCTGTTTACTTGCTAAGATGTGTCCTATGCTTAGTGACCCAATGGACTGTAGCCCACCAGGCTCCTCTGTTCATGGGATTTCCCAGGCAAGAATACTGGAGTGGGTTGACATTTCCTTCTCCAGGGGATCTTCCTGACCCAGGAATCGAACCTGTGTCTCCTGCTTTGGCAGGTGGGTTCTTTACCACTAAGTCCCTTGGGCAGACCCTAATAGCCGTATGATTTTATGCAAAAATTTAACTTCTCTGTCCAGAAACCTGTTTAAAACAGAAAATGGGTACCTCATGCTGTTATGGGGATAATAAGGAATATCCTAATATGTGCCATGTACTCAGAAGTATTTAGTGAAGGAGAAGAGTCGTTAGAATTTTTTAAATTGTTTATCTTGACAACATAAAGTATTGAACCATGAAAATGACTATCTCCGGGGGGTTACATTTGCCATCACGTGGGATGATTTAATGCTTAACTTAGTAAATATTCCCCTGCTCATCAAATCTTTGGGGTACAACTTAAAGACTGCTCACTTATTACTTTAGAACCACTACAGATGCAGGAAAAGTATGTTACAACTAAGTAGCAAGCTATCTTATTGTTGAGACAAGTAGAATATTAGTAAAGATGTTATTTGGAGGTGGAATGAAAGCTGGTCTGCAGTCCAATATAACAGAGATAAATTTATTAAAGTTATCTTTCTGGAAGTGAAGGGTAGAGATATTTTTGCAAGTATTTTTAAAAATTCATAGTTTAGGACTTGTATATTAGATTCTGGAGAGTAACTGTGCTCGTGGACTGTAAGGATGTAAACGTTTTTTTGATATATAACAATAAAACGAAAAGGTCATGAATTTCTTCCCGTCCCCTTCCCAATCACACTCCCCCTTGGAGGATTGTTTACCAATTGTTGAGATTTTAGTTCAACTTTTGACCAGGAACCTTCTCTGGGTTCTCAAGTCCCCGACATGGTTAGAAGCTCAGTTTCCAATAACTGGTTAGACAGGCCAGAGAGGAAGAGAAAGAAACCTTTCATGGTTAAGGAAAAAAACTATATTTATATATAGTATACACATGCAAAGGGGCTTCCCAGGTGGCAGGAGTAGCAAAGAACCCTCCTGCCAGTGCAGGAGATGGAAGAGACATGGGTCCGATCCCTGGGTGGGGAAGATCCCCTGGAGAAGGTTACGGCAACCCACTCCAGTATTCTTGCCTGGGAAATCCCAAGAAGAGCTTGGTGGGCTACAGTCCATGGGGTCGCAAAGAGTCAGATACAACTGACGCGACTGAGCACACACATACTCATACACACACAAAACATTTTCATGAGTGTGTGCACGTGTGTGTATGTACAGGTGTGTATTTTCCCCCGGAGAGAGACCTTTACCCAAAAGAGGAATACAAAGGCACATCCGGTGAGTATTTTCTAGGGAAGGTCTTAACTTGGTGGATATTGTATTCTCAAACATTTTTAAGATAAATTCTCCATTCTAGATAAGAGTGGAGAGTTCACAACTTCTTTTACCCTGTTTGAAGTCCTCATTAAATTATCTCTTAGTCTTTTTTGAACTAGTACCTTGGAATGAGCTTAGATTTAGAGCTTGGAAGGAATACATTCCCTTTACCCAAAGAAGTTTTCCCATTACATAAAGAATTCTAGGCCAGGCATGGGCTAGAGGGTTTATGACCTCCCTGGAAAGCTGGGTTATTCACCGCAAAGCTGTGATGCCATTTAAGCTTACAACCTAAGCATATCCAGTGATAATAACTGTTTCAGGTATCATTTTCTTTTCTATTTGTCAATTTTAAGCTTCATCAGAAAGTACTAAAACAGGCTATTATAAATTGTTGATAGCTGTATTCAGAATCACTAAGGTTGCAAAGAGTACTCCCTGAGTTACACATTAAAATCTGCTTCTTTAGGAGAATAACATTAATGAAGCCGCTGTTTTGTTGCTATTGCTTTGAATAAATCTGACACTCAGAGGTAGCAACTGTCAACGTCTGAATTACTTTCCCACAGTTAAAAGACTCGAAATGGAGAGGCACGTTTTCAGTTGGCTTTCCTGCTTTACCATGTCATTAGTTGAATACGTTCCTTGCCTCTCCCTGAGGTGACAGGTGGCTGCAAAATCTGCCTGCTAACCTTCTCAGGGAGCATCTGTCACTTGTAAAAAATCCCTTCTTCCCACTCTGAAAGGTGTTTGGTACTTTCTTGAGAGGTGAGATAATATTCAACAGTACACATTTAAACATGGTAAGTTTCAGGTACTTTTTAGAGTTACCGTCTAACATTCAGTTTTACATTAACACATTTATTTCCAAAATGGCCTCAGTTCTAATCCATTTTGTTACCAGCGGACGAACACACTTTTGTTGTGAGGGTCAGAATCTGCCATCAGGAAGCCATCCCGTCCTCCACACCACATCCTCCCTACACATTCCTTTTTGGTTTTCAGAAACTAAAGATGGTCTGGAGATGTAATGTGAAATAAATATTATTTAAAATTCTGGGGTGGGGAGGGAGGCTCACAATGGAGCGCAATATATGTATACAGATAACTAATTCACATTGGTGTACAGCAAACACTAACACAATATTGCAAAGCAATCATACTCCAATTAAAAAAAAATAAAATTCCAGCCGTTGAACAATGAGGGTTTCTGTCAACTTTAACATTTGGTCCCTAAAATTTACCACAAATATCCCCAGAGGGTTTCAATGCTTGAGACGGAAATCATATACAACTCAAATTCTTCTAAGCTGCTGAGTGAACACCGTGGTTTTTGAAGATTCTGAAAGAGCTTTAGAGCTCTACAGAATCAAAGAGGTCGACGGCGGCCAGGTCCCCTGCCCAGCACTGCATTTGCAAAGCATAAGAAACAGGCGTGAAGCTGGACAAGCTCTCCTAACAAATACCCACAAGCTTCTCTTCCAGATCAACCCTGCGATACCCCCCAATACCCACATTTTCATTTGCGTCACTTGTCTCTTCCCAAAGCAGAGGGCAAAGCGTATCACACCAACTCTGCTCCATCAGCCTCCTCCTCTGCATCCTGCCAAACAAAACTAGTCATGGAATTTTCACTGGTTCAAATGACAAATAGATTTCAATGTACTAAGTGGCCAAGATGTGCTGGCTTTTTCTTTTCATAACTCACACAACAGCATGACACAGACTATGAGTCAGTCATATACGTTCGTGTGAAAAAAGTAAATGAAATTCAAAAAGCAAAAAGCACTTTTCTCAGCATCATTCCTGTGTGTCCAGAAAGGTTAAGAGACTCGCCCGAGGTTGCATGGATTGGGAGGATATTGGGAAATTCTCAAAAACAGGGGAGAGAAAGTAGGACTTTAGAGTCACCTTGGAAAGGCCCTGGACTTCGAGATGGGAAGGAATAGTCCTACAGCAATCCTAGGATTTCAAGTGTATGAATTATTACTCTGGGAATAAATTTCTGCTTCTATTTCCCCCTCTTCCAAGAGAACCACCAGGCTTAAAACATAACATGAGGGATTTAGCTTAAGCACAATTTCAAACAGGAGTAGCATGAAAAAAATAAAAACTGTGGTATGAAACCTTGACAGCCTCAGTAGGTCCCTGAATGAATGAATGAATGATGGAAACAGGTTAAAGGGAGGGCTGAGTAAAAACACATCAGATAAGGTAGCCTCTCTTCGCCTCTACTGTTCCCACTACTGGTAGGCTTTTCCCTCAGATCGACACACAGCCCTTTCACTTATTTCAGATTCCTGAATGACGCTAGAATAATGACATTTAAGAAACTGCCACCTTGCCAGAAATGCTTCTACTGGCCACTCATTCAAAAGTGGTCAATGGAATTTATGGAGAGAAAAATATGATGAAACGCATCTGCCTGATTTCCTCCTCTTTGGGGGACTATTGATCTAGCAGTCCTGGCAAAATTTCAGAAATAGGAACTTGAAAGGCCCCCAGTGAACCTCCCTTCCAGCAATTCACCTCCTCACTCGGCTCCATCTTTCTTCAAAACCCTCATCACTGCTTGAAATTACATGCGTGCTGTGTGCTAAGTCACTTCAGTCGTGTCCAACTCTCTGCAACACCATGGACTATAGCCCGCCAGGCTCCTCTGTCCATGGGATTCTCTAGGCAAGAATCCTGGAGTGGGCTGCCAGGCCCTCCTGCAGGGGATCTTCCCAACTCCAGGACTGACCCTGCGTCTCTTATATCTCCCTGCTTTGGCAGGCGGCTTCTTTACCACTAGCACCACCTAGGAAATGACAGTACACATTTATTTACTAGTTTGCTGTCTGCTTTCTTGGGTTAGAATGTGCACTCTCTGAGGGCTGGAATGGTTGTCCTGTCCATCTCCCAGTGCTGAGAGTATCGCCTGGTCAGGAGTTAAGTGCACTGAACATATGTTTATTTTTTAATTGAAGTGTAGCCGATTTACAATGTTATGCCCATCTCTGCTGTACAGCAGTGACTCAGTTATACATATCTATCTATCTATATATGTATATAGATAGATCTTTTTAAACTTTTACATTTTATTCATCATGGATTTTTGTATTTTCTTTTCTTTTTTTTTAATGGTGCAAGAAATATTATTTAGTTACTGAGTTTCTTCACCATGGGGCATGTGGGATTCTAGACCCCAGACCAGGGATCAAACCTGTGCCCCCTGCAGTGGGAGTGCAAAGTCCTAACCACTGGACCATCAGAGAAGTCCCTTGTTAACTGTTCTTTTCCTCTATGGTTTATTGCAGGAGACTGGATACCATTCCCTGTGCTGTACTGTAGGACCTTGTTGTTTGTTTAGTATAAATAGTTTGCATCTGAATCTCCAGCTCCAAGGGTTTTTGAAACTTCTGATCTTCTTATATGACCTGCCATGTTGCCTGCCTGTCCTAAGGAACAGAAAGAAGCTTTATGAGCCCCTGTCTCCGTATGGATGCCCATGGAGACAGGACTGGATCCCTGGACTTGAATTAGGAGCCTTCCAGCCCAGAGGGGAGGCATCCACCCTCTTTCTGTGTGGGAAACTCTCATTGCGAGAAGGGGCAGTAGGTACAGGTAAAGTCTCTAAGCTATCAGAAATGTTGCTTCTGAAACTGCATCCATCAAGGCTTTGCTTAGGGGAATGGATCAAGGTGTTTAAGCAGAGGATATTCTAGATAATATTGGACTGACTTTGCTTGTACCTACCTGTGTCTAGAACACACAAGATGCTTACTTTAGACATGATCATCTATGCCCAGCTCCACTCCGACCAGCCAAGTTAGAAGTCCTGGGCGTGGGACCTGATCCTTGTCAATATTTTAAAAGCTCTCCAAGGGGATACCAATGTGTAATCAGATTGAAGAACCATCAGACTAAAGTGAAACAAAAATTTCATTACCCATCTTTGCATCTTTCATTTCCCCAAGAGTTTGGCTCTTTGTTGAAGGGTGGGGGTAGAGAGGACTATTTTCAGAATATGAGAAGAAAACTCAAGAAAATCAACCCTGCTCACCTGTGTACACACAGACACACACACAGAGATACACGAACAAACAGATACACACAGACACAAAGTCACATATACACACACACAGATACATGAACAAACAGATACAGACACACACAAACACACACAGACACATAGAGACACACATCAACACAAACACATAGATCCCAGAGACACACACAGACACACACAGGCAGAGACACACAGGCAGGCACACACAGACACACAGGCAGACGTGCACGCACAGACACATACAAAGACACATACACTCAACACCCACAAGAAAACTCTACAGTTCACCACGCCATTTTCCTCCTAGTGAGAGTTCTGAGTTTATCTTTCTGAGCATCCTTTTGCCATCAGACAGCTAAGTTCCCAACACTACCAGTGGGATTTCTGGAGAAAGACAAACATGGGGTGCATTCCCTTATTTCCTCATCTGTTTGGCATTACTGCTCCAGCAGCTTTGGCAAAATCTAGGAGATGGGAGCCTGCAGGGCCCCCAGTGCAACCAGCAGAGATCCCCCATGGAAGATAAGGTTTCCTGAATTGCTGTAAGTCACTGCATTAGCATTTGCCTCTGCCCCCTCAAATAAATTACTGCATTTGCGAAGAGAGACTGCTTGATTGCATAACCCTGGTGTGGTTTCTTTTCCATGGGGGCTCCAGGTAGAAAGGGAGAGTCTGTAAAAGGCAAAAAAGCCTGAGATCAAGCAAGCTGGATGCAGGCAGGTGAGACAAACCTTCACCCGGGGTGCCTCCCTTTTCTCCAACAAGGAATATTAAAGGTTTAGAAGAAAGAAACTCCTGGCTCCACTGTGAGTCTGGAAGAGATGATTAATGAAGTTTACCTTTGGTGAAACTTTGGTGCCAGAATTTGACATCTGAAACTCTTTTCATGCCACTAAGCCATGCTCATTTTTGAACAAGGAACATATAGTTTTCCTCAATCAACCTCTTTGGCCTGTCTTAATTTTGCTTGATTACTGTTTCATTTCAAATGATTAAATGGCTAAGTTACCAGGCTGTGTTTGTGTGTTTGGGAGGATGGCAAGGGAAATGCTTTCTGCGTCCTGGACTGTCATTGTAAACTCAGCTGGAGACAGGACATTCCAACAAACTGGCAGAAATAACTTACCACCTTTAGAGAATGTCTGCACAGGTGATCATGACTATGATGGCAACAGCTAACATGCACTGAACATGACATATGTCAGGCACTGTGTTAATTGTTTTCCATGTATACTTTTCTTAATCCTCCCATCAAGCCAAAGAGGTAGGAATGACTATTATCCCCATGTTACAGATTAGAAAACTAAGGCACAGAAGGATTCAGAAACAAATCCATAGCGATTGCAAGTTACCAATATTTAGCAGGAAGGACATATAATGCATCTTTCTGGTGGGAGTCTTCTCAGAAAACCCCACACAGTTCTTATGGAAAGTGTGAGAGGCTTCATCATCCCGCCCCTCCTCCCCATTTCCCCTCGTCTCGCACAGAGATCCTGCTGCAGTTAAATGCCTTGACTTGCCTGACTATAAAATGAGCTGCCTTCCCATCTCTGCGCCCTCCCTCTTCCTGTACCAAAATCTACCCATCTTCCAGTTAAGTACCACGCTTAACTTGGGATGTGCTACAGTGCCATCCAAACCACTCCAGTACAACCAGCTGTAAGAATTTTGTGTCCCCTGAATTCCACAAAATACTCTGCCTTTAAGAAATATTGGGCTTGTTTGCAACAACATGGATGGAACTAGGGATGATCATACCAAGTGAAGTCAGTCAGACAGAGAAAGACAAACACCAGTTGGTATCACTTATATGGAGAATCTTTAAAAAATGATACGAATGAACTTATTTACAAAACAGAAATAGACTCACAGACATAGAAACAAACTTATGGTTACCAGAGAGGAAAGGGGGTGGGAGCATAAATCAGAAGTTCGGAATGAATAGACCCACTCCTGTATATAAACTAGATAAATGCAAGAACCTGGTGCATAGCACAGGAATTGTATTCAACATCCTGTAATAACCTATAATCAAAAAGAATCTGAAAAAAGAACATATATTATATATATGTATGTATATGTATGTATATGTATATGTATTCAAGAATCTGGTTTTCCCTAAGGGCTCAGAGTGAAGAATCTGCCTGCAATGCAGGAGACCTGGGTTCAATCCCTGGGTCCAGAAGATCTTCTGGAGAAGAGAATGACTCCCCACTCCAGTATTCTTGCCTGGAGAATTCCATGGACAGAGGAGCCGGGCGGGTTACAGTCCATGGGGTTGCAAAAAAATCAGACACGACTAAGTGACTAACACACACACACACATATATATAAACATATAACTGAATCAGTTTGCTGCCCACCTGAAACATTGCAAATCAACTATATTTTAATAAAAAATAAATAAAATATGGAATAATGATTTAAAAAGATAAATATTGGCCAAATGATTCTTTCTATGTCTATATTACAAATACCTACGTCATATAAGTGTATTTTAAACTCTCTTCCTCTATGAGCACAGTGCCTGGCAGACAGCAGTTCCCTGAGAAATATTTTCTCACCATTATTTCGTGGACCAAAAATGTCTATATTTTCACAGGACAAGCATGTAATTAAACGAGAACTGTTAAGAATAGAAAGGCATTGTAAAGTTTTACTTTAGGTACGCACAATTCTATTCCAGCCCAGTGTTCAGAGATGGCTTTTACCCAGTTACCCATATACTTTAAACAGGTTTTAAATTGGAGGGGCTTTGCAGACTGCTCCCTTCTGGAGTATATACAGCAGGTATGACCAGCCAGACTGTCTCTACACACGTTTGCACTGTGGACACAGCTGTAGGCAGCACCCAATCATTCGATTCTAATTTTCTGAACCTCAATATGACAGGTGGTGGGCACGTTATAGTACTGCCATAAGAATTGGTAAACACAGGGCCACACATTTAAAATATGCAGAAACAACAAACCAGATTCTTGAATCCAGTTCAAAAGAGTGTTCAAAACTGCAATCTTGAATGACAGAGCCATGCGTTATGCTAGTGGACACACACATTCCCACCTGGGAAGCACCAGGGAGTCATCTTGCACACCCCAAAACAAAGAATTCCGGGTCTTCCTTTAAGTCAAGACTAAGGGGAGGGTGGGAAACGATCATGCGGTGTGAGTCCCCTTTCCTTCCTCCTGAGACACAATGAGCAACTGTCCTTTTTGTTGTGTGTGTGAACTGCTTAACTAAGAAGCTTCTGTTAGATCTTATTTTCAATATGAGAGAAGAAATCGAAATTCCCATTTCGCAAGCACGGCACCTTTTTCAGAACACAAAAGCAAAGGGGCAAAAGGAAAGAGAACGTGTGTCATCAGGAGACAATTACCCATGACAATCAAACAACTGCTGCAGACACTAAGTGAGGACCAGCGCCCTAGGATACTACATCTCGAGATGTGAAATTATTTATGCCTGAACTTTCTTTATGGAAAACTGTTCCGGGAAAATGACTTGCTTCTTCTGTCTGACAAAGGAAATTTAGACAGCTCTTTTCCAACTTTGATGTTCTGAGAGCTGAGGATTGAAACTGATGTCTTTAGAAGAGCTTATGTTCAATTTGCACATCATGGCCTATGTAAGGCACATTCCATGAAGGGGTTAAGGTCCCATGATCGGGGTGTCCTGGGTGCGATCATTATTATATGTGCTTTCTTCATTGAGTCATTGATTTAAAACCCCTCAAAACACTAAGGACTAGCAAATTCTTATTGACACGGAGACTATGAAAACATGTCTACTATGAAAAGGATTGACGGGGGATCACCTAATAGCAAAGGCAAGAATACACAGACAATGATTTTTCAAACCTTATCACATGCAAAATGAATGCGCTGGTCTCTCTTCTAACTTATTCTAATTAACAGAGCCAGGCACTAACCCCATGCATTTCTAGCACAGATCGTGAGCTGAAAACTACGAATCAAAGTCCCGTTCCCTTAGGCTAACAAGGCTGCTGGCAGCTTCAGCAAACAGCAACAAAGAAACAGAAGATTGCAGGTGCATACCTTAACCTCCTGGTTGGTAAAGACCTCCACATCCACCACGCAGGCAACCAGAGTGGAAACATCACAGTCCATGCTAGGGGCTGGCATTCCCCCTCCGGAATTGACAAGAAAGAGTTGGGCAGCCTCTGAGTCCTGCGGGCTGGGAAGAACCTTCCAGGCAGACGATGCCGAGGCCGGCCGGGCGCTGCCCTGCCCTGGGGATGGCCGAGCCGGGCACCTGAACCCCCTCGGCTGTGCGCACACACACAGCCCGCCGCGGCTCAGGCAGCACGGCAGAGTAAGAGCGGCCGGCTCTATGATGGCAATGACATCACCACAAAGACTGACACAAGCTGGAGCTATTTTTTTCCCCCAGCCTTTTATCTCTAGGCAGTGCAGTGGAGCAAATTGAACATGATTATGTGCTAAATCTGAACTCAGACTAAATCAATTCAGGCAGAAGCTCGCTAGGAACTGAGTCATAGCTGTTGTTTCAGCCGAGTGCTTATGTTTGCAGAAAGCCAGGGTGGGGAATGGGAGGGGGACGGACATCTGACACCAGAGCCTGTTTGGGGTGGGGGTGGGTGGGGGAATTATGCTGCCTATGAGCCTGCTGAGGTTAAGGTGTGACAATTTCTCTGCCTCAGAAAGGAGCAGGAAGTTGAGGCATTTTGCAAATTGCTTGGCTTCTGATAATTGCCCTGTGCCTCTCGGAGCGGACACACATGTTCTGGGCACCCTAATGCATCTCGGGCGCGCATGGGCTAAATAGAAATCCATTCTTGGAGTGACTAAGAGAGCTGGGCATCAGTCATTTAGGCAGCCTGGTAAGAGGAGATAATTAGAGGTTTGTGACTGTCTATTTGAAGCACATAAGTGCAGACCAGGAACTCTAAAAGCACCTCTCGAAGCTCTGGATTTCAGGCTGTCGCCAAGGTCATCCAAACCCAAAGCGGCCAGTGGGAAGGAGTTCCAGCAAACGTCTCATGCAGGGACAGATGGCGGAGTCTAACAGGCAAACGCACTGACGTGGGTCACTGTCAGAACCTCAGGGCTTGATTTCACCCGAGACTTTGAACTTGTCCAATGGCCTTTACAGTCTCTTTTCCTGATTGTGAACCCTTGAAGGGCAGGGCTGGGGATAATGCATCGTTATATCTTGAGACTTCAGCCGAATGTCTGGCATGAGAAGGCAGTAATTGTTTAATGTATGAACAAACCAAACGGGAACAGCCTTCACAGCAGAAGTGAGCAAAGGAAACAACAAACAAACAAACGAACCCGAATCATTTTCATTTTATCATTGGTTATAAAAATACTGGTAGAATGAACTGACATTCTGGCAGGATCTATGCCCAGTACAGTGCAGATGCATCGTCTATGGCTATCAGAGGTCATGAGTTGTAACAGATTGGTGCCCTTCTAACCCAAGACTGGACAAAGTGGTCAAATTTTGCAGGCAGATGAGAAAGGTGACCTTTTAGACTGAAGGCATAGAAGTTTTCTGGTTGATCCTCATTTTGGGTTACATGTGAGTCTAATGAAAGTGAAAGAAAGTTAGTCTAATCAGTTCAGCTCAGTTCAGTTCAGTTGCTCAGCAGTGAACGACTCTGCGATCCCATGGACTGCAGCACACCAGGCTTCCCTGTCCATCACCAACTCCCAGAGCTTGCTCAAACTCATGTCCATTGAGACAGTGATGCCATCCAACCATCTCATCCTCTGTTGTCCCCTTCTCCTCCTGCCCTTAATCTTTCCAGCATCAGGGTCCTTTCCACTGAATCAGTTCTTGGCATTAGGTGGCCAAAGTACTGGAGTTTCAGCTTCAACATCAGTCCTTCCAATGAATATCCAGGACTGATTTCCTTTAGGATTGACTGGTTTGATCTTTTTGATCTTCTTGCAGTCCAAGGGACTCTGTAGTCCAAGAATCTTCTCCAACACCACAGTTCAAAAACATCAATTCTTAGGTACTCAACTTTCTTTATAGTCCAACTCTCACATCCATATATGACTACTGGAAAAACCATACCTTTGACTAGACAGACCATTGCTGGTAAAGTAATGGCTCTGCTTTTTAATATGCTGTCAAGTTGATCATAGCTTTTCTTCCAAGTAGCAAGCGTCTTTTAATTTCATGGCTGCAGTCACCATCTGCAGTGATTTTGGAGCCCAAGAAAATATTCTCTCACTGTTTCCATTGTTTCCCCGCCTATTTGCCATGAAGTGATGGGACTGGATGCCATAATCTTAGTTTTCTGAATGTTGAGTTTTAAGCCAACTTTTTCACTCTCTTCTTTCACTTTCATCAAGAGGCTCGTTAGTTCTTCACTTTCTGCCATAAGGGTTGTGTCATCTGCATATCTGAGGTTACTGATATTTCTCCCAGCAATCTTGATTCCAGCTTGTGCTTCATCTAGCCCGACATTTCACATGATGTACTCTGCATATAAGTTAAATAAGCAGGGTGACAATATATGGCCTTGACATACTCCTTTCCTGATTTGGAACCAGTCTGTTGTTCCACGTAGAACTGTAGCTTCTTGACCTGCATACAGATTTCTCAGGAAGAAGGTCAGGTGGTTTGGTATTCCTATCCCTTTCAGAATTTTCCACAGTTTGTTGTGATCCACGCAGTCAAAGGCTTTGGCATAGTCAATAAAGGAGAAATAGAAGTTTTTCTGGAACTCTCTTGCTTTTTCGATAATCCAATGGATGTTGGCAATTTGATCCCTGGTTCCTCTGCCTTTTCTAAAACCAGCTTGGACATCGGGAAGTTCACGGTTCACGTATTGCTGAAGCCTGGCTTGGAGAATTTTGAGCATTATTTTGCTAGCATGTGAGATGTGTGCAGTTGTGTGGTAGTTTGAACAATCTTTGGCATTGCCTTTCTTTGGGATTGGAATGAAAACTGATCTTTTCCAGTCCTGTGGCCACTGCTGAGCTTTTCAAATTTGCTGGCATATTGAGTGCAGCAATTTCACAGCATCATCTTTTAGCACATCATCATCTTTTCATCTTTGAAATAGCTCAACTGGAATTCCATCACCTCAACTAGCTTTCTTCATAGTGATGCTTCCTAAGCATCACTGGACTTCACATTCCAGGATGTCTGGCTCTACGTGAGTGATCATACTGCCGTGGTTATCTGGGTCATGAAGATCTTCTGTGTATAGTTCTTCTGTGTATTCTTGCCAACTCTTCTTAATATCTTCTTAGCTTTTCATACTAACTGTTAGTTTTTCATACCATTTCTGTCCTTTATTATGCCCATCTTTGCATGAAATGTTCCTTTGGTATCACTAATTTTCTTGAGGTGATCTCTAGTCTTTGCCATTCTATTATTTTCCTCTATTTCCTTGCATTGATCACTGAGGAAGGCTTTCTTATCTCTCTCCTTGTTATTCTTTGGAACTCTGCATTCATTGGGTATATCTTTCCTTTCCTCCTTCGCCTTTAGCTTTTCTTCTTTCTGAGGCGATCTCTAGTCTTTGCCATTCTATTATTTTCCTCTATTTCCTTGCATTGATCACTGAGGAAGGCTTTCTTATCTCTCTCCTTGTTATTCTTTGGAACTCTGCATTCATTGGGTATATCTTTCCTTTCCTCCTTCGCCTTTAGCTTTTCTTCTTTCCTCAGCTATTTGTAAGGCCTCCTCAGACAATCATTTTGCCTTTTTGTATTTCTTTTTCTTGGGGATGGTCTTGATCACTGGCTCCTGTACAATGTCACGTGCCTCCATCCATAGTTCTTCAGGCACTCTATAAGTTCTAATCCCTTGAATCTATTTATCACTTCCACTGTATAATCATAAGGGATTTGATTTAGGTCATACCTGAATGGCCTAGTAGATTTCCCTACTTTCTTCAATTTAAGTCTGAATTTGCCAATAAGGAGTTCATGATCTAAGCCACAGTCAGCTCCTGGTCTTGTTTATGCTGACTGTTGGAGCTTCTCCATCTTTGGCTGCAAAGAATATAATCAATCTGGTTTCAGTGCTGACCATCTGGTGATGTCCATGTGTAGAGTCTTCTCTTGTGTTGTTGGAAGAGGGTGTTTGCTATGACCAGTGTGTTCTCTTGGCAAAACTCTGTTAGCCTTTGACCTGATTCATTTGTACTCCAAGGCCAAATTTGCCTGTTACTCCAGGTATCTCTTGACTTCCTACTTTTGCATTCCAGTCCCCTATAATGAAAAGGACATCTTTTTTGGGTGTTAGTTCTAGACGGTCTTGTAGATCTTCATAGAACTCTTCAACTTCAGCTTCTTCAACATTACTGGTTGGGGCACAGACTTAGATTACTGTGATATTGAATGTTTGCCTTGGAAATGGACAGAGATCATTCTGTTGTTTTTGAGATGCATCCATGTACTTCATTTCAGACTCTTTTGTTGACTATAATGGCTACTCCATTTCTTCTAAGGGATTCTTGCCCACAGTAGTAGATATAATGGTCATCTGAGTTAAATTTGCTCATTCCAGTCCATTTCAGTTCACTGATTCCTAAAATGTTGATGTTCACACTTTCCATCTCCTGTTTGTCCACTTCCAATTTGCCTTGATTCATGGACCTAACATTCTAGGTTCCTATGCAGTATTGCTCTTTACAGCATCGAACTTTACTTCCATCACCAGTCACATGAACAGGTGTTGTTTTTGTTTTGGGTATGTTTCTTCATTCTTTCTGGAGTTATTTCTCCACTGATCTCCAGTAGCATAGTGGGCACCTACTCAGCTGGGGAGTTCATCTTTCAGTGTCCTATCTTTTTGCCTTTTCATGAAGTTCATGGGATTCAAAAGGCAAGAGTACTGAAGTGGTTTGCCATTACCTTCTCCAGTGAACCACATTTTGTCAGAACTCTCCACCATGACCCATCCGTCTTGGGTGGCCCTACACGGCATGGCTCATAATTCCATTGAGTTAGACAAGGCAGTGATCCATGTGATTAATGAAATCAGTGCACCAATAGAAATATTTAGACTGATGAAACTCATGTGTGTGTGTGTGTGTGTGTACAGTACTTACTGTGTTGTCTAGGGCACTGTGGGGAGTATGAAATTATGTCAACAGATAATTCAACTGACAGTTTCTGAGTGATGACTATGTACAGAGCTCTACTAGCTGCCCTGAAGGATAAAATGATGAGATACCTCTAAAATGATGAGTAAGTAAAATTCACTATTCTCAAGGGCCTTAAAATTCAGGGGAGAAGATAAGACATGGAGACAAACACCTACGCAACACAGCAATGGTGGCGGTGGCAAAGGCCGGGCAGATGGCATTTGGTGGGAGCGCTGGAGAAAGAGCAATGGTGCTGAGGGACCTGGGGCAGGCGAGCCTCAAGGAGCAGGACTTGACGTCTGCTCTGATCTTCAAGCATAGGTAAAAGTCCGTCAGACAGAGAAGGGGTGAGGAGAGCCCCCAGGCAGGAGGTGCAGACCAGAAATATCCAGAGCAAAGGAAAAATACAGGGATTCCCCTGGTCCCCAAGAGTCCACCTCGCAACACGGGGGACGCCAACTCCATCTCTGGCCCAGGGAGATCCCACATATTGCAGAGCAACTAAGCCCATGCACCGTAACTATTGAAGCCATGTGCTGCAACTACCGAAGCCCGTGTGCCCTGGAATCCGTGCTCTGCAACAAGACGCCTACAGTTCAGAAGTTAAGTCTAGCACACAGCTGATCAAAGAGCAACAAGGCAGTAGGGACGACCCATTATAACCATCTCTCTGTTTACTTATAGGGTTTTGTGAATTATTTCACACTTTCTGTTTAAGGAAGAGCTACAAAGGTTACTCGGGGCTTTCCTGGTGGCTCAGTGGTAAAGAATCCACCTGCCAAAGCAGGAGATGCAAGAGGAACACCAGCTCAATCCCTGAGTTGGGAAGATCCCCTGGAGGACTAAGCGGCAATTCCTTCCAAGTATTCTTGCCTGGAAAAGTCCTAAGGATGGAGGAGCTTGGCAGACTACAGTCCATAGGGTCACAAAGAGTCGGACACAGCTAAGCGACTGAGTACGCACATAAAGGTTAAACGTGCTATTTAAGAGAAAGAGCCTTGCTCTGACACATCTTGGCAGGAGGACATTAGTCTCTCCAGGAAATAAGGCCTCACCTCAAATTGTAAAATAGGTATTTTAGAGGCTTCCCTGGTAGCTCGGTGGTAAAGTATTTCGCCTGTCAGTGCAGGGGGCACAGGTTCGATCCCTGGTCCGGGAAGATTTCGCACACCGTGGAACAACTAGGCCCATGTGACACAGCTGCTGAGCGTGTGCTCTAGAGCCCGGGAGTCAAAACTGAAGAAGCCCACACACCCCAGAGCCTGCTCTCTGCAGCAAGAGAGCCACCAGATGAGCGGCCCTGTTNGAGTAATTAGTATTCACTGTCAGGGTTAAGTGTTTAGTATCTACAATACTCAAAGAATATTCAAGAGTGATTTTAAATTGTCAGTTTCAAATATCTCCTCTATTTTCTCTTCTTTCCCTTAAGAGATTTGTAAATAAGAACTTCCCTCCAACTGCCAGTGAAAAATAGTAGTTTTGTGAATTAGAGATAGAGTTCAATACAGGATGTTAATAATATTATTTTTCCTTATAGGGTGTTTGTGAATTTGATGAAGAANAAGAGTGATTTTAAATTGTCAGTTTCAAATATCTCCTCTATTTTCTCTTCTTTCCCTTAAGAGATTTGTAAATAAGAACTTCCCTCCAACTGCCAGTGAAAAATAGTAGTTTTGTGAATTAGAGATAGAGTTCAATACAGGATGTTAATAATATTATTTTTCCTTATAGGGTGTTTGTGAATTTGATGAAGAATGTTTTAAAAAGTATGGGAAAATGTGGGGGTGAGTATTCTGAAAACTCCCATTGGACACACTTGTTATAATAACCATGCCCTCCTCTGATGGTGTGGAGGGCACTCTCAGTCCAGACCTTCTTGGGATGAAGTCATTTGCTGTAAAGCTTGCAGGTTTGTTCTACCAGAGGTCCTAAAGGCCAGAGGTATCCAGGTCCACAGTCTGAATCAGGCCTGGAGGATCACAGATCGTCATTTTTCTCCAGACTTTGAGGCCCAGGGACTCTTAGCATCACTTTCTGTCCAGGATCTCACTCTTCCTCCCCTTTTCCGTTTTTCTCTCTTTAGGTTACCTTTAAGTGCATAAAATGTGTTATCTCAGAACATTCTAATATGTGCTCATAAATGTATCTTATGACCCTTTCCCACATGATTCTCTTTTATTTTAAACCCAATATCCTTTATTTAAATTCTGGATTTAATATGTCCTTTTAGAAAAATTGATGAGGGTTATAGGTTAACATAATGGGAAATCATTTCTGCTCAACTTTTTACTTTCTCTGTATGTATGGAGTTTGTTTGTTTAATTTTCAGGTAAGACTTTCCAATAGAATTGTATTCCATGATTGTTTTCCCTACTGTTTTTCTCCACTTTTGAGGAGATGTAGGGTATATATATCTAACCCGAGTGTGTCAGGTGGGCTTTAGGAGCTGTTGGAGGTTTGGTGAGAGTAGAGGGAGAGGTGTCTTGTGGTGCTTCTTTGCCAACAGCAAGTGGCAGAGGCTCTACCTGTCCGGATCTCTTCATGTTCTCTCATGAGGCCCTCAGAAACCATGGGAACCTGTGAGTTGCCATTGCCCCAAATGTCAGCCTGGTTAAGTGGAAAGAATACATAGCACTGGGACACTACTGGCCCAGCTCCAACTGTCCCTCCAACATTTAGTACCTGTGAGCTCTGACTGGAGTTCCTTTTTCAGAAAGGTGGATCCCAGTTCTCTTTTAGAAAATGGTTCTCATGCCTGGATGTATGAGGAGCACCTGGGAGAGCTTGTTATAAATACAGACTTTGACCCCACTCCTCAGTACACTGAATCACTATGATCTGAGGTGGGTTCAAAAATCTGATTGTAACTGTTAGTGAGAGAAATTATTAAGGCTGGAGTGACATCATGAATATAAAGGGTCACCCCAAACCACTATCTCTTCACCCAAGTGTTGTTGCAAAACTGTGGTGGGAAGAAGGGAATCATACAAATAATAAGTCAGTCAGGTGAAAGAGCAGATTAAGTGCCTCCTCAATCTCTCCTGTGACTGCTTCAGTGCTAAATGCTCTTGAACCCACTTACACCCTCTGAGTTTTAGAACAGCTTTTGGAAATGGGCAGAAGTAAGTGCAGTGTTTCTCTGCAGTTTTTATATGTGATCATGAAACCATTTGAGATTCTCCTGTGAAATTAGAGGAATAGGGAACATGTGGAAAATCTTCCAATTTGTTCTAGCCATTGCAAGTGATTGATAGTGAAACCAAAATGTCAGAAGACTGTAAATAACTCCGAGTAAACCTCATGCCAGTGGCTGATTCCCATGAATGGGCATCCTGACAGGAGATGAGGTCAAACAGTGACATGTCACATCTGAGGAGTCAGTTTTGTGTGATAGGTGGGTCAAACGTGGGCCTGCCCTGCTGGTGATGGATGTTACTGACATGGAGCCCAAGGCCCATGGGACCCATGTAATGAAAAGAAAACATTTAAAAGATGAGCTATACATACTTCTCTGATCTTTTTCATTCTCTTTTTCCTTTTGTTCAAATTATCCTGAACTTGATGCTACCAAGGAGAGATCACTATTTAAAATATTTGCTTAAAAAATATTAACTAGCAAGCAAATTTTAGAAAATAGGACAAAAAAAATCTTTCATATCCCACTGTCACTTGTGGAACATTCCAAATCTTCTTCCATTTGCAGATATATTGTTATATATTTATGATAGATGTGTCTACAGTTTTCATCTAATATTATATGCATTTTCATGCTTTGGGTATATCTTCAAAAATGACTGAGTAGATGGACTCCCCTTAATTATTTTTTAATTTTCAGATAATTTACTTCCTTCAATTATTTACTAACCTAACTTCCTTCTTGATAATGAAATATATTAAACATAAAAATTATGGAAAATGATACAGGAAATACCCATATACTTACCACCTAGAATTAGCAGTGTTTTCATGGTATTTTTAATGATAACTTTAGAAGGATGGATTATATAATTTTAAGATAAACATCTGGACTTCCAGGTATGGCTCTAGCTGCAGAAAATGGCTTATTAAGTTTAATCAGCTCTGTTTTCCCTACACAGGATTTTTGAAGGTAAACAGCCTCTGTTGGTTATCACAGATCCAGATGTGATCAAAACAGTACTAGTGAAAGAATGTTATTCTGTCTTCACAAACCGGAGGGTAGGCATCCATTTTTTTAAATTTAAATTTTGTTTATTAGATATGCATTTTGAAATATATTATAAATTCACAGGATATTGTTAAAAGAGAAAAATACAGAGAAGCTGGATGTCATGTACCTTTCATCCTGATTCCTCCAATGGCAATACACTGATTAACTAGACTACAGTTTAAAAGCAGAAAACTGACATTCATACTATCCACAGAGCATATTGTGATTTCTTGTTTCATGCTCACTCATTGTGTATGTTTTGTTCTGTGAAATGTGTCCTAGATGTAGATTTATGTAGCTACCACTACAATCAATGTACAGAACTGTTCCATCCCTACAAGTCTCCTTCTTACTATTCTTATATAGTTGTAGCATGTAGCTTGATTTTCCCTCTTCTCAGGGTCTTTAGCATAGCAAACACTGCTCTTTAAATTTTGATGAGTGATTAATCAATTTTCCATTTTATGGATTTTGCCTTTGTTGTCAAGTCCAAAATATCTTGACCTAGCCCTAGGCCTTGAAGATTTTCTCCTGTTTTGTCCCTAAACATGAAATCACTTTATGTTTTACATTTAAGTCTATAACCCATTTTGTGTTAGTGTCTTTGTAACATGTGAAGTTAAAATTTTTTTTTTTGGCTTCTAAATTTCTGAATTGCCCTAGCACCATTTATGGAAAGACTATCCGTTTAAAATAATTTATTTATTTAATATTTATTTATTTATTTTTAGCTGTGCTGGGTCTTCACTGCTGTGCTCAGGCTTGAACCTGGGAGTGTGCAGGTGTGTGGCTGCAGAGGTTAGCTGTGGACAGGTGTGTCAGTGCAGTCGAGAGACAGTAGTAAGGACTGGCTTTAGGCATCTGAGCATCTGCACGGCCCTGTGATATTTTACACATGCGCACCCAAAAAGATTGACTGCTGGTATCAATCCTGGGTCTTATAGCATAAACGGTGGCACTAGCTGGGCAGCTCTAGTAGGGTTGGAGGCAGTAGGGTAGGATTCATGAAACTCCCTTAACACCATGAACATGGAATAAAAGGTGGCTGATTGTTCAGTTGACTGGGAAGAAAGGTTACACACGCTGGTCAGTTTCAGTTGATATCAGAAGCTTGACATGGGTCTTCCTTTCTCTTTTTTGCCCCTTCCTTCCCCTCTCCTTCCTTTGCCTGCCATTTCTTCCTGGACAGTCCAGTCCTAAACCTGTAGGTGGGCCACAGACGGTGGGCAGCCTCACACATCAGGGTGGGGCCAGAGAAGGAAGGCAGTGGCTTCAAGTCAGAGACCGAGTAGGGAGGGGCGGGTGTTCACAGGGATGGCAGCCGGGCACTGGTAAATTGAAAGTGAAAGTTGCTTGTTGCTCGGTTGTGTCTGACACGCTGAGAATCCATGGACTATACAGTCCATAGAATTCTCCAGGCCAGAATACTGGAGTGGGTAGCCTTTCCCTTCTCCAGGAGATCTTCCCAATCCATGGATCAAACCCAGGTCTCCCACATTGCAGGCGGATTCTTTACCAGCTGAGCCACAAGGGAAGCCCAAGAATCCTAGAGTGGGTAGCCTTTTCCTTCTCCAGGGGATCTTCCTGACACAGGAATTGGACCAGGGTCTACTCCATTGCAGTACTTGGATGCAATCTCAAAAACGACAGAATGATCTCTGTTTGTTTCCAAGGCAAACCATTCAATATCACAGTAATCCAAGTCTATGCCCCAACCAGTAACACTGAAGAAGCTGAAGTTGAAAGGTTCTATGAAGACCTACAAGACCTTTTAGAACTAACACCCCCAAAAAGATGTCCTTTTCATTATAGGGGACTGGAATGCAAAAATAGGAAGTCAAGAAACACCTGGAGTAACAAGCAAATTTGGCCTTGGAATGCAGAATGAAGCAGGGCAAAGACTAATAGAGTTTTGCCAAGAGAATGCACTGGTCATAGCAAACACCCTCTTCCAACAACACAAGAGAAGACTCTACACATGGACATCACCAGATGGTCAACACCGAAATCAGATTGATTATATTCTTTGCAGCCAAAGATGGAGAAGCTCTATACAGTCAACAAAAACAAGACCAGGAGCTGACTGTGGCTCAGATCATGAACTCCTTATTTCCAAATTCAGACTNGAGAAGACTCTACACATGGACATCACCAGATGGTCAACACCGAAATCAGATTGATTATATTCTTTGCAGCCAAAGATGGAGAAGCAGCAAAAACAAGACTGGGAGCTGACTGCGGCTCAGATCCTGAACTCTTTATTGGCAAATTCAGACTTAAATTGAAGAAAGTAGGGAAAACCACTAGACCATTCAGGTATGACCTAAATCAAACCCCCTTTTACCTGTTGGTCCTACTAGTTAGATGCTGTGGCTTGGTAGATTTGGGTTGGCAAGACTCCTTCATGCACAGTGTTGTGTACTTAGTGCGTAGGTAACTAGTGTAGTTAGTGGACAGGTAATGCTTGACCATCTCTTTTTGCGGAATTAGTAGTCTTTTATGCTCAATGCTTAGATTCACTCTTTCATTAGAAGTTGTGGAATGATGGTATCCCCTCAGGGCTTCCCTGGTGGCTCAGATGGTAAAGAATCTGCCTGCAATGTGGAGGCCCAGGTTCCATCCCTGGGTCAGGAAGATCCCCTGGAGAAGGAAATAGCTACCCACTCCAGTACTCTTGCCTAGAGAATCCCATGGACAGAGGAGCCTGGTGGGCTACAATCCTTGAGGTCGCAAAGGGTTGGACACACTGAGTGACTAACACTTTCACTTCATTTATTCATGCAATACTTCCGGTACAAGGAACCACTTCCTATCTACCATGGAGTTATCCTAGTTTGTGCTTTGTAAGACAGACAAAATACACACTTGATTCTTTTCCTCTATTAACTAGCTTTTTTTTTTTCAATGACTTGCTCCCATTATCCTTCAAAGAAGACCACTGAACATTTTTTCCTTTATTAAGCATCATCATGAACTCATAGACTAAACAGACTTGATGGGTTTAAATTCACTGTCATTTTTTCTTACAGATGCTTAAATTGCTGGTGAGGATATAATCAGTTGGCTTCTGTGTCCTTTTGACACAATCTCAGTCGTCTTTGAGGGTTACCTCACCATCTGGCAGGACAAGATGTTCCAGACTCATACTGTCCATTTCCTGCCCCAGATAAGGAACCGGCCATTTCTTTCTCAGTTTCATTTAGTATTTCAACATATTTCAAGATCATAATCTGTAGACTTTGAGATGTTCTTTGCACTGAGTTGGTTATTATTTACAAGACTTCTTAGTGGCCTGAGCTAGAAAATATATACTGTGGTTTTTTTTTTTATTTTTTAAAAATAGGGTCTTACTTTTAAACTTTTTTAAATTTACTTTTTAATTGAAGTATAGTTGAATTTGTTGTTGTTGTTGCTATTCAGTTGCTAAGGTGTATTGCTACCCCATGGACTGCAGCACACCAGGCTTCCCTGTCCTTCCCTATCTCCTGGACTTTGCTCAAATTCATGTCCATAATATGTTTTAAAGATGACATGCATCATGAGTTCAGACTGATAATTCAAAATCAAATCCAGAATTTTTTAATCTCACATCTGTATCCTCTCTCTTCCACATCAAATATCTTGTTTCTTACCAGTAATATAATTACTCATGTGCCTTATTCCATACTACAATACACAGCAACTTCAGAATCACAATATTCACCAGGAGAAAATTAAGATTTTCCCCCAGCTCTTTTTGTCCTAGGGATATACCCATAAGGCTGGTAGCAATTCCCCTGCAGTGACAGAAGCTCAGGACTGTATCTAGCCATGCTCTTTTCACCATAAAGCCACTCTCAGACAGAAACTGAAAGAAAAAGTGGAGGAAGTCTTGGAAGCATTGGAGTCATGGTTTCCATCTGTTCCCGGGCCCAGGGCACCTGTCCTTCCACGGATGTCCTCAGTCAGCTCTTCCCTTGGTGATGCTCCATATCCTAATATTATCCCAGTCAATGCCTCCCTTCTTCCCCAAACTAACTGATATTGTTTCTGTCACTAACAATCAAAGAAGTCCTAGCTCTCTCTGTCTGTCTGTCTCTCCCTCTCTCTCTCTCTCTCTCACACACACATACACACACACACACACATACACACACACACAGCCCTAGCATAACAGATGACTCTAAGGTGGGAGTCACTCATCAGGAACCACATTTTCAGGTCTCTGAACTGTCCCTTGGGAACCCTCCTCCCCCTGATTAGACTTAAGGTGAGGGAGCTGCCACCCTCTAACCCTCCCTCTTGAGGTAACAGCAGGAGTCCCAGGATGGAGTTCTATTAAGAAAACCTGCTCACAGAACCACCTTGCCATCTCCACTTGATTCTCCCTCTCAGTCCCTCCTTTTAGACTTCAGAGAGATCTAACTAGTTTCCAGACTCCTGCTTTGAAAATCCACATATTGGTCTGAAACCTACCTCTGTTCAAAATGTCATATTTACTGTTTCATCACACCTCAGTTGAAACTTGAAATTCATCATCCCATTACACTATCACTAACTTAGGACAAAACTTGTGGAGTCACTCTGCAAAAATTCATGAACATTATTCTATTTAAACTTTACAATAGATCCCGTTGCATAATGAGGAAGTCATTTGCCCATCCATTCATCCTCATCCATCCATCCATCCATCCACCCAATGGCTAGTGAATCTACTATGGACCCAGCTTACAGAAAGGCACTGGCCATAGAAAGATGGCAAGTTATTATCCTTTTCCTCAAGGAGGTCATTGTAAAGGGAGTAAAGAATCACAATATGGTTGACATGATATGATACATGATATGATGCTGTGATGTATTTGTTACAAATGATGTTGATACAAGGTATAATATGAAGGAGAAATATCAATAACCTCAGATATGCAGATGATACCACCCTTATGGCAGAGAGTGAAGAGGAACTAAAAAGCCTCTTGATGAAAGTGAAAGAGGAGAGTGAAAAAGTTAGCTTAAAGCTGAACATTCAGAAAACGAAGATCATGGCATCTGGTCCCATCACTTCATGGGAAATAGATGGGGAAACAGTGGAAACAGTGTCAGAGTTTATTTTTTTGGGCTCCAAAATCACTGCGGATGGTGACTGCAGCCATGAAATTAAAAGATGCTTACTCCTTGGAAGAAAAGTTATGACCAACCTAGATAACATATTGAAGAGCAGAGACATTACTTTGCTGACTAAGGTCCGTCTAGTCAAGGCTATGGTTTTTCTAGTAGTCATGTATGGATGTGAGAGTTGGACTCTCACATGTTGGATGTGAAGAAGGCTGGATGTCAAAGAATTGATGCCTTTGAACTGTGGCACTGGAGAAGACTCTTGAGAGTCCCTTGGACTGCAAGGAGGTCCAACCAGTCCATTCAGAAGGAGATCAGCCCTGGGATTTCTTTGGAAGGAATGATGCTAAAGCTGAAACTCCAGTACTTTGGCCACCTCATGCGAAGAGTTGACTCATTGGAAAAGACTCTGATGCTGGGAGGAATTGGGGGCAGGAGGAGACGGGGATGACAGAGGATGAGATGGCTGGATGGCATCACTGACTCGACGGACGTGAGTCTATGGGGTCGCAAAGAGTCGGACACGACTGAGTAACTGAACTGAACTGAACTACTCCATTGCAGGCAGAGTCTTTACCAATTGAGCTATCAGGGAAGCCCCTTTCACTTTCACTGGTAAGGGAACCCAAAATACTCATTTGTGGTGTTGGCCCATAAGATGTGGGGGCATTGTGAGTGGAAAGGGATGCATTGTGGATTGGGTCCATAAAGGAGGTTTGATCAAGTAATAATATAGAAAGGATGATGGAAGTCAGCATTCTCACTGTTGGAAAAGAAGTCACAGGTTCAGAGACTGAGAAACTAGTCTGTGGAGTCACCGCCTGTATTATCAGTGTAAATCCATGCTTTTGTGTGTAGATAGACGATAGCAGGCCAGATGACAGATAGATACAGATAGGTGTGTGTGTGTGTGTTTGTGTAGCTACAAAAAGCACATTATACCTACTGCTTTCCACTGATATGGTATAGACACTTGAGCAGCTGCAGGGGTCTGGGATGGGGTTCTATACATGCCCAGCCAAAAAGATTGGGGCTGGCAGCCAATGTGGATTTTGGGTCTCAGGGCGTCACTGGCTGGAGCAGCTCTCTTGGGGTTGAGGGGGAAGACAGGATGCAGGAAATTGGAGTCTGCGCATCACTAACTCGATGGACATGAGTTTGTGTAAACTCTGGGAGTTGGTGATGGACAGGGGGGCCTGGCGTGCTGTGATTCATGGGGTTGCAAAGAGTCAGACACGACTGAGTGACTGAACTGAACTGAACTGAATGTAGAACCCTAGGGAGTGATCAGCACCAAAATTTTCGGAGGTTTTCCAGTGACTATGGTGGCACTTGGTTTCGTCATAGCAAAGTTTCTGGGGTTTTCTGCAGAGCAGGGTACAGTGAACCATAGTCACTCCTGCTGCGTGGTTGATACTGGTAGTCCCAGCCTTTCTTCTTTGTTCCTAGTTGTCTCTAGATGTCTTGGCTCTGCTTGTCTCTGGGAAGGGTGAAAGCAAAGCAGGTCATTTGTGCAATGTTCTGAAAGGCTGGAGAAACAGGTCACTGATCCTGTTGTCTCTTTTAGTCATTTTTTATTTTTCCAGCAAGGGAAAATGTCTCAGGCTGGGGAAATGCCTCTTGATGCTGAGCAGTGCAGGCCTAGAGGAAGGGATGATGCAAACAAAATGTATCTCTTCTCCTCTTTTTGTGAGTTATTTTCAAGTGTGCTCTGTTGTATTGCTGACACTTCTTAGACTTATTTTCATTTACTGTGGGCTATCTAATTGTGAGGCAACCAAGGCTGGAGTCTCCACTCTGGTGATGAGTCTCCTATCTTGAAGATGTCACTTTAGTATTTCATCATTAAAGTGATATTAGCTGTAGGTCTTTTTGTAGATGCTCTTTATCAAGTTGAAGAAAATTTTTTTGTCCTCCTATTTTGTGAGTTTTATCATGAGTGAGTGTTGGAGCAATCTATTTTAAAACAAAATATAAATTTGAAAGATTGAGGAGATTTTCAAACAGGTTTGCTTCATACGTCTGTCCCAAGTTGAGAAGTAGAGTTGTCTTCTTTCCCCTTCTATTCCTGGGGGAAAATGTGGAGGGAAATGTTTTCCATATCATTGCTTTTTTTTTTTTTTTTCAGAATATCAGGTAGATTCATAATCTTTAGCATAGTTAGTACTACTTAAAAAGCCCCCACCATGTCTACACATTCCTTTTTCCAATTGGTCAAGCTGTGAATATATGTAAAGACCAAAGTAACCTGAGGCAAAATGCAGTCTGCCAAGGCTATCTGGCTGGCTGTCACCAATCCCTTCTCTGAACAGCCCAGGAAGATGAACTAGATATTATTCCCTTCTATCCCCCTGGAAGAACACTTTCCATACTACATGGGTCATTTGTGTATAAAAGGAGATTGGAATATGAAGGCTGGAAACCACATCAAGTGGCTGAATGTCTCTTCCACATTCACAGGAACCTAGACATTCAGGATAAATGTTTATTGTGCATTTAGCGTAGGGCCTGGTACTACATAGATAGTCACTAAAGATTTGTTGAATACATTGTCCCCAAATTATTAACACATTTTCCACAACTGTTGAGACTTCCAACACTTAGCTAGGGTAAAATGTGTTTTGCTTTCAATTCTAGGTTTTTGGTCCAATGGGAATTATGAAAAATGCTGTTTCTGTGGCTGAGGATGAACAATGGAAGAGAATACGGACATTGCTCTCTCCAACCTTCACTAGTGGGAAGCTCAAGGAGGTAAGAAAAGAAGAGGGTTTTCCATGAGCAACTTAAAGAATAAGGTAGAAAATAAATTCATATCCCTGTCTAAGGCATGGTGTGCCAAATTTGAGTTTCCTAAAATGGTTTTTATTTTCACATTCTAAAAGAGACATCGTCAGATTCATAATAAAATGTCACTTATGGCTGCATGCCCCTGAAAACCAGGTTCTTCTAAAACTTGTCTCCACATTTAACTTCCAGTGCTGTTGTGTTTTGTGTCTAGATGTTCCCTATCATTAGTCAGTATGGAGATGTGTTGGTGAGGAACCTGAGGAAGGAAGCAGAGAAAGGCTTGTCCATCAACATGAAAGAGTAAGTAGGGGTGAAGCTGCTGGTCCTTTGAGCTCCATGGAGATCCTTGTGTTTCCTGCCTTGGAGCCAACTACCTACTGCTGAGTTACTGTAGTGACCAAACAGGAGTAAGTATATGATTTACAACTCCGACTGGCCACCCAAGAATGAGTGGTGGCTCATGAAAATATCAGAAGGTATCTTCTGTGTATGTGAGCCAGGGTTAACTTATCTACTTAACTGTCACCTTGGATATTCTGGGAGACAAAAATACACAGTTTGGTCTTGAGTCAGGGAGCATGATGCCTCCATTTCTGTTGTTTTTTCAAGATTGCTTTGGCTATTTATGGTCTTGTATTTTTTTGGGCTGCAAAATCACTGCAGATGGTGATTGCAGCCATGACATTAAAAGATACTTACTCCTTGGAAGGAAAGTTATGGCCAACCCAGACAGCATATTAAAAAGCAGAGACATTACTTTGCCAACAAAGGTCCATCTAGTCAAGGCTATGGTTTTTCCTGTGGTCATGTACGGATGTGAGAGTTGGACTGTGAAGAAAGCTGAGTGCCGAAGAATTGATGCTTTTGAACAGTGGTGTTGGAGAAGACTCTTGAGAGTCCCTTGGACTGCAAGGAAATCCAACCAGTCCATCCTAAAGGAGATCAGTCCTGGGTGTTCATTGGAAGGACTGATGCTGAAGCTGAAACTCCCGTACTTTGGCCTCATGAGAAGAGTTGACTCATTGGAAAAGACTCTGATGCTGGGAGGGATTGGGGGCAGGAGAAGGGGACAACCGAGGATGAGATGGCTGGATGGCATCACCGACTGGATGGACATGAGTTTGAGTGAACTCCAGGAGTTGGTGATGGACAGGAAGGCCTGGTGTGCTGCAATTCTTGGGGTCGCAAAGAGTCAGACATGACTGAGCGACTGAACTGAACTGAACTGAACTGATGGTTCCATATAAACTTGAGGATTATTTGTTCTAGTTCTGTGAAAAGTACCACAAGTATTTTGATACTAGATTTGGCTAGATCTATAGATTGCTTTGGGTTGTATGGAGATTTTGAAAACATTAATTGTTCCTATCCATGTACATGCAGCAACTTTCCGTTTGGATTTCCTTCATCATTTTATTATTTTCATAGTATAGGTCTTTCACTTCCCTGATGAAGTTTTTTCCTAGTTGTTTTATTCTTTGGAGAAGGCAATGGCACCCCACTCCAGTACTCTTGCCTGGAAAATCCCATGGACGGAGGAGCCTGGTGGGCTACAGTCCATGGGGTCGCTAAGAGTCAGACACGACTGAGCAACTTCACTTTCACTTTATTCTTTTAATGTGATTTTAAACAGGATTGTTTTATTATTTTCTCTTTCTTATAGTTCTTTATTACTGTACAGAAAAGCACCAGATTTCTGCATATTAATCATCTACCTGCCACTTTACTGAATTCATTTATTCTAGTTTTTTGTTGGAACTTCAGGGTTGCCTATATAAAGTATTATTTCATCTGCAAACAATGATAGTTTTACATGTACCCTTTCAATTTGGATGCCTTTTACTTCTTTTTCTTGTATGATTACTATGACTAGGACTTCCAATTCTATATTGAGTAGAAGGGCAAGCATGGGCATCCTTGTCTTGTTCCTGATTCTAGAGACTACTGGTACAAAACAGACACATATCAATTTAATAAATTTGAGAGCTCCAAAATAAACCCTTATACTTAAAGTCAATTAATCTATGATGAAGGAGGCAGGAATAAATATACAGTGGAGAAAAGACAGTCTCCTCAATAAGTATGCTTGGAAAACTGGACAGCTACATGTAAAATAATGAAATTAGAACATTTTCCTATACCCTATAGAAAAACAAACTCAAAATGGATTAAAGATCTAAATGGAAACCATTAAAACATAGAAGAAACAATAGGCAGAATGGTCTTTGCCATAAATCATAACAGTATGTTTTTGGATTTAACTCTTAAGGCAAAGAAAACAAGAGTAAAAATAAGCAAATGACCTAATTTAAAATTTTTGCCTAATTGAACTTAAAAATCTTTTGCACAGTGAAGTAAAATATTGATAAGATGAAAAGACTACCTAGTTAATGGATGGGAGAATAATTTGCAAATGATATGATGATAAGAGGTTAGTATCCAAAAATATATAAATGTCTCATACAGCTCAAAATCTAAATAACAACCCAATAAAAAATCAGCAGAAGATCCTAATAGACATTTTTTCAAGGGAAGGTATACAGTTGAAAAGATGTTCAACATTGCAAATCATCTGAGAAATGCATATCAAAACCATAAAATCAGCCAACACCTGTAAGTTTGGGTGAGGTTGTGGAGGAAAGGAAACCCTGGTACAAGGTGGTGGACTGTAGATTGATGCAGCCACTGTGGGAAACCGTATGGAGGTTTCTGCAAAAGCTTAAAGAGAAATACTGTCTGTGTTCCATCATGTCCTACTCTCTGTAACCCCACAGACTGTAGCCCACCAGGCTCCTCTGTCCATGGGATTTCCCAGGCAAGAATACTGGATTGGGTAGCCATTCCCTTTTGCAGGGGATCTTCCTGACCCAGGGACTGAGCCCAGATCTCCTGCCTTGCAGCCTGAGGACTGTGATATGATTCAGGAATTCCACCCTGTGTATACATCCAGTGAAAATGAATACACTAATTTGAAAAGGTACATGCACCCCATTTCTTTTATCAGCTTTATTTACGGTAGCCAAGATATGGAAGAATGTAAGTATCTGTCAGTAGATGAATGTTGAAAGAAGATGTGTCACATGTGTGTATACACACANCCTAGCAAAGTTTTATGGTTTTATGTGGGCTGGAATAATGGGTTAGAATCCCAAAGAGCCCCAGACAAAGAGTAAGTCAATAAGTCACTACTTTATCCAGACAAAAACTAAAATAAGGCAAAAGAGATCTGTGGGATAATATACTTTAATAGATGCATAATTAGAGTCCCCAGAGTAGAAGCAAGGATAATGTAGAATAAGCATAGTTACTCCCTTTTCCAGGGGATCTTCCCAACCCAGGGACCGAACCCATGTCTCCTGCATTATACAGTTTCTTTACCATCTGAGCCACCTGGGAAGCCCTGTAAGATAATGGCCAAGATTTTCTCCAAATCAATTAAAATGTCAATGTATACATTCAAGAAGTTCATTAAACTCTATGAAGATCAAAGATAGACATATCATAGATAAATTCCTAAAATTCAAAATTAAAGACGAAGTATTAAAAGCAGGAAGAGGAAAAAGAGATATTACAAGAATAGGAATTAAGACTGATTTCTTTTGTGAAACAATAATGCCCCAAATTGGGCTTCCCAGGTGGCACTAGTGGTAAAGAATTTCTTGCCAATACAGGTGATGCAAGACATGCAGTTTCAATCCCTGGATCGAGAAGATCCCCCTGGAGTAGGAAATGGATCCCTACTTGCCTGGAAAATTTCACGGGCAGAGAAACCTGGCGGGTTACAGTCCCTGGGGCCACAGAGAGCTGGACATGACTACGCAACACTCACAGTGGTCGTAATACAATGGAACAACATATTTATTGAGAAGGAAGAAAAACAATAAACTGTCAACCAAGATTTCAATATCCAGCAAAAACAGCTTTCAAATATGAAAGCAAATCCTCTGTTGCTTCTGAGAATGTAAGATAGTGCAGGCACTTGGGAAAACACTTTAACAGTGTCTTAAGAAGTTAAAGATACAATTAAAATAAGACCCAGTAATCCCACCACTTGGTATCTACTCAGGAAAAATGAAGACCTATGTTGACACAAAGATTTGTATAAAAATGCTCATAGTAGTGTTATTATAATGGGCCCCAAGTGGAAACAATACAATTAACTGGTGAATGGAAAATCAAAATGTATATTCATACATTAAAATGCTAAAAAAGGAATAAACTACTGACATGTTGTAACATGGATAAACCTCATGAACATTATGTTAAATGAAAATAAACAAAAGATCATATTATATATTATTCAAAAATGCTCATAGTAGTGTTATTATAATGGGCCCCAAGTGGAAACAATACAATTAACTGGTGAATGGAAAATCAAAATGTATATTCATACATTAAAATGCTAAAAAAGGAATAAACTACTGACATGTTGTAACATGGATAAACCTCATGAACATTATGTTAAATGAAAATAAACAAAAGATCATATTATATATTATTCCATTTATATGAAATGGCCAAAAAAGTAGATTGATGTTTGCCTGCAGTGTGGCTGAAAAAGAGAGTTGCCTGCAAATGGGCATAAAAAACTTTTTGAGCGGATGGAAACATTCTAAAACTGATTATGGTGATGCTTGTACAATTCTGGAAGTTTACTAATAACTATTGAATTGTATGCTTAAAAACAGATGAAGTTATGGTATATAATTTTTGCCCCATACGGTTGTTAAACAGTGCAAAGACAAAATAAAAACCATATTCAACACAAAAAGCACAAGAGAATCCATTTACTGTATATCTGAACTATTAGAAGTGATAAAAAAATTCTTTCTATGGAGGGGAAATAATCCCCAGTAGAAACGGAGAGTGGCAGAAATAGACCAAGGACACTAGAAAGGATAAATTCATAGATAAAAATCCAAGACATTCTTATTACATTTATTTTGAAATTCTTTAAAAGAATATTAATTATTTAACATAAAATAACAATAACAGATTGTGGGGTCCATAGCATAGGTAAAAGTTAAGTATCTGGCAGTAAAAGCACAAAGATTGGGTAGGAGAGAAAGAAATTAGATTGTTGTGATATTCTTACTTTTAAGTTGTAGAATATTAGTTGAAAGTAGATTGTCATATATTCAAGACGCATATTCCAGTCTCCAGGCTAAAGTAACCATTAAAAATAACACAAAGAAGACTAGCTAAAAAGTCCACAGAAGGGAGTCAAATGGAATACTAAAAAAAAATAATTGATTTACCCAAGAGAAGGCAGAAAAAGAGGAACAGACAAACATAATCCAGATGGATCAAACAGAAAACAAATGCCAAGATGGTAGACTAAAACCCAACCATATTGATAATTACTTTAAATGTAAATGGATTATAAACACTTCAATTAAAAGACAGAAATTATCAGATTAGATAAAAAGCAAGAAAGGAAGATTTTCTCACTCTCGCTTTGCACGCGTGCACGTGTGTGTATGTGCGCGCACGTGCGTGTGTTCAGTTGTGTCTGACTGACTCTTTACAATCCCATGGAGTGTAGCCCACCAGGCTCCTCAATCCATGAAATTTCCCAGACAAGAATACTGGAGTAGATTGCCATTTCCTACTCCAGGGGATATTCCCGACCCAGGGACTGAACCTATGTCTTTTGCATCTCCTGCATCGGCAGGCAGACTCTTTACCACTAGCACCACCTGGACAAACTTCTTAAGATTAGAAAAATAGAAACCATGCAAATAGTAAGCATAAGAAACTTACTGTTGGTGCCTCTACATGAATATCATAGAACACTGTACCCAGCAGCTGCAGAATGTATTTTCAAATGCACACAGAACATTGGCCACCACAGGCCACATACTAGATTATAAAATAGGTCTCAATTAATATCACATCTTTTTGTCTTTAGGATAAAAAGAATTACCAGAGATAAGATTATATATGCTGTAATTTTAAAATCAATACGACAATCTCAGATGTGAACACAATATCAAAAATTCAAAACACATGAAGCAGAATTTGACAAAACTAAAGGGGAAAATACAGATCTACAATCACAGTTGGATACTTTAATACCGCTCTCTCAGAAACCGATGGGAAAATTAAAAAATCAGTAATAATCAAGAACATTGGGGGACTTCCCTGGTGGTCCATTGGTTAAGACTCCAGGCTTCCACTGCAGGGGGCTCGGGTTTGATATTGGGGAACTAAGATCCCACATGCCGTGAGGTTCAGGCACATAAATAAATAAAGAAAGAACATTGGAACAACTCTACAAACCAGTTTGACCTAATTGACATTTATAGAACACTGTACCCAGCAGCTGCAGAATGCATTCTTTTCAGATGTACACAGAACATTTGCCACCACAGACCACACAAGATTGTAAAATAAGTCTCAATAAATTCAAAAGGATCAAATTCATGTAGATCAGAGGATCTCAAAACCTCCAGGTCCATAGCATCCTGGAGATCATTTTAGGAGTGCCATAAGGTCAAGAGTATTTTCAAAATATTAGGACATTATTTGCCTTTTTCATTCTATTCTCTCAGGAGTGTACAGTGGAATTTTCCAGAGGCTGACATTACAACAGATTGAATGAGGAAGTAAATGTGAAAATCTAGTTGTTTTCAGACATCAAAGAGGTCTGAAAAAATATAAAGCAATCTCATTCTGTTCATTACTTTTTTTTCTGTTTTGGGAAATTCGGCTTTTTTTTTTCAGTAAAAAATGTTATTTACATTAAAATGTTATTTTTCAGAATGTATATTTATATATATATGTATTTAGAATTGAATTAACTTGCTATATAGCAGAAAAGTAACACAACATTGTAAATCAACTATATTTCAATAAAATACATTTTTAAAATGTTATTTTTAAAATGATTTAAGAAATTAGAAGAAACATCCCAGCTTTAAGTTTTAATAGCAAATATATATAGATGCAACCCACATAAACGAGAGCTCTTTGGGTCTTCAATAAATTTTACGAGTGTAAAGGTGTTGAGATCCAAAATTTTGATAACCACCAATAAAGAACATATTCTTTCACTGCAATTAAATTAAATTAGAGATCAATAAAAGTAAGACATCTAGAAACTCCCGAGTATTTGGAAATAACACTTTTCTGAATAAGCCTCAGTCAAAGCAGTAACCTAAAGGAAAATTTTAAAAACACTTAAGCCAAATGATGATGAAACAATATATCGACATTTGTAGGATACAGATAAAGCATCGCGTGACAGAAACACAAAATGTTAAATGTCAGTGTTGAAACAACAAGTAGAATTAATACAATAAGCACAAGTTTTATACAAAATCTTTCAGAGAATAGAGAAGGATGGAATACTTGCCAACTTGTTTGATGAGGGCCACACAGTACTAATGCCAAGATTTGTTAAAGATATTAATAAATATACTTACTCTTTTACTGGTAATATGTTTAGAAATCTCTTCAAATAAACCATCAGAGATATAAATATTTATGTGCAAGTGTTATAACAGTGAAAGACATCTGTTGAACTATTTAGGGACTAGTTAAATAAATTATGATAAATCTATAGTATAAGACATTATGTATCTATTAAAAATATGTTCTCAAAGGAATTAATACCATAGGGAATATAAGTAATATAAGTAAAAAAAAAATGTAGTCTGGTCCCACTATTACATGTAACATGCATTCATATTAAAAGCCTGAAAAGAAATGCAATAAAATATTAGCAATGCTTAACTCTGGATTGGAGGGACCAGCAATTTTTGAGGTTTTTTTGTTTGCTTGTTTGCTGTATTTTCCAAATCATCTGCAATGTGAATGTGTCACTTTAATAACAGGATAAAATGATAATAATGTAACAAAGTAATATTGATAATACAGAATGAAATAATAATTCAATATGAGAAAAAAACTAATCTGTTGTATAAAGACAAATTCGGATAACCTAACACTGTATTTCACAGAATGATAATTCACTGAAGAATCTTCAAAATTAATCAATCCTCTGCCTGTATTTTGCAGGTTTCCTTGGTGACTCAGACGGTAAAGAATCTGCATGCAATAAAGGAGACCCGGGTTCGATCCCTCAGTTGGGAAGATCTCCTGGAGAAGGGAATGGCAACCCACTCCAGTATTCTTGCCTGGAGAATGCCATGGACAGAGGAGCCTGGCGGGCTATAGTCCATGGGATTGGAAAGAGTTGGACATGACTGAGCAACTAACACTTTCACTTTCACGCCTGTATTTTACAGATGGGAAAATTGAGCTCCTTTCCTGGGTAGGAATGTATAATGTATATGAGGTCATGCATCAGGTTCAGTTCAGTTCAGTTCAGTCGCTGAGTCGTGTCCAACTCTTTGCGACTCCATGAATCGCAGCATGCCAGGCCTCCCTGAGTTCATCACCAACTCCCGGAGTTCACTCAAACTCACGTCCATCAAGTCAATGATACCATCCAGCCATCTCATGCTCTGTCATCCCCTTCTCCTCCTGCCCCCAATCCCTCCCAGCATCAGAGTCTTTTCCAATGAGTCAACTCTTCGCATGAGGTGGCTAACATACTGGAGTTTCAGCTTTAGCATCATTCCTTCCAAAGAAATCCCAGGGTTGAGCTCCTTCAGAATGGACTGGTTGGATCTCCTTGCAGTCCAAGGGACTCTCAAGAGTCTTCTCCAACACCACAGTTCAAAAGCATCAATTCTTCAGTGCTCAGCCTTCTTCACAGTCCAACTCTCACATCCATACATGACCACAGGAAAAACCATAGCCTTGACTAGACGGACATCAGGTTAGTGATAGAATTAAATCTGAAATCTGCATCTCCCTTCTCCCAACACCATGCCTTTCACTTTGGGTCACAATGTGAGCAAATGACATTGTTATTATTACGTTGGTGCAAATGTAATTGTAATTTTTGGACCCTGAATTTAAAACATTATACTACTACTACTAAATCGCTTCAGTTGTGTCCAACTCTGTGTGACCCCATAGACGGCAGCCCACCGGGCTCCCCTGTCCCTGGGATTCTCCAGGCAAGAACACTGGAGTGGGTTGCCATTTCCTTCTCTGTTAAAAGCTCAAACACATCTTTATTAATCAAAATAGGAACCACTGCAATCAGAACATTTTTGCCAATGAGAATTGTTTGTTTATTCCACTAACATAAAAATCCATGCTTTGGGATCCGACAAACTCTTGGAAAGCAACTTCTGCCTTCTGCTGGTTGTGGAAGCGTTTTCCCTGCAGAAAGTAGTCCAGGTGCTTAAGGAAGTGGTAGTCGGTTGGCGAGAGGTCAGGTGAATATGGTGGATGGGGTAAAATGCTGTAGCTTGATTCGTTCAACTTTTGAAATGTTGGTTGTGAGACATGCAGCTGGATGTGGTCATGGAGAACTGGGCCCATTCTGTTGGCCAATGCTGGCTGCAGGCATTGCAGTTTTTGGTGCATCTAATTGATTTGCTGAGCATACTTCTCAGATGTAATGGTTCCATCAGAATTAAGAAAATGTAGTGGATCAGACGGGCAGCAGACCACCGAATGGCGACCATGACTTTTTGTGGTGCAAGTCTGGCTTTGGGAAGCGCTGTGGGGCTTCTTCTCGGTCCAGCCATTGAGCCTGTCATCGTCAGTTGTGATGTAAAATCCTCTTCATCACACATCACAATCTGATCGAGAAATGGTTCATTGTTGTTGTGTAGAATAAGAGAAGGTGATACTTCAAAATGATGATTTTTTGATTTGTGGTCAGCTCATAAGGCTGTATGTTGTCACCCTGTTTATTTAACTTATACTCAGAGTACATCATGAGAAACGCTGGGCCGGAAGAAGCACAAGCTGGAATCAAGATTGCCGGGAGAAATATCAATAACCTCAGATATGCAGACGACACCACCCTGATGGCAGAAAGTGAAGAGGAGCTAAAAAGCCTCTTGATGAAAGTGAAAGAGGAGAGTGAAAAAGTTGGCTTAAAGCTCAACATTCAGAAAACTAAAATCATGGCATCTGGTGCCATCACTCCATGGGAAATAGATGGGGAAACAGTGGAAACAGTGTCAGACTTTATTTTGGGGGGCTCCAAAATCACTGCAGATGGTGATTGCAGCCATGAAATTAAAAGACGCTTATACCTTGGAGGGAAAGTTATGACCAACCTAGATAGCATATTTAAAAGCAGAGCCAGTTATTTTGGCTCTTGTTGGCAAGTTAGTTTGCCAATAAAGGTCCGTCTAGTCAAGGCTGTGGTTTTCCCAATAGTCATGTATGGATGTGAGAGTTGGACCATAAAGAAAGCTGGGCACCAAAGAATTGATGCTTTGAACTGTGGTGTTGGAGAAGACTCTTGAGAGTCCCTTGGACTGCAAGGAGATCCAACCAGTCCATCCTAAAGGAGATCAGTCCTGGGTGTTCATTGGAAGGACTGATGCTAAAGCTGAAACTCCAATACTTTGGCCACTTCATGTGAACAGTTGACTCATTGGAAAAGACCCTAATGCTGGGAAGGATTGGAGGCAGGAGGAGAAGGCGATGACAGAGCACGAGATGGCTGGATGGCATCACCAACTGAATGGACATGGGTTTGGATAGACTCCGGGAGTTGGTGATGGACAGGGAGGCCTGGCGTGCTGCGATTCATGGGGTTGCAAAGAGTTGGACACGACTGAGTGGCTGAACTGAACTGACATGAGGCACCCACTTATTGAGTTTTTTCAGCTTTCCAGTTAGCTTCAAATACTGAATGAATGGTTGACACAGAGTTCTTCAGCAACTTCTTGCTGCTGCTGCTAAGTCACTTCAGTCATGTCCGGCTCTGTGTGACCCCATAGACAGCAGCCCACCAGGCTCCCCCATCCCTGTGATTCTCCAGGCAAGAACACTGGAGTGGGTTGCCANACTGAATGAATGGTTGACACAGAGTTCTTCAGCAACTTCTTGCTGCTGCTGCTAAGTCACTTCAGTCATGTCCGGCTCTGTGTGACCCCATAGACAGCAGCCCACCAGGCTCCCCCATCCCTGGGATTCTCCAGGCAAGAACACTGGAGTGGGTTGCCATTTCCTTCTCCAATGCATGAAAGTGAAATGTGAAAGTGAAGTCGCTCAGTCGTGTCTGACCCTCAGCGACCCCATGGATGGCAGCCTTCCAGGCTCCTCTGTCCAGGGGTTTTCCAGGCAAGAGCACCGGAGTGGGGTGCCATTGCCTTCTCCGCAGCAACTTCTTGGGTAGCTGTAAAAGGGTCAGCTCGATGATGCGCTCCGTTGGCCAACTTGTGATGGTTGGTCACTGCGCTCCTCATCTTCAAGGCTCTCGTCTCCATTGCAAAACTTCTTCAACCACCACTACTGCGCTGTCCGATCGTGAGCAGTTCCTGGGCCAAATGTGTTGTTGATGTTGCAAGCTGTGTCCACCAGTTTACAACCCATTTTGAACTCGAGTAAGAAAATCGCTCAAATTTGCTTTTTGTCTAACATCATTTCCATAGTCTAAAATTAATACAAAATACACAGCAAGTAATAAATCATCAGCAAAAAAAAAATATGAAGTAAGATGACGTATAACATAACCACATGTATTTAAGAATCTATTCCAATATCAAGTGGCAAAGCTCAACCATGCAAAACAGCAATTACTTTTGCACCAACCTAATAGCTGTATGAAAATTCTTCATATTTAATCACTGCTCTTCAAACTGTGACCCCTAAGGAATGAACCTGTTTTACACCTTGAGTTCAAATGTAAAGTATCTAAACTTATGTTTAAAAGCACACTGTTAACAACCTCAACAAAAAAAATAAGGAAAAAGTAACTTTTGCATATTTTATAAGGAAATTTTTTTCATCTAATTTTTAATAATACCTTCTGTGTTGTCAAAAATATTCCAACTCACTAAAACCTCAAATTAAGACAGTCATTGAAATCAGTATTGTCAACTGCATATAAAGGCTTAATAGTCTATTAAAAATTCAGGCCCCCTAAAATGAAAACCAGTCAAGTTTCACTCAATGGAAGGTTCAACTTAAAGATTATTCTCACACCCCAAATTTGGGTTGTCTCATTAATAAATATCTGTTTAACAGAAACATTTCCAAATAACAACAGGCAAATTTCTTTCTTGAGACATTAATGAGTAAATCACACCCATGTGACAATAAACAAGGGAGACATTTTATCGTGCAAAGTCTGGAGAAGATAGCTGGGCTATGAGGAAGACTTGAGTAGAATACTATATTGTGATTTAAATCAAAGCATCCATCACTTTCAACCATAAAGAGTGGATTTCCAGTGACAGCACATAAAGTAAAACAACTGACATAATCTTTGCGTCACTTTACGTGTTGAGGAAATTACACAGCCACTTTGTGGTCGATCTAAGGTGACTGAACCCAGATTCAGCAGGCAATGAGAAAGTGCTTTTTAATTCTGTAAGAATTTAATAAAAGGCACAAAAGAAAATTCACGCTCCATGCCAGGATTCGTATGTTGAATCACATCCTCCATGATTTGATTGCATAAAAGAGGCTAATAGATATCTTCTTTGTCCTTCAGTAGACAGAGAGGTAATGCCTGATGGCTCAGATGGTAAACAATGTGCCTACAAAGCAGGAGACCTGGGTTTGATCCCTGGGTCAGGAAGATCCTCTAGAGAAGGGAATGGCTAATCATTCCAGTCTTCTTGCCTGGAGAATTCCATGGACAGAGGAGCCTGGTGGGCTACAGTCTACAGGGTTGCAAAGAGTCAGACATGACTGGGCGACTTTCACTTTCAGACAGATAAACAAGAGCCTTAGATGACAGCTGGCTATTTCTCTGTCAGGGCAGTGGGCTCTGGGACCCCTTTCTACTCCAAAACTGTTTTGAGGGTCTTTCCTGCCTCCCCCATACTCTGGAGCCCCATCCCCTGCCATTCACAAGCCCATAAGCTTCCTCCTGTCCTCTCTGACCTTCCCCACATAAACCCTCTTATCATTCTGTCAGTATACGCTGGGAAGCATGTTGGCCTGGGAATCAGAGTTCAGGCTGACACTTTGGTGTTGACCCCACCTGCAAGGGTGCACAAGGGCAAGTCATTTACTATCTTTGGGCTTTAATTTCCTCAATAGTTAGATGAGCAGATCGGATTAGATCAGGTAGAAATGCCAACTGGAAGGGCTACGTTGAGAAAGGTTCTGAGGCATTTTCTAGATCTTCCAGGAAAGCACACTTAATTAACACTCTCTGCCAGTAATACAGCAGGGTGTGGGGACAACAAACCCTCCAAGCCTGAGATGCTGATATGAAATGACACCACAGTAAGACATTCGCCCCAAATTAGTTTCACTGTTCTTTCTTGCTTACTACAGAGAGGAGAGAACCGAGGACCCTGCCCTTAGTCCCACTATTAGGTAGGTATGCTGCTGCTGCTGCTGCTGCTAAGTCACTTCAGTCGTGTCCGACTCTGTGTGACCCCATAGACGGCAGCCCACCAGGCTCCCCCATCCCTGGGATTCTCCAGGCAAGAATACTGGAGTGGGTTGCCATTTCCTTCTCCAATGCATGAAAGAGAAAAGTGAAAGTGAAGTCGCTCAGTCTGTCCGACTGATAGCGACCCCATGGACTGCAGCCCACCAGGCTACTCCATCCGTTGGATTTTCCAGGCAAGAATACTGGGGTGGGGTGCCATTGCCTTCCCCGTTAGGTAGGTATACTGACCGTGTATTTACATGACAAAGGCAAATAGGATGAAGCCTGTTTCACAATAGGAAAATTCAGCCAGAAGGTGAGCCCCTTTACCCAAACAACATACAAATTCACAAATAGTAAAATTTAGGGTCATGGACTCACTAGTAAACATCTTAGGCATTATATTTACTGGTTTCATAGCTTTATTATGTATTGACTATGTGCAAAGGACTGGGGCAGTCACTCTTAAGAGGAGAAAAAGACAGAATAAAGCTTTTTGGCTGCAAGTAAATAAACAAATGTCCGTCTCAGAGAAGGACAGCACTGCTCACTCTGGAGTGAGTCCTTCTTGACCCCTCTCCTTCTCTCTCGTCCACATCCAACCCATGCGCAGATCCTGCCCACTGAGCCAGGGAGTCTCTCTCAAGTCTGACCCTTCTTGCCTCTTCCACTGATATCATCCTGGTTCTAACCACTGTCTTTGCTCATCTGGACAAAGGCCAGCACCTCCTAACTCATCTCCTAGCTTCCCTTCTGGTCCTGAGACAAACTACTCCCACCCAGAAGCCAAACGATCCACCTTTTGAAAAGGCAATGAGTTCATGCCATTCCCGACTCTCAGCTCCCAATGGTGCCCTATCACACTGAGAACAAGATCTAGAATCTTCATCACAGGTTATGAGAACCTACTGCATCTGGTCCTGGGCCCACATGACCTGGTTTTCCATTGCTCTTCTGTATCTTTACTGCATGCATCCCAGCCCTTAAGCTGTTCTTGTTGTTGCTTTGGCCCAGCAAACCTATTCCTGCCCCAGGGCCTTTGCATGACTGTGTCTTTTTTGAGAGGCTCGTCCCCTAGAACCTCACATGACCCCTCCCTCAGTTTACTCAGGCCTCTCTTCAAATATCAGGTTGGCTTTTCCTTACCATCTTATCTGAAATAGCATCTCCCATCCCCTAATATCTTCCCCTGCTTTATTTTTCTCAATAGCCCTTATTGCCACTGACCACGTCACATATATACTTTTTTATTGGTTTCTCCATTACAAAACAAGATCTTTGAGGAACACTGATGGTTGCAGTCACTACTGTATCCCAAGCATCTAATTCAATAGTGTGTGGCAGTCACATAGCAGCTTCTCAGTAAATATTTGTTGAATGAATGAATGAAAGTAAGAAAAAGCTAGGAATTGAAGAAAAACCTGATATTAAACACTAAGAAATGTTGATTATAATGTGCGTCTCCACTTCTAGATTCTATTTCAGAGCAAGGATTGATGTTAAAAGACTTTACTCAGTTTGTGAGCAGGTAAGCAGGCTGACCAGAGGTGTCTGGAGAGCATTTGAGATGTAGAAGGTTGTTTCATGATGAAGGCAGGTCCTCCTGATGTGGCACACACAAACCCATCAGCTCTATAGTGGGAGGAGAATGAGATTCCAGAGACACAGCATTTGAGGAGAGCCATTTGATATAAATCACATTATTTCTTGGGTTCTATTTCCCAAGAATAGGAATGGAAAACTGATCTAATTCTTCACATGCTTAGGCAAGCTACCGGCTGAACAAAATCACCAAAAAGGATACCCAGGAGTCACTACTGCTTTAGGAACTGAATTGAATGGCTCTCGTTTTTGAAATCAGAAACTATTGAAATCAGCAGACATGGCAGGTGTCAGTGACAAGAGGGAAGATTGTGCTTTCTTCGGGGAAGCATGCTCCATGGCAGTCTTCATGGAGCAGGCACAATTCTGGCCCTTCGTTCAGCTGGCTAATAGCAGAGTTGGGAGTTGAACCCAAGAAAGTTGGCCTTGCAGTCCATCCAAGTGACCATGGGTCAGGCTGCCTCTCATGAGAGTGCTAACTCACCCTTGGGGTGGCAGGTCATCCTCTCTGTGCCTTGGTATCCTCTGGACAGCAACAGTTTCATCGCTTAGAGTCATCAGGGAGCTCCAATGAGTTAACACACAAGCATCCTACCTAGTATCACTATATCCATAGGAATAGTTCTTAGCAGTGAAATTACTGGATAAAATAGAGATAATCAACAACCTTCCCAGAGTCATCAAGCTAGTAAGTGGGACCAGGATTTTAACCCACCTATGTTTGGCCCCAAAGCTCTCTTTGTACACCCCTGCTAGCTTTCATCAGTTGTTTCCAGTGCTAGACCATCCAGTCTCAGGGATAGAACCCAGATCTCCTGCATTACAGGCAGATTCCTTACCATCTGAGCCACTAGGGAAGTCCTGAATCCTTCTGGCACTTGACAATTCTCAGTCAAAGCCTTCCCTTTCGGGCATTTTCTTGATGCTATCTGAGTTTTAATTCAGCGTGTAGAAACTGCTAATGATCTAGCTTTCTAGTCAAAACATTTCAAGCCTGGAGCATGTCTTGTTATGGCAGAGTGCTGAAACCCATCAGGGAAGCTAGAGTGGCCTTTGATTTTGATCCTAATCTGAGATCCCCGAGCAGGCATTTGAAGGAAGCCATGCCCTTGAAAATCTCTCACATACTGATGCTGCATACTCCAGGAGGTTTTATCTCCTAGCTGCAGCTCTCACCAGACACACAGGTGAGAAATTTAATAGCTCCTCTAGTAAACAGCACACACTGCCAAGCTGGTGAAATAGGCCAGCTCATGGACAGGAAAATCAGTGATTCAGCGGGACTCAGATAATAAATACCTTTCATGATGATGGATGAACAACACAAAATACACCTGCATGCAGTCCTAGATGGTCCAGAGAGCTGACAGTGCAGTGGTCTTATTTTGAAATAATAATTCAGGTGAGGCAGGTGGGAAGCCAGGAAGGGCGGGCTGGAAGGACAGGCGACATATTTATACGGCGACCGTTCTTCCAGACGCCCCTTCTGGCGTCCTCAGGAACTCAGCGTACTTGGGCTGCTCTTTGTTCCTTATCGCCTCCTCCCATTGAATGCTGCCTTCTCCAAAGGGTCAGACACTTCCCATTATGCTGGGACTTCATGGCTCTTACTTTCAAGTGGCTTAACCCATCTCAGATGACAGCTGTATTTCAAAAGGACCCCTCCAAGATAAGCCACGCTTGCTGTTTAGTCTGTCTCTTGAGACCCCATGGACTGCCTGCCAGGCTCCTCTGTCCATGGGATTTCCCACACAAGAAGACTGGAGTGGGTTGCTATTTCCTCCTCCAGGAGATCTTCCCAACCCAGGGATCTAATCCGCGTCTCCTGCACCAGCCAGCGGATTGTTTACCACTGAGCCACAAGGGAAGCCCATAAGCCACGGACATCAAAGCGGGCACTAGGGTTTACCACTAAGGCATTCCCCGCGTGGGAAGGGAATTCTGGAGTATGCCCCTGCTGGGATGTCTGAAACCACAGTAATTGGCCAATCACCCTTTCTGTTCATAGGAAGGGCCTGAAGTGGCACAAAGCTAAAATTCTGAGGTCTTGATTCAGCTGATCTACTATAACCAGAATGTTCCAATGACTTTACCCAGGTGTTGCAAATCTACAGCTTAAAGGAAAAACTGATAGATTGGGGCTTCCCTGGTCATCTAGTAGTTAAGACTTTGCCTTCTAATGCAGGAAGTGTGAGTTCAGCCCCTGGTCTGGAAGCTAAGATCCCATATGGCTTGCAAAAATAAAAAAATAAAAATAAAAACCAGAAACAATATTGTAACAAATTCAATAAAGATTCTGAAAATGGTCCACATTAAAAAAAAAAAAAAAAAAATTCTTAATGGACCAACAGGTAGAAGAAAGAGGAGGCCATCCACCCCCCATGGTCCCTCTGCTCCCAGGACTGAGCTTCCAGGCTGAAGACCAGGGCAATAAGTTACACAATCTGGATCTAAAGCCCCCATCAGCCTCTCCCATTGGCTAAAGCATATAAGGCTCCACTGAAGTCTCTCTAGGGTTTTCTGTAGGCCTCCCCAAGCTCCTATAAATGTCATTCCAAACTAAGCCTCTCCCCAAATATTAGGGAGATAGCATATTCTCAAAACTCTGACTCAAACAGTTGTTGTACTCTGTAACTTCACGGAATTATCCAAGTAAAATTCCTCTAGGAGCTCCAGGCTCAGGGCCAGGAACAGGGAAGTCATCAGGGTAACCTGGGGACATAGAGAACCTTGGAGGAGTCGGGGCAGAGAGGGACCCTGAAAAAGAAGACATGCAGAAAGGTCTCCAAGGGAGGCTTGTGAAGACAGGAATCAGCCATTTCTTACATGGAAACTTTGGCCATATTCTGCTTCTTGGGGTGGGATTCTGAAAAGACTATCGAAACACCAGGAAAAAACAGACAGTGCAGCTAGGGGTGGGAGCAGGTGGAATCTGACAAGTCCTGCAGACAAGACTTAGCAAATACATCCCAGACCCCATGGCAAGGTTTTACATTACCTCAATGAAGCTTTACCCCAAATAAAGGGAAAATCTCCTTTGGTATAAGGTACAGGTAAGTTCTATCCCCTGACCCAGGCTTGGCTTAGAGCTTGTTGTGGTTATAAATGTCCCTATTTAACCTCCCAGTTCATACCTGCGAGTAGACACCAGGATGAGACGTGAGGTTTATTCATTACTCCCACTGCTTAACTGATTAAGACCTATTCCAACTCTTGTTGAAAAGAAAAAGGATGGAAACTTGCCCAGAACAATATTTAATTTCCCAGGCTGCAGAGGAAGAAACATTCATTTATTTACAGAGAATAGGAGACTTTTCCATGCATTGAGAACATGATAAATGGGAGTTTTATATACATAATTATGTACATCAGAAGCCTCTTACCATGTTACCGGATTTTAACACTAAAATTGGATCTATAAATACCATTTTCCAAACACACGGGATTTTCTTCTCATTCCTCACTTGGACTTTAATTCTGAGAGTCATAAACCCTTGCTTACTTTCTCAGGTAGGGTAGACATCTTCTGTTTGACATAGGCTCTAAACCAGGTTATATTTTGTTTGATTGTGAAGTGCACTTTTTTAGTGCACTTCTAAATGTCAGTCCCTTTTACTCTGCAATCTGTTATTAAACGTTTTAACTATTTAGAATATGTATTGTGAGTGTGGTCTACATTTGCATGCATGCAAATATATATGTATATATTTTGTGTGTGTGCACGCACGTGCAAATCACAGACTTATGGTTGGAACTGACTGACCTTAAATGGCACTCAGGGCAGAGGTGTGCAATGCTAGCTATTTAAGAAAATCACCTAGGAAGCTTTAAAGTCCTGATCTTCAAATTGGTGAAGTCTAAGTGAGGTTCCTGGTCTTTTATTAACATTGCAATTCCAGTGTCAATTTATCGGCATTGGTCTTGGACCACTGTTATGTGAGATGTTACCACTGGGGGAATTTGGGTGCAGGGTGCAAGGGATCTCTCTATAATGTCTTTGCAACTTCCTGTGAGCCTATGATTATTTCAAAATAAGAAGTTAAAAAGTACTGATGCACAAGCCATACACTAGCACAATTAAACCAGAAGCTCTGGGGGTGGGATTCTGGAATCTGTCTTTTTTAAAGCTCCACAAGTGACGGCCAAGTAAGGTCTAAGTAGATAGTCACTGTGCTGCATGCTCAGTCGTTCAGTCATGTCTGACTCTTTGCGACCCCATGAATTGTACCCTGCCAGCCTCCTCTCGTCCATGGGGATTCTCCAGGCAAGAATACGAGAGTGGGTTGCCATGCCCTCCTTCAGGGGATCTTCTCTATCGAGGAATCGAACCAGGGTCTCCTGCATTGCAGGCAGATTCTTTACCAGCTGAGCCACCAGGTAATCCCAGATAGTCACATTGGAGGCAGATTCATTTACATCTGAGACACCAGGGAAGCCCAAGAATACTGGAATGGGTACCTATCCCTTCTCCAGGGGATCTTCCTGAGACAGGAATCAAACTGGGGTCTCCTGCATTGCAGGTGGATTCTTCACCAGCCAAGCTATCAGGGAAGCCTAGATAGTCACTAATCTTTTCCAACTATTTACTCAGTGTTTAAATCTTTTAGACTCTCCTAATACATTGCTTACTATTTTAATAGTGATAAAGCACATTTCAATTACTGAACAAAATATTTATTATAAGCTTTCCAATATTCTAGGAAACCCATAGAGCTTTCTCAGGGGAAAGACTGTACATATGTTGCAGGTAGAATGTTAACTTTGTAAATAATTCTTAAATTGTTTTGAATGAACATTGGCCAACCCTACAAATTTCCTAGCAATTGTTCAGAGTGGCAGGAATACAACATGTCCTTATGGCACAAAGACTTAATTACTTTTATAAATAAAAATACAAATACTTTTCCCACAACTAAATAAATAAAATAATGTCCTTTTGTTATTAAGTGGGTATGCTTGAACTTCAAAACTTTTACAGTGCATAACCAGAGTCCGTCTCCCTAAACCCCCTCATAAAAAAGGCAAAGGACTTAACTTATACATCAGGCTGAAATGAAGATTAATGATAATAAATTTATTTCTCAATCTAAAATTCTACAGTCTGGTCTTGTGTGTCATCCCTAAGTGATATTAGTTATTAAAATATTACAAAATAGAAAATCCCCTTCATACATCCATATGCATCCAGACTGAAAAGAAATATTGGGAAAAAAAAGAGAAAAAAATCCTTAAATGAGGGAAATCCATCATTAGAGCAATGCAGCCTTTATTGACAAAATAAAGTCCATTTTAATACCTGAAGCAACTTGTCAGCATGAGTGGTCTACACGTCAGGAAACCCATAGAGGTTTCTTAAGGGACTAAATCAGTCATAGTTCCCACTCACCACTGGCTAAAAGCAATCTGCACAGCAATATTAAGACAATAAAAAATAGAAAATCCCCTCCATATGAAGACTGAAAAGAAACACTGGAAAAAAGAGAGAAGTCATAAAATGTACATGTGAAAATGTACAACTTTATAAAAAGAAAGACTGCTCCAGAGGAATTAAGTAAAAATGGAAAAAGGAAAAAGAAAGAGAAATTCTTTTTTGACAGTAATAACTGCCACTTGTGTGTCCACATATATGATTTGGCAGGTATGTAATTTGAAAGAAAGAAAACTTCGTATCTACAGACATACATCATCATAACCTACAGTCAACATCGACATCAGTCATCAAACAAAGCCTAAGGACAGTGACTGGCCATTAGGCCGCATGGGAGCAGATCTACTATTTTCTTTTAATTTATTTTACTGAAGTATAACTGATTCACAATGTTGTATTAATTGCTGCAGTATCGCAGAATGATTCAGCTATACATATATTACATCTTCTTTCATATTCTTTTCCGTCATCATTTATCATAGGATATTGAATACCGTTCCCTGCACTACACAGTAGGACCTTGTTGTTATCTATTCTCTATATAATAATTTGTATCTATTAATCTCAAACTCCCAGTCCATCCTCCCAGGCCCTCCCCCTTGGCAATCACAAGTCTGTTCTCCATGTCTGTGCGTCTATTTTTGTTTCATGAATAAACTCACTTACGTCCTGCTTTAGACTCCACATATAAGTGATATCATACAGTGTTTGTCTTTCTGTCTGACTTCCTTCGCTTAGTGTGATCATCTCTTAAGTGCTTCCACACAGCTGCAAACGGCATTATTTCATTCTTTCTACGGCTGAGTAGGATTCTGTTGTGTAAATGCACATCTTCTTTATCCACTCATCCATTGATGGACATGGAGGTTGTTTCCATTTCTTGGCTACGGTGAACAGTGCTGCTATGAACACAGGGGAGCGTGTATCTTTTTGAATTATAGTTCTCTCCAGATACGTGCCCAGGAGCGGGATCATTGGATCATATGACAACTTTGTTTTTCAATTTTTGAGGAGTATCCATACTGTTCTCCATAGTGGCTGCACCAATGTACATTCTAACCAACAGTGCAGGGGGGTTCCCTTTCTCCACACTTTCTCCAGCATTGCTATTTGTAGACACTTTATGATTGATCCTTTATATATTTTTTCTCTTTTAAAAAAGTAATTATTCTAATTGGGGGCTAACTGCTGTACAGTATTGTGGTGGTTTTTGCCATACACTGACATGAATCAGCCATGGGTGTACGTGTGTCCCCTGGTCCTGAATCCCCCTCCCATCTCCCTCCCAAGCCCATCCCTCTGGGTTGTCCCAGTGCACCAGCTTTGAGTGCTCTGCTTCATGCATCAAACTTGGGCCCTCCATCATGGACAGATGTGCTTCTCAGATTTCATTGTGCCCAAATTCACCTGTGGATCCTGTAAAAATGCAGATTCTGGGTGAGGAGTGCTGGAGTAGACCTGAAATTCCCATGTTTCTGATAAACTCCCATGAGACACTGCTGCACCGTGGCAGTTCCCAATCTGGCCAACCACGTGGCTGAGTGGTGTCCCTCTGCTGCAGGACAGATGTGCTTCTCAGATTTCATTGTGCCCAAATTCACCTGTGGATCCTGTAAAAATGCAGATTCTGGGTGAGGAGTGCTGGAGTAGACCTGAAATTCCCATGTTTCTGATAAACTCCCATGAGACACTGCTGCACCGTGGCAGTTCCCAATCTGGCCAACCACGTGGCTGAGTGGTGTCCCTCTGCTGCTACAATGACCAGGTGACGGCTGCAGTTTCCCTCAAGATCTCAGAGCCACCCTCCCAGGGGGTGTGTCTCGTAGCCGTGGCGTCAGTAGAGTTCTATCACCAGAAAACGGGCAGCCTGATGGAAGAGAAAATGATCAAGCTACAGCCCAGTGGCTTTTTGTCTTTAAATAACCTTAAATGTGTTTTGGTAAATATGAGAAAATGAAGCATGGTGTCCTTTTAGAAAAGCAAAAATAGAGAGAGAAATCTGAAATGATGAATTATTCAAAATCTTCTTGAAGTTTTCACTGAATCTGTGCTTTGATTTCTTAGATGTTTTAGTACTTGGGAATGAGATAGCCCACTCCTGGCCCCAAACAAAACTAAGGAATGTTTTATGACTCGAAGAATTGGCATATAATGTAATTATTGTCTCTTTAATATGCCACAAATATGGCTACTAACTGCTATGAATGAATTTTTAAACTTCCTATATTGCAAAAGGCTAGACCACTGGTTATTTATCTATTTTGGATTAAACAGCACTTTGAGGATGTAATGAGAACTAGAGTCTCTCCTTCCATAAAAAGGTGCAGAAACAAGTGGTTCACAGATCCTCAAGTTCCAGAAGCCTTATACTAGCGGCTGCAGGATGCTGGGCTCTGAGAATGCGGCGCTGGCTCCTGACTCAACCAAGCCAATAGCTTCCCTACTCTAGCCCTGGACGTTCTCTTCTATAAGTTAAGATGCGATGATGTCCATGACCCTTTTCCCTCCAGGAGGTCACGACTAAACCCAAGCTCACTCAGTTCAGATGCTTCAACTTAAAACGCTTTTAAAACCACTGATTCTCCCCAACTAGATAACTACACCATGCAAAACTCAGTGTCAAAGAGTGGCCAGTCATTAACTCAGCTTTGGGAAATCTTTGATCTTACTATTTCCATTGTTCACTGAGTAACCCAAGAAACTAATCAGGTACTTTCAAGAGAGCCAAGGAGGCAGAGAAATAAAAAGAGGTTGAGCAGCGACTCATAGAGCAGTAAAGCTTGCCGTGATTTCTAGAGGAATGTTAAGAAAGTCTGAGTGAATTGGAAGATTAGGTTTGACATAAATACACTATCGTGTGTAAAACAGATAGCAAGAGGGAAGCTGCTGTATAGCACAGAGAGCTCAGCTCCGTGCTCTGTGATGATCGAGAGGGGTGGGATAGGGGCGGAGAAAGGCTCAAGAGGGAGGGGATATATGGATACTTATAGCTGACTCATGTTGTTGTACAGCAGAAACCAACAATGCTGTACAGCAATCGTCCTCCAATTAAAGTTAAAAAAGAGAAAGGTTCAGGGACAGCTTAAGATCAGACAGCTAGTAAGTGATGGAACCTCCAAAACAGGACTGACAAAAAATCCAAAATTGTTTTAGCTCTTCTACAATGGTCTAGGGCTATCTTATGTTGCACTATTTGAAGGTTGCTTTTAGAATTGATCACGTCTTCAATCACTCTGAATCTTTATCTCTGAGCTTTATTCATCTCGGGTTTTGGATTTGGAAGGCTCTAAAAGCTGTGGATTGGTGTCCCGTTTTCTTTGAATAAGTNTAGGGCTATCTTATGTTGCACTATTTGAAGGTTGCTTTTAGAATTGATCACGTCTTCAATCACTCTGAATCTTTATCTCTGAGCTTTATTCATCTCGGGTTTTGGATTTGGAAGGCTCTAAAAGCTGTGGATTGGTGTCCCGTTTTCTTTGAATAAGTTAAGAAAGTTACTTATGCACAGGAAAGAACACAGCAAGGGTTCGAAGGATATAAACACAGTTGCTTATATATGCGTCTTCCATATACACGTCAGCTTTAACCAAAAAAAAGTCAGTATCATGATTAGTTTTTCTAATATTTCGTAAGCATGCAAATGCTGATGTTGGGAGAAGCTATAATATATGCGCCTGATCTTGTTTGAATCAGGGGTCAGTTTGGCAAGAACGGCTGCTGCTTCTATGTCCTCAGCTTCCAAGTTAACTCGGTCATATTTGTTATTCAGTTTAGACTTGCTCTCTGCCCAATATGGCACTAGAGTCATAGGCTGTGTCAGCCTGACCAACAGCTTGGTCATAATGAGGACAGCCCCCAATTCCCTTCCCATATGGGGTGAAGTCAGGAGTGAGGAGGGCTTCCCATGCGGCACAGTGGTAAAGAACACTGCCAATGCAGGAGATGTGCCAGAGTTTGATCCCTGGGTCGGGAAGATCCCCTGGAGTAGGAAATGGCATCCCACTCCAATATTCTTGCTTGAAAAATCAGATGGACAGAGGAGCCTGATGGACTACAGTCCATGGGGCCGCAAAAAGTCAGACATGACTGAGCATGCGCGTGCACACGCACGCACGCACACACATAGGAGCGAAGATTATCAGGGAGATGCACTTGTCAGATTCTCAGTGATAACGAGAAGGAAAAAGTCAGGGTTAATTTTTTTTCAGTGTGAACGGGAAATAGAATTGTATAGAGCCTGATGGACTACAGTCCATGGGGCCGCAAAAAGTCAGACATGACTGAGCATGCGCGTGCACACGCACGCACGCACACACATAGGAGCGAAGATTATCAGGGAGATGCACTTGTCAGATTCTCAGTGATAACGAGAAGGAAAAAGTCAGGGTTAATTTTTTTTCAGTGTGAACGGGAAATAGAATTGTATCTAAGTTTCAGTTTCTCCACTGTGCAAATCCCATCTTAAACGACTGGGGATTACGCCAGATAGTTTTGGATTTGGGCCCAATATTTGACCTTAGAGCAAGTCTCTAGAAGATTAGACTGCAGTTGAGTGCAGAATGCCCCCCGGACTTGATTTTTAAACAGAACCTGATGAATTCCACTCTTCTCTGCTTTTAAGAGCAACATGGCTTGGAGATACATGAAAGCTGTGTCAGACAGCTTTGCTGATATTTGCTTTTATCATTCTTTCTGGAAGTGTGTAGACTTCTTTAATAAAATGCTACTGTCCTTGGAAAAGGACTGGAGAGAAACAAAATAATCCAAGCTTGAGACTTCCCTGGCGATCCAGTGGTTCCGACTTTGAGCTTGCAAAGCGGAGGGTGTGGGTTCGATTCCTGGTGAGGGGACTAGTATCCCACATGCCTAGTGGCATGGCCAAAACAGAACAACTCATCTTAAAAAAAGAAAATCAAACCTTAGTCTTGAGACACTTAAGAAATGACAGGGTGGAGAAGAAGCAGAGCAGGAGGGGCTTCCTGTCTTAATGGTGATTGAGTGGTGCTAAGCGCAGGCTGCAGACAGGCTCTAGGCTGGATCCAGGGCCAGGACACAGCCTGGGGTCGGCTCTGCGTCTTCCATGCCTGCAACCCAGAGTCTGTGGCTGTGCTTGAAGCCTGAGGAACCTAGTGGCCCTGATGGGACTAGAGAGACTAAATTGACAGCATAACCTGCTGGCTATTGCAAGTGATCGCGGTAAGCTTAGCATCACCGCAGATAAAGATCCAAGCTGTGGACGGTAGGATGGCAGGCCTAGGCGACAGGGCCTGACACAGAGACACAGGACCTCACGGGAGATCATCACCCTGGGGCTGAAACCAATCCACCGACGAACAACCTTGCAAAATGAGACCAGCTTCTGCATGGGCTTTGTTGACTGGGGGAAGCCGGGTTTTAATCCTGATTAACCTCTCACTGGTGTAATTGTGTGTACGTCATGTCACTTCTTTCTCGCTGAGCCTCAGATTTCCCACCTATAAAATGGGGGTAAATCCTATTATAGCCATCCTGAGGGATAAAGAAGGTAACATATATGACAATATAAAATATCATAAATGTGATAGTACAAAATGTATAAAACTTTTAGTAAAATGCCATAGTTGTAAGATGTGTGTCCAACTCCTAACTAATATTATGTATACTCCTATGTGTAATGTACATGTAATATTACATATGCATATTACATATACTACTACATGTAATTCTCTTATCTAACATATACAGCAATATATATAAATTTCTAATCAAATACCTGGCTGCAATTATGAAATCTCATGTACCCTTCCTTTGCTTTTCATCCATTTGCAAATCTTTACAGGAGTGCCTTAAACTTGTTATATACTGAAAATGTTCAGCTTTACATCCGAGACTTCTAAGCTCTATGATTCCATGCGCCACATACTTTATTACTATATACTTGGCAGGAGGTGATATAAGAATCTAAGGAAACTTTTAGATAAGGAAAGAGGTTTATTGAGTAGGTTTTTAAAATGGAGGTAATTGTGGTTTTCGATGTCATTGCAGTTTCCTCCACAAATTATTGAATTTGTAAATGACACTTCTGAAACCTGATACCTTATTCTAGGTTTCATCCTTAATTTTACACTATAATATAAAGACTCATATAATAGTGTCTTGTGTTTATATAATACCTTTCTATCTTGTCACCTCACCCACAGTGATAAAATGCAATTAAGCTTGATTTTCATCCAATCTTCCCTCCAAATCTTGAAATTCTACTTTTTTGCCCTCTCTTTGTAAAGCAATAATTCCTCTTGTATTTACAACATACAACTCACATCACACATACTGGAGGGCAGGGACTGGGGAGAGGAATAAGACTGGGGTGTTACTCATATCCTTAAAGCCAAACTCTTGTCTGCTCTCCGTTTCCTAAGTATGGTTTATTTTGCCAATCGTGAGACTATTTTATGATTATTTCCAAAGCGAAGTGCCCCTCCTTCTCCCTTTTCTTCAGCTGATCCATTTCACAGTCAACAACAGTGAGCCTCCAATTTGGAACTTGATTCAAAGCCTGGATACATCTGTCTTCACGGGACGTGTTCACGTGCATATTCTAAAAAGGGCTTCTCGTCACAGGGTCTGCTTGATAAAATATGCAAATTAAACAGCCACCCTACTGTTTAAATTCAAATCCTAAAATTGCCCTGAGAATGCGAGGGCTTGTGCTGGAGGCCCCTGCACTTACAGCTTTGTTTTTGGCTTGGTGCTCATGCTGACAGCTTCAGAGAACATGAATTCCTACCAATGTTTGTCAGGCTGTGGGAGCCTGAACAGTTCATTAGCTGCTAGAGTTATGGGGTGGGAGATGGGTCACCCAATTTGGAGAGTGACCTTTATGAGCTCTTAGCTGGATTGCATATTTATGTGTCAGAGTGTATTGGAATTTAATGAATCTGTGACCTGAAGGGAGAGGAAGACGGTGGCAAGTCTGGGAGTCTAGGACAGTAAACACCCCATTTCCCTGTTCTTTGGGGTGTCCCCTCTGCTTCTTGGGGTTACTGATTAAAATGTGGTAGGTAATGCAGAAGCTGCTTCAAAATCAAATTTGGTCACACATCTGTGTAGGAATCTGTCCTAGTGGCTTTAATACTGAATGTGCTTCTGTGTTCTTTTAGCTACTGCAGGCCTGTGCATCGTTTTCCTCCCCTTCCTGCTCAGGTGGATTCTGCTGAGCTCAGGGTAGGACTTCTGGTTGAAGCCCCTGCCCCACGCAGACCGTGGGTCCTCATGTAGCCCGGCTGTGGGGAGTCAATCTATGATTGTTATTATTTTGGTTAGAAATTATAGGTTTATTTTTTTATTTTGAAAGAGACAAAAAAGCAAAAATAAAACCAAAACAGCCATGAGTGCATGTGTGCATTCTCAATGGCTTCAGTCGGGTCCGACTTTGCGACCCTAGCTCTGTAGCCTGCCAGGCTCCTCTGTCCATGGGATTCTCCAGGCAGGAACACTGGAGTGAGTTGCCATGCCCTCCTCCAGGGCGTCTTCCTGACCCAGGAGTCTAACTGGCATCTCACCTCTCCTGCACTGCAGGTGGATTCTTGCTGCTGAATCACTGGGGAAGACCCCAAAGCAACCATATTGTGAAATACGTGACTATACACACACACACACACACATCCATATATATATAATATATACACACTCACTTACATATGTATGCATGAGATTACATGAGGAAAAGAGTAAGATGTTTGAAACCAAGAATGGGCTTGAACAGATTTCTAGCGAAACGCTACTAAAAGTTTTGCTTCAAGTGTCTAGGCTAGATAGCATGGTCCATGGAGCACAGGAACACTCATCTATGTAACTGATTAAAAAACTCGATATTCAGTTTGCCTGGATTACTGCCCCTGAACCCACTTTCAGGAAAGGGGAACATGAGGTGTCAGTTCCCCTGGCGTGTGGGGAGGAAGCAGGCGGGGGGGAACCCTGGTCTTTGATCAGTTGATGGCGCTGGGCATGCACCATAAACACACCGGGCCTTGGCCTCCTGACGGCCAAAGTAAGGGTCTGCGTTAGATAACTCTGCAAGGGCTTTGCAGTGTTTCTTGGTGATGCTGTGAATTTAAAACTAACACAGGAAAACAATAATCAGCTTTGTTGGCTAGAATCCTGAAGTTCGCTGCAGTCGCTCTTCAGGCCCGAATGCAGCCACGGTTTCCCATCGTCAGAACTGGATGGGCCACGCGAACATCGCTGGAGCAGGGCTGTCAGGAGGGGAGGTCCCCTGCCAGATTCAGTGTCACTTGCTTTCTGTGGCTGTATTTTCCAAACACCCTCTAACCTTGTCCGAAAAGACACCAGGTGCCCGCACCCGGCGTTACCCGGCGCTGAAGTCACGTGCCTCCCACGCTGAGCAGAGGGAGGAGCTTCTTCGCTCATGGGGCTGGGGTGGGAGGGAGGCTAAAGGAGGAGGCCATATGTGTGTACACTTACCTGGTTCACTTTGTTGTGCCAACAGAAACTAACACAACAAGGTAAAGCATTCATTCTCCAATAATAAATAAATATAAAGCAAAATGGGAAAAAATAAAATAAGAATAAATGAACAGCTCTGAAATCAAAGTGAGGCAGTAACACTCCTATTTCTAGGCTTGGTGTCAGTGGCCAAGGGGCCATGGTGCTGCTCCATTTGGGCTGGAGCCCTTCCTTACTGCCCGAGCTGGCCAAATCACCCCAACCTACCACCTCCAAAGAGCTTCCTTAGAAAGAGGAGGCATGCAGAGCCGTTTCAGAACGTGTGTCATAACGACTCAGACATGAATCATCCTGTGGGCCAGGAAAGGCTCATGTGGGGATCCTACTTCATGCCGCATTTTTGGAAGCTGAGCTAGGAAGTCAGAGACGAAGTGAAGAAGTGGGATGTGTGGCAAGAAGGGTCACGCTCAGCCTTCTATTCACACACCTGCCAGCGCAGTAAGCTGACTTTTCAAACAGAAAAGTCCAGGTTCGATCCCATTTCTTCTCTGATCTCCTTGTGGAACCTGTGAAACAGCTGTCCTCTCTCGTTCCTGCTCTTCGGATCAGCTGTATGCCTGCCCTCTGTGGCTGCTGTTGAGTCCCTAAGTCCTATCTGACTCTTTGTGACCCCATGGACTTCCGTGGATCCAATGGACTGCCTACCCATGGTCATGCCCACCCTCTAGCCCAGCGGAAACTGAAAAATGTGATCCCAGGACCACCCCCACTCCTGAGATTTTCATTTCACTAGGCTGGAGAACAAAGCCCGGATGGTGGTATTTTCTGTTTGTTTGTTTCCTTAAATGATTTTGGTGTGTGTCCAAGGTGAGACTGTTTTCCAGCACCCTAGATATCTCCTGGGAGACCCCTCCTCTTGGATACAGATGCACTCCATGCCATCATGGATAAAGAAACACCATGGATGAGACCCTGTGCAGGTGTGGGTCTCTGATACACTTCGGAAGGGGATGCTGAGATTCCTAATGTCACTGATGAGAAAAGTGAGGCTCCAAAAGTGAAGGGAACTTGCCAAAGATCCATGGAAGAGCAAATGGGAGAAATGGGGTTCTAACCTAAGGCTTGGTTTTCACACCCAGCACCGGCCTCCCTGCAGTGAACACTCACCCAAGGTTGGATCTCACTTCACCATGCATTGTCCAGACCAGTATTTTCAACTTCCCTGAGAAACGCATATTATATTACAGCTATTTTACCAAATAAGAAAACTGAAACTCAGAAGGGTTAAGGGACATACTCAAGCTCAACAGTTAGATAATTAAATAGAACATTCTAGTCTCCCCGGCATCTATTTTCCGAGGCCAGTTTCACCCATTCACAGCTAGATAATTAAACAGAACATTCTAGTCTCCCTGGCATCTACTTTCCGAGGCCAGCTTTCACCCATTCAGTTCTTGTAATTCTTCTGTGATGAACTTGACCTTCTCTTGCTCTGCAGGCTGGTTACTGACAGGGATGTGAGTACCTCAGAGTTAAGGAATGAGCTGAGGGGCTGTCAGATTCAGCTAACACTGCTGGGACATGAGGGCCCAGATGAAGGGAATGAAAACTCATCCTAGTGTGCCTGGGTCCACCTCAGTATTAACACCAGGAGTCCAGCATTCTGGAACTCTCTCAATCTCTGATTTTCCCCTCAGTCTTGGGGAAAACCAAAATGATTGGTCATCCTAGCTAAAGACAACCCTCCTGGCAACTAAATGGAGTTCAGAAGGCTAAGTCTGAGGCTCCTCACCAGAAGAGACATTAATCAGACTCTAAAGAAGTATTCTCTCTGGTTATGCCCTTAAAACTTATGAGGAAATTTGGAGACAGTTCATAAAAGAGTCACCAAGATAAAATTTACTGAATGGAAATTAGGCCTTAGTTAAGGAGCTAGTTACTGGTGAGTGACATTTCATTAGTGATTGTAAATATATAATGGGACTAAAACATAAAACATTTATGAACATTGCTTATTGCATGCCAGGCACTGAGTGCTTTAAAACCCATATTAACTATTTAATCCTCTCAGGAACCCCTTGATGGAGATACTAGTGCTGTCGCTGGTTTAGCCCAGGGTTGTAGAAGCCCAGAGTGGCAGGCATGGCCAAGGTCACACAGCTAAGTATGTGTTGAAGCTGCTGCTGCTGCTGCTAAGTCGCTTCAATCGTGTCCGACTCTGTGCAACCCCATAGATGGCAGCCTACCAGGCTCCCCCGTCCCTGGGATTCTCCAGGCAAGAACACTGGAGTGGGTTGCCATTTCCTTCTCCAATGCAGGAAAGTGAAAAGTGTTCACAAGGACTTTTTAACTAGCATATTAAACTTCAGGCAGGTGTTAGGAACAGGAATTCCACAATGCTCCAAAAACAATGGAAAGAAGAGGAGAGAAGAGGAGGAGTTTAAAGTAGTTTAGTTTTGCACAAATCTTGCGCAATTCCAATCATAGGAGGTACTTACATTGTCAAATTCACAGAGTCAGAAAGTAGAATGGTGTTTGCCAGGGGCTGGAAAAGTGAAAGTGAAAGTTGCTCAGTTGAGTCCGACTCTTTGTGACCCCATGGACTACACAGTCCACAGAATTCTCTAGCGCAGGGTACTGGAGTGGGTAGACTTTCTCTTCTCCAGGGGATATTCCCAACCCAGGGATTGAACCCAGGTCTCCCACATTGCGGGTGGATTCTGTACCAGCTGAGCCACCAAGGAAGCCCAGGGACTGAGAGGAGGGGATAATGGGAAATTATTGATTAATGGGTCTACAGTGTTCATTTTGCAAGATGAAAAGAGTTTTGAAGATGGATAGTGGTGATGGCTGACCAGCAATAATGCATTTAATACACTTCAAATGTACCTAATGACATGTACAGATAAAATAACACAGTAAATTGCACATTATGGGTATTTTACATCACTAAAAATGCCATCATTTGAAAAGTACAAATACAGAAAAAAATAAGGTAGTTTAGTTTGGGGGGACTTCCCTAGTGGTCCAGTGGTTAAGACTCTGCACTTTCACTGCAGGGAGTATGGGTTTGATCTCTGCTCGGAAGCTAAGATCCCACCTGCTGTGTGGCTCAGACAAAAGAATGAACAAATAGAAGGAAGATGTTTAAATAAATAAATCAAGTAGTCTAGTTTTCACCTTCTCGAGGGCAGGAAGAGATGCAGGGAAGGTCTTGGAGTCCCTCCTGACTCCCAGCCAAGGTATTATCTTTCCTTTCCCTCACCAGAGGATGCAGCAGCCTAATGTGGACTGGAAAAATCTATCCGGTCACCCCAGAACTAATTTTTGTACAAAATCTTTAGTTTATTTTTACAACATGCAGATCAGAGGTACAGATGGAAAATTCAATAACGTTGTAATCCTGGTGATGCCCTAGGTCTAGGATGACATTTATCTAGGCAAAATCATTCTTGTGGTCCTAGGAATGATGGCTGTGGCATTTGAAAGCCATATTCGATCCTGCTGCAGACCTTGCCCCTACTTTTGCAAATCCTCGGGAGTAAAACAGAATTTATCAAGTCAAAGAAAAATAGGTTTCCAAACGACTGTACAGTGTGTTTGGGGCTGCAGCTCCATTAGCTGCCATGGGCACACTTCAGAAGAGCTCTCTCTGGCGNCCATCATTTGAAAAGTACAAATACAGAAAAAAATAAGGTAGTTTAGTTTGGGGGGACTTCCCTAGTGGTCCAGTGGTTAAGACTCTGCACTTTCACTGCAGGGAGTATGGGTTTGATCTCTGCTCGGAAGCTAAGATCCCACCTGCTGTGTGGCTCAGACAAAAGAATGAACAAATAGAAGGAGGATGTTTAAATAAATAAATCAAGTAGTCTAGTTTTCACCTTCTCGAGGGCAGGAAGAGATGCAGGGAAGGTCTTGGAGTCCCTCCTGACTCCCAGCCAAGGTATTATCTTTCCTTTCCCTCACCAGAGGATGCAGCAGCCTAATGTGGACTGGAAAAATCTATCCGGTCACCCCAGAACTAATTTTTGTATAAAATCTTTAGTTTATTTTTACAACATGCAGATCAGAGGTACAGATGGAAAATTCAATAACGTTGTAATCCTGGTGATGCCCTAGGTCTAGGATGACATTTATCTAGGCAAAATCATTCTTGTGGTCCTAGGAATGATGGCTGTGGCATTTGAAAGCCATATTCGATCCTGCTGCAGACCTTGCCCCTACTTTTGCAAATCCTCGGGAGTAAAACAGAATTTATCAAGTCAAAGAAAAATAGGTTTCCAAACGACTGTACAGTGTGTTTGGGGCTGCAGCTCCATTAGCTGCCATGGGCACACTTCAGAAGAGCTCTCTCTGGCAGCTTATTTGAAGCAATGATGGTGGGGAGGAGAGGAAGCCATCCCCTTCTAGGTAGGGGGAAGCCCAAGGCCTTCAGGGGTCCCCAAGGGAAGATCAAAAGACCTGGGATTGTCCCATCACCGGCCTTCTCCTCCAGCCTTAGCTGAGACGTCTCCAACTAGAATGAGAGTGCCCAGAGCGGTGGGAACGTTAGCAGACACTGAACCCTGAGCATAGAACTTGGGGGAGGAGCTTTTCACATTTTCTCATCTATAAATCAAGGCATTAAACTTAATGAGTAATTCTCAACTTCCTCTGTGTATTAGAGAAGAAGCCCTTTATACGACCAACAAATGTCCAGGCCCCACGAGATCTGGTTTCAATCAGTCTGGAGTAGGGCCTGGGGATAATGGATACTGTTAGGCCCCCCCAGGTGATCTGAACCCACAGTCAGCGGTGGTCTCCATCTGTGGTTCCCAGACGGGGCTGTACATGAGGACCACCTAGGAGACGAAACAGAATCCCAAAGCCCCAGCCACACTCCAGGACAATTAAATCGGAATCATCAGAGGGTAATATCCGAGTAATTAGTATTGTTGAAAGCTGCCAGGTGACTTGCAGATGCAGCAAGAGGAGCGAATCACGTAGCTAAGTGCTGACTAGGGGGTTATTATGGCAGGGAAATCCTGCTGTGTTTACAGTCCTGCAGTCCCTTCCCCTTCTAGAATTCTACAGCTCATTCTAATGCAGCTGGTTCCCCAAACGGAGCAGGTTAGAATCACATGGAGGGCCTGGAGAAACACAGACTTCCGGGTTCCACCCCCAAACATTCTGATTCAGTAGTTCTAGGCTAGGCTGTAAGAATGTACATTTCTAACATGTTCTCAGATTGACAAACCCAGACCATGTATTAAAAAGCAGAGACATTACTTTGCTGACAAAGGTCCATATAGTTTCTAGTAATCTTGTATGGATGTGAAAGTTGAACCATAAAGAAAACTGAGCACCAAAGAATTGATGCTTTTGAACTGTGGTACTGCAGAAGACTCTTGAGAGTCCCTTGGACTGCAAGGAGATCAAACCAGTCAATCTGAAAGGAAATCAACCCTAAACTGATGATGAAGCTGAAGCTCCAATACTTTGGCCATCTGAAGCAAACAGCCAATTCATTGGAAAAGACCCTGATGTTGGGAAAGATTGAGGGTGGGAAGAGAAGAGGCTGACAGAGGATGAGATGGTTGGATGGCATCACTGACTCAATGGATATAGTTTGAGCAAACTCTAGGGGATAGTGAAGGACAGAGAAGCCTGGTATGCTGCAGTCCATGGGGTCGCAAAGAGCTGTACACAATTTAGCAACTGAACAAGTTCTCAAGTGATGCTACTGCTGGTCCCGAGATCACGTTTTGGAAATCACAGCTCTAAAACATAGTGGGCACCCAGCTTCAACAGTATAGAGAACAGAACCNGAAGCCTGGTATGCTGCAGTCCATGGGGTCGCAAAGAGCTGTACACAATTTAGCAACTGAACAAGTTCTCAAGTGATGCTACTGCTGGTCCCGAGATCACGTTTTGGAAATCACAGCTCTAAAACATAGTGGGCACCCAGCTTCAACAGTATAGAGAACAGAACCCAAGATAAGAAAACTTCTGTTGGAGGAAAAATTGCCTAGTGCAGCCAGGATCAGACCCACAGGCAGCTTCTGGTTGGTTAAGGTTGATATGGAAACACCGATTGCGCACTGAAATGAAAAGAAGATGATGGCCTGAGGCGCGAGAAGATAACAGAGACATATTTCATACTCATCAACATTTGGCTATTTGTCAGTCCACACAGGAAGGAAGAATGTTGAAACATGTGCTGATTTCATCAATAATTTCATTCTGTCAGAACTCGCCAGTGTATTCGCTTACAATCCTTCAACCATTCATATTTGATGAATTAGGTTATTTGTGATATTATTTTTCTGAACACATATACTGAGACATATTTATGCCAGGCCCAACACATAAAAAGTGCATAATCATTGCACTGAATGACTGGAGATGCTTTCAAAAGACAAAACTATCAAGAGTGGGGAAGAGGCACATAACAGGCGATGCAGGATGAGATCAACATGTATTCAACATCAGCTGTGGATGAGTGCATCCCACTGATATGAACGCATCCCACTGATATGAATGCATCTTGTTTCATCCTCATCAAAAAACAGTTTGATATGAGGAGTTACAAAATACAGATGCTAGCACCAAGGCTCAGAGATCACAGATTACTTGTCTGAGTTCCCAGATCTCCCAGGGAGTAGAGCCAAGATTTTTGAAAAATTTTTTATTGGAGTATAATTGATTTATAATTTTGTGTTAATTTTAGGTGTACAGCAAAGTGAATCACTTACACATATATTAATACATGCATCCACTCTTGTTTTTAGATTCTTTTCCCATGCAGACTATTACAGAGAGTGGAGTTCCCGATGTCATTTGCAGCCACATGGATGGACCTAGAGATCATCATACCAATAAGAGAAAAACAAATATAAGATATCACTATATGTGGAATCAAAAGAAAGAGGATACAAATGAACAAAAGCCAAGATTTGAATCTCGGTATGTCTGACTTCAAAGCCCAAGCATTTTCTGCTCTATCTCTTGGCCCTCATTTTACATATATCCCATCTCTGTTTTTCAGCCAGTCAGAGGTCCGGGAAAATTGCTACTGAAAAACTCATTATTTAGTGCTTCTCAGACTTCACTGTGACAAGAATCCTGGGAGGGGGGCTAAGCAGTGGGGTGTGGAATCCTGATAAAAATGCAGACTCCAGGGTAGGAACCATGATTCTGCATTTTTAAACCAGCCCCCAGGAGCTACAGATGTTACTGGTACAAGAACCACATTTTTCATATAAAAGTCTTAGGAGATGTGGGTTTAAAGAGTGCTTTATGTCAACAAAAAAGGGAGACAAAAATTTCCCCAAGAACTACTTCGAAGAAGACATCCTTGGTTTAAGAGACAGAGGATAAACAAAAGCAGAGGCTGGGTTTACAAGATAGAAAAACAGTTGGTTAACATTTTGCTTTTAAAGCATCAATCAACCATCTGCTTGGTCCCAAACAAGTACATGTACCAAAATTTGTATTGGTTCAATCTAAAGAACCTTCACTTTGCTACACTGGGGAAGGATCCTGAAAAGTGGCTTACCTATTGATGATAATAGAGGAAGAAGCACATTCTTATATATGGTTCTAATGTATGTTTTCAATTTGTCATTAATTGTATACAATGGTGTTTGAAGAGTGATGACATAACCACAGGCCTTGCCCCCACCCTCATGTATGTATAACACTAAACTTGGATTTTCAGAAAAAAATGATTGATTTATATACAGCAACAGTGATTGATGTCAGAACCTCTGACTGCTTCTTAAATCACAATGTGGTTTTAGACACCATCTTGCTCCAAACTAATGCTAGTATTTTCCAGAATTTCCATATGGATTGCAGCCCTGACATGGCAAAGTGGAAATCAATTTGGCTGCACAGCAGGCCCAGCGTATAAGAAGTGACAGAGGGAGCTGTCCTGGGGGAAGGGCAAGAAAAAACAGAGCTGCCTATAATGAGACTGGAAATCAAAGTGAAATGAACTGAAATCTCTGTGGACAAATAGCCAAGGGAGTAGCAAGACATGGGCAGAGACTGTAGGCATATAAACAAAAAGGAAGCTATTTGACAAGCTGGACTTTTAATTAAGAAAAAGAGAGCTAGGCAGTTTTCACCTGGGCTACCCCAACTTGAAATTCACACTGAGTTTCCATGATGTCACAAGTCCAGATGAAATGCAAAAAAAATTAAATCAAACAACATTTNTTCATCTCGGGTTTTGGATTTGGAAGGCTCTAAAAGCTGTGGATTGGTGTCCCGTTTTCTTTGAATAAGTAAAGAAAGTTACCTATGCACAGGAAAGAACACAGCAAGGGTTCGAAGGATATAAACACAGTTGCTTATATATGCGTCTTCCGTACACACATCAGCTTTAACCAAAAAAAAGTCAGTATCATGATTAGTTTTTCTAATATTTTGTAAGCATGCAAATGCTGATGTTGGGAGAAGCTATAATATATGCGCCTGATCTTGTTTGAATCAGGGGTCAGTTTGGCAAGAACGGCTGCTGCTTCTATGTCCTCAGCTTCCAAGTTAACTCAGTCATATTTGTTATTCAGTTTAGACTTGCTCTCTGCCCAATATGGCACTAGAGTCATAGGCTGTGTCAGCCTGACCAACAGCTTGGTCATAATGAGGACAGCCCCCAATTCCCTTCCCATATGGGGTGAAGTCAGGAGTGAGGAGGGCTTCCCACGCGGCACAGTGGTAAAGAACACTGCCAATGCAGGAGATGTGCCAGAGTTTGATCCCTGGGTCGGGAAGATCCCCTGGAGTAGGAAATGGCATCCCACTCCAATATTCTTGCTTGAAAAATCAGATGGACAGAGAAGCCTGATGGACTACAGTCCATGGGGCCGCAAAAAGTCAGACATGACTGAGCACGCGTGTGCACACCCACGCACGCACGCACGCACACACATAGGAGCGAAGATTATCAGGGAGATGCACTGGTCAGATTCTCAGTGATAATGAGAAGGAAAAAGTCAGGGTTAATTTTTTTCCAGTGTGAACGGGAAATAGAATTGTATCTAAGTTTCAGTTTCTCCACTGTGCAAATCCCATCTTAAACGACTGGGGATTACGCCAGATAGTTNTGGGGCTGGGGTGGGAGGGAGGCTAAAGGAGGAGGCCATATGTGTGTACACTTACCTGGTTCACTTTGTTGTGCCAACAGAAACTAACACAACAAGGTAAAGCATTCATTCTCCAATAATAAATAAATATAAAGCAAAATGGGAAAAAATAAAATAAGAATAAATGAACAGCTCTGAAATCAAAGTGAGGCAATAACACTCCTATTTCTAGGCTTGGTGTCAGTGGCCAAGGGGCCATGGTGCTGCTCCATTTGGGCTGGAGCCCTTCCTTACTGCCCGAGCTGGCCAAATCACCCCAACCTACCACCTCCAAAGAGCTTCCTTAGAAAGAGGAGGCATGCAGAGCCGTTTCAGAACGTGTGTCATAACGACTCAGACATGAATCATCCTGTGGGCCAGGAAAGGCTCATGTGGGGATCCTACTTCATGCCGCATTTTTGGAAGCTGAGCTAGGAAGTCAGAGACGAAGTGAAGAAGTGGGATGTGTGGCAAGAAGGGTCACGCTCAGCCTTCTATTCACACACCTGCCAGCGCAGTAAGCTGACTTTTCAAACAGAAAAGTCCAGGTTCGATTCCCATTTCTTCTCTGATCTCCTTGTGGAACCTGTGAAACAGCTGTCCTCTCTCGTTCCTGCTCTTCGGATCAGCTGTATGCCTGCCCTCTGTGGCTGCTGTTGAGTCCCTAAGTCCTATCTGACTCTTTGTGACCCCATGGACTTCCGTGGATCCAATGGACTGCCTACCCATGGTCATGCCCACCCTCTAGCCCAGCGGAAACTGAAAAATGTGATCCCAGGACCACCCCCAATCCTGAGATTTTCATTTCACTAGGCTGGAGAACAAAGCCCGGATGGTGGTATTTTCTGTTTGTTTGTTTCCTTAAATGATTTTGGTGTGTGTCCAAGGTGAGACTGTTTTCCAGCACCCTAGATATCTCCTGGGAGACCCCTCCTCTTGGATACAGATGCACTCCATGCCATCATGGATAAAGAAACACCATGGATGAGACTCTGTGCAGGTGTGGGTCTCTGATACACTTCGGAAGGGGATGCTGAGATTCCTAATGTCACTGATGAGAAAAGTGAGGCTCCAAAAGTGAAGGGAACTTGCCAAAGATCCATGGAAGAGCAAATGGGAGAAATGGGGTTCTAACCTAAGGCTTGGTTTTCACACCCAGCACCGGCCTCCCTGCAGTGAACACTCACCCAAGGTTGGATCTCACTTCACCATGCATTGTCCAGACCAGTATTTTCAACTTCCCTGAGAAACGCATATTATATTACAGCTATTTTACCAAATAAGAAAACTGAAACTCAGAAGGGTTAAGGGACATACTCAAGCTCAACAGTTAGATAATTAAATAGAACATTCTAGTCTCCCCGGCATCTATTTTCCGAGGCCAGTTTTCACCCATTCACAGCTAGATAATTAAACAGAACATTCTAGTCTCCCTGGCATCTACTTTCCGAGGCCAGCTTTCACCCATTCAGTTCTTGTAATTCTTCTGTGATGAACTTGACCTTCTCTTGCTCTGCAGGCTGGTTACTGACAGGGATGTGAGTACCTCAGAGTTAAGGAATGAGCTGAGGGGCTGTCAGATTCAGCTAACACTGCTGGGACATGAGGGCCCAGATGAAGGGAATGAAAACTCATCCTAGTGTGCCTGGGTCCACCTCAGTATTAACACCAGGAGTCCAGCATTCTGGAACTCTCTCAATCTCTGATTTTCCCCTCAGTCTTGGGGAAAACCAAAATGATTGGTCATCCTAGCTAAAGACAACCCTCCTGGCAACTAAATGGAGTTCAGAAGGCTAAGTCTGAGGCTCCTCACCAGAAGAGACATTAATCAGACTCTAAAGAAGTATTCTCTCTGGTTATGCCCTTAAAACTTATGAGGAAATTTGGAGACAGTTCATAAAAGAGTCACCAAGATAAAATTTACTGAATGGAAATTAGGCCTTAGTTAAGGAGCTAGTTACTGGTGAGTGACATTTCATTAGTGATTGTAAATATATAATGGGACTAAAACATAAAACATTTATGAACATTGCTTATTGCATGCCAGGCACTGAGTGCTTTAAAACCCAAATTAACTATTTAATCCTCTCAGGAACCCCTTGATGGAGATACTAGTGCTGTCGCTGGTTTAGCCCAGGGTTGTAGAAGCCCAGAGTGGCAGGCATGGCCAAGGTCACACAGCTAAGTATGTGTTGAAGCTGCTGCTGCTGCTGCTAAGTCGCTTCAATCGTGTCCGACTCTGTGCAACCCCATAGATGGCAGCCTACCAGGCTCCCCCGTCCCTGGGATTCTCCAGGCAAGAACACTGGAGTGGGTTGCCATTTCCTTCTCCAATGCAGGAAAGTGAAAAGTGTTCACAAGGACTTTTTAACTAGCATATTAAACTTCAGGCAGGTGTTAGGAACAGGAATTCCACAATGCTCCAAAAACAATGGAAAGAAGAGGAGAGAAGAGGACGAGTTTAAAGTAGTTTAGTTTTGCACAAATCTTGCGCAATTCCAATCATAGGAGGTACTTACATTGTCAAATTCACAGAGTCAGAAAGTAGAATGGTGTTTGCCAGGGGCTGGAAAAGTGAAAGTGAAAGTTGCTCAGTTGAGTCCGACTCTTTGTGACCCCATGGACTACACAGTCCACAGAATTCTCTAGCGCAGGGTACTGGAGTGGGTAGACTTTCTCTTCTCCAGGCGATATTCCCAACCCAGGGATTGAACCCAGGTCTCCCACATTGCGGGTGGATTCTGTACCAGCTGAGCCACCAAGGAAGCCCAGGGACTGAGAGGAGGGGATAATGGGAAATTATTGATTAATGGGTCTACAGTGTTCATTTTGCAAGATGAAAAGAGTTTTGAAGATGGATAGTGGTGATGGCTGACCAGCAATAATGCATTTAATACACTTCAAATGTACCTAATGACATGTACAGATAAAATAACACAGTAAATTGCACATTATGGGTATTTTACATCACTAAAATTACCATCATTTGAAAAGTACAAATACAGAAAAAAATAAGGTAGTTTAGTTTGGGGGGACTTCCCTAGTGGTCCAGTGGTTAAGACTCTGCACTTTCACTGCAGGGAGTATGGGTTTGATCTCTGCTCGGAAGCTAAGATCCCACCTGCTGTGTGGCTCAGACAAAAGAATGAACAAATAGAAGGAGGATGTTTAAATAAATAAATCAAGTAGTCTAGTTTTCACCTTCTCGAGGGCAGGAAGAGATGCAGGGAAGGTCTTGGAGTCCCTCCTGACTCCCAGCCAAGGTATTATCTTTCCTTTCCCTCACCAGAGGATGCAGCAGCCTAATGTGGACTGGAAAAATCTATCCGGTCACCCCAGAACTAATTTTTGTATAAAATCTTTAGTTTATTTTTACAACATGCAGATCAGAGGTACAGATGGAAAATTCAATAACGTTGTAATCCTGGTGATGCCCTAGGTCTAGGATGACATTTATCTAGGCAAAATCATTCTTGTGGTCCTAGGAATGATGGCTGTGGCATTTGAAAGCCATATTCGATCCTGCTGCAGACCTTGCCCCTACTTTTGCAAATCCTCGGGAGTAAAACAGAATTTATCAAGTCAAAGAAAAATAGGTTTCCAAACGACTGTACAGTGTGTTTGGGGCTGCAGCTCCATTAGCTGCCATGGGCACACTTCAGAAGAGCTCTCTCTGGCAGCTTATTTGAAGCAATGATGGTGGGGAGGAGAGGAAGCCATCCCCTTCTAGGTAGGGGGAAGCCCAAGGCCTTCAGGGGTCCCCAAGGGAAGATCAAAAGACCTGGGATTGTCCCATCACCGGTCTTCTCCTCCAGCCTTAGCTGAGACGTCTCCAACTAGAATGAGAGTGCCCAGAGCGGTGGGAACGTTAGCAGACACTGAACCCTGAGCATAGAACTTGGGGGAGGAGCTTTTCACATTTTCTCATCTATAAATCAAGGCATTAAACTTAATGAGTAATTCTCAACTTCCTCTGTGTATTAGAGAAGAAGCCCTTTATACGACCAACAAATGTCCAGGCCCCACGAGATCTGGTTTCAATCAGTCTGGAGTAGGGCCTGGGGATAATGGATACTGTTAGGCCCCCCCAGGTGATCTGAACCCACAGTCAGCGGTGGTCTCCATCTGTGGTTCCCAGACGGGGCTGTACATGAGGACCACCTAGGAGACGAAACAGAATCCCAAAGCCCCAGCCACACTCCAGGACAATTAAATCGGAATCATCAGAGGGTAATATCCGAGTAATTAGTATTGTTGAAAGCTGCCAGGTGACTTGCAGATGCAGCAAGAGGAGCGAATCACGTAGCTAAGTGCTGACTAGGGGGTTATTATGGCAGGGAAATCCTGCTGTGTTTACAGTCCTGCAGTCCCTTCCCCTTCTAGAATTCTACAGCTCATTCTAATGCAGCTGGTTCCCCAAACGGAGCAGGTTAGAATCACATGGAGGGCCTGGAGAAACACAGACTTCCGGGTTCCACCCCCAAACATTCTGATTCAGTAGTTCTAGGCTAGGCTGTAAGAATGTACATTTCTAACATGTTCTCAGATTGACAAACCCAGACCATGTATTAAAAAGCAGAGACATTACTTTGCTGACAAAGGTCCATATAGTTTCTAGTAATCTTGTATGGATGTGAAAGTTGAACCATAAAGAAAACTGAGCACCAAAGAATTGATGCTTTTGAACTGTGGTACTGCAGAAGACTCTTGAGAGTCCCTTGGACTGCAAGGAGATCAAACCAGTCAATCTGAAAGGAAATCAACCCTAAACTGATGATGAAGCTGAAGCTCCAATACTTTGGCCATCTGAAGCAAACAGCCAATTCATTGGAAAAGACCCTGATGTTGGGAAAGATTGAGGGTGGGAAGAGAAGAGGCTGACAGAGGATGAGATGGTTGGATGGCATCACTGACTCAATGGATATAGTTTGAGCAAACTCTAGGGGATAGTGAAGGACAGAGAAGCCTGGTATGCTGCAGTCCATGGGGTCGCAAAGAGCTGTACACAATTTAGCAACTGAACAAGTTCTCAAGTGATGCTACTGCTGGTCCCGAGATCACGTTTTGGAAATCACAGCTCTAAAACATAGTGGGCACCCAGCTTCAACAGTATAGAGAACAGAACCCAAGATAAGAAACTTCTGTTGGAGGAAAAATTGCCTAGTGCAGCCAGGATCAGACCCACAGGCAGCTTCTGGTTGGTTAAGGTTGATATGGAAACACCGATTGCGCACTGAAATGAAAAGAAGATGATGGCCTGAGGCGCGAGAAGATAACAGAGACATATTTCATACTCATCAACATTTGGCTATTTGTCAGTCCACACAGGAAGGAAGAATGTTGAAACATGTGCTGATTTCATCAATAATTTCATTCTGTCAGAACTCGCCAGTGTATTCGCTTACAATCCTTCAACTATTCATATTTGATGAATTAGGTTATTTGTGATATTATTTTTCTGAACACATATACTGAGACATATTTATGCCAGGCCCAACACATAAAAAGTGCATAATCATTGCACTGAATGACTGGAGATGCTTTCAAAAGACAAAACTATCAAGAGTGGGGAAGAGGCACATAACAGGCGATGCAGGATGAGATCAACATGTATTCAACATCAGCTGTGGATGAGTGCATCCCACTGATATGAACGCATCCCACTGATATGAATGCATCTTGTTTCATCCTCATCAAAAAACAGTTTGATATGAGGAGTTACAAAATACAGATGCTAGCACCAAGGCTCAGAGATCACAGATTACTTGTCTGAGTTCCCAGATCTCCCAGGGAGTAGAGCCAAGATTTTTGAAAAATTTTTTATTGGAGTATAATTGATTTATAATTTTGTGTTAATTTTAGGTGTACAGCAAAGTGAATCACTTACACATATATTAATACATGCATCCACTCTTGTTTTTAGATTCTTTTCCCATGCAGACTATTACAGAGAGTGGAGTTCCCGATGTCATTTGCAGCCACATGGATGGACCTAGAGATCATCATACCAATAAGAGAAAAACAAATATAAGATATCACTATATGTGGAATCAAAAGAAAGAGGATACAAATGAACAAAAGCCAAGATTTGAATCTCGGTATGTCTGACTTCAAAGCCCAAGCATTTTCTGCTCTATCTCTTGGCCCTCATTTTACATATATCCCATCTCTGTTTTTCAGCCAGTCAGAGGTCCGGGAAAATTGCTACTGAAAAACTCATTATTTAGTGCTTCTCAGACTTCACTGTGACAAGAATCCTGGGAGGGGGGCTAAGCAGTGGGGTGTGGAATCCTGATAAAAATGCAGACTCCAGGGTAGGAACCATGATTCTGCATTTTTAAACCAGCCCCCAGGAGCTACAGATGTTACTGGTACAAGAACCACATTTTTCATATAAAAGTCTTAGGAGATGTGGGTTTAAAGAGTGCTTTATGTCAACAAAAAAGGGAGACAAAAATTTCCCCAAGAACTACTTCGAAGAAGACATCCTTGGTTTAAGAGACAGAGGATAAACAAAAGCAGAGGCTGGGTTTACAAGATAGAAAAACAGTTGGTTAACATTTTGCTTTTAAAGCATCAATCAACCATCTGCTTGGTCCCAAACAAGTACATGTACCAAAATTTGTATTGGTTCAATCTAAAGAACCTTCACTTTGCTACACTGGGGAAGGATCCTGAAAAGTGGCTTACCTATTGATGATAATAGAGGAAGAAGCACATTCTTATATATGGTTCTAATGTATGTTTTCAATTTGTCATTAATTGTATACAATGGTGTTTGAAGAGTGATGACATAACCACAGGCCTTGCCCCCACCCTCATGTATGTATAACACTAAACTTGGATTTTCAGAAAAAAATGATTGATTTATATACAGCAACAGTGATTGATGTCAGAACCTCTGACTGCTTCTTAAATCACAATGTGGTTTTAGACACCATCTTGCTCCAAACTAATGCTAGTATTTTCCAGAATTTCCATATGGATTGCAGCCCTGACATGGCAAAGTGGAAATCAATTTGGCTGCACAGCAGGCCCAGCGTATAAGAAGTGACAGAGGGAGCTGTCCTGGGGGAAGGGCAAGAAAAAACAGAGCTGCCTATAATGAGACTGGAAATCAAAGTGAAATGAACTGAAATCTCTGTGGACAAATAGCCAAGGGAGTAGCAAGACATGGGCAGAGACTGTAGGCATATAAACAAAAAGGAAGCTATTTGACAAGCTGGACTTTTAATTAAGAAAAAGAGAGCTAGGCAGTTTTCACCTGGGCTACCCCAACTTGAAATTCACACTGAGTTTCCATGATGTCACAAGTCCAGATGAAATGCAAAAAAAATTAAATCAAACAACATTTATTAAAGGAAAAAAACTAGTCGAGCATACTGTTTGAATTATGACCATTGTTACGATCTGAAAATAACAATTGTATAAGCCATTTAGAAGTTATGCTGAGGTTGCCCTGGGCTCTTGACCTTACCAAGGAGCCTGAGCATAAGTCTGGATTACAGTTAAACAAAATTACATGTCCACCTAAGGAAAGAGGAGGATCTTAAGTTTGATCAATTAAGACTTTTTATAGCATGCTTTCTACAAGAACAAAGTGTCATTTTTGGAGGGGAGTGATGAAGTGACACCTAGTTTTGTTGACATTTGGATTAACTGAAATTTTCTTGGCAGACATGATGCCAAGATGCTTGTCATTATGAATTCTTTGCTGCTAAAGGTTCTGTCCCAGAAATTAGAGAGACTGGAGACACTGCTGGAACCTGAAGAGAGGTTTATGGTAATCCTGTGGCCATTTCTCTTCAGTTAAATTAGATACGGAGAACTTATATATTTTATCTGAACTTTTCTAACACTATCATTATGGTTTAGGGATTTCAGCAGAGATAAAGTTTTAAGAAACAGAAAAAATATCAATTAAAAAGGGATGGGGGGGAGGGTTTCTCTGGGGATCCAGTGACTAAAACTCCATGCTTCCAATGCAGGGGCCTGGGTTTGACCCCTGGTCAGGGATCTAGATCCTACATGCTGCAACTAAGACCTCACCCAGCCAAATGAATTAAATAAACATTGAAAGGAATTTCCTGTCAAAGGAAAGAATATATAACACGGTATTTTCAAAAGGGATGGAAAACTTACATATTTATTCAAGACTTGAAGCTGAAAAATTGTTTGATCTCACAAACCAAACCTGATGAATTTATATGGATTGTTATGTTGAGAAAGATTCTGAGGTCCAGTATCAAACAGCACCATGGTTCAGAAGTGATGTTTGCCAACTTCAGGTAATGACAATACAGCCATGAATGTATCACCCCATTTTAGGAACCTAAGTGATGAGAGACTTTATACTTATATGGGAAAAAAAAAAATTACTGATAAGTTTTTTTTTTCTTTCCTGCTCAAAAGGAGTGAATCCAAGCAATGCACGTTTATTTTAGACAAAATGCTATCGACGAACCAGAATTTTCTGCAATCAGAAATGCTATGTGAGCTCCCCTTCCTTATAAGGTAAACTGTACATTCACCTTAAGGAAATGTGAATCAATAGGGTAACAAACCACACAAATCCTCAAAGAGTTGGTAAGCTTACACCACCACAAACTCCTCCTGCAGGAGGCTGTTTCCTTTATTAGAGCCTGCATCAAGCAAGCAATTTGGTCATGTCTTGGCTCTGCTTTCCTTTTGTTTTTTTCTCCCCATCTCACTGTAACCTGGATTGCAGAGGGAAAGTCCAAATAACTTAAGGAAAGGCATGATAATGAGACACACAGAACCAGTTGACATTTTCTTAATGATCGCAGGGAGAAGAAAGTTACTTTGCAGGAATTTTCTCCTCTCTATACATTTTTATTGCTAATGAAAGAAATATAATTCTTTATACCAAAATGTACCCACAGCATCCTGCTGTCATGCAGATCCCTGGATAAACCAGTAGAGCTTGCTTTAGCCCACTCTTCTTCCATCAGGGTGGGAGGCCTTGAGGAGGTGCTGATTTTGAACTATTGTTTATTATACTTGGCTCCTGTATTGTGTAATGCAGAAATTATTAAGCTAATTTTAAAAACAGACACTCTTTCAGGAGTGGGCCTCCTATTCAGTAGCATGTGATGGTAATTATGCCTTTTGAAAGAACAGAATAATTAATTCTCTGAGAAAAAGAAATCCAGTAGCATCGAGTGGGAATTAGTCAGAAACTCACACTACTCTGAAAACCATCACCTCTACTTGATCAGAAGTAGAGGATCCATCATGGACTCAAATGGTGAAGAATGCTCCCCACATCGGAATGCGCCATTTCACTTGGTTTTCTTTTCTTGTGTGTATCATAAACTGTATTTCAAGGTCCTGCCATGCATGCAATACGTAACTTAGCTGAGTACCAGCTGCATACGGTACTTCAGGACACTGAAGAGAAACAAACACCTCATTTCTAACCTTACAATTTTCCCATTAAATAAATGTCAATTTAGAAACACACTTTTCATTAAAACCAAAAAGGCTAAATTATACTCACAGTAAGAAACTGGGATAGTAAATTTTTAAAAAAATGAGAATTAAAAAGAAAGTTCTAAAGACATATTAACAGGAATTTATTAATAGCTGAAAGAACGGGTATAATCCATAATTTATTTCTTCTTTTTAGTTATGCAGGCATCAAGCAGCTCACCCCCAAAACCACAGAAATGAATGAGCTCATGCTTGGTGGCTTGCAAATGTAAATGCTATACTTTCCTTCACTACCGGAGAAGGCAATGGCACCCCACTCCAGTACTCTTGCCTGGAGAATCCCATGGACAGAGGAGCCAGGTGGGCTGCAGTCCACGGGGTCGTGAAGAGTTGGACACGAATGAGCGACTTCACTTTCACTTTTCACTTTCATGCATTGGAGAAGGAAATGGCAACCCACTCCAGTACTCTTGCCTGGAGAATCCCAGGGACGGGGGAGCCTGGTGGGCTGCTGTCTGTGGGGTTGCACAGAGTCGGACACGACTGAAGCAAGTCAGCAGCAGCAGCAGCAGCAGCCTTCACTACAATTCCATGTCGGTAGGTTGACTTTGCTGCACAGGGTCAGGGCTTGGGGGTGGGGGAGTGGACCCAGGCTTGGTGCCGTAACATACTGAACTTGGCTTGAGACCTTAAGGGCTGTTTCCTCAAAGTGCCCCTTGGTCTCTGCAACATGCTGTGTGTTTTCTCTTTTCCTCTGGCCCAGTTGGAGGGCACCTCCTGTCTGAGATGCTATGGAACACCTTTTCAATGCAGTATCTGCTGCTGATACACAGCCTGGGGTTCTGATGATCCTGCCAGAGGTGCTATCACCAAGAGACCCCCAAACTACTAATCTGGGGGGGCAGGGAGGACTGATGTCCTCTGGAGTCCCTGGTGGAGCTGGGCCCCAGGAAAAATGGCCTCATCTCATGTAACTCCCCCTTTTACTTGCACTGCTACAGTCACCAGCCTCCTCTGTTCTTTGATGCTGGTGGGCACACAGCCAGTTTCCTCTGCCTGTGAAACGGAGCACAACCCCATGGTCCTCGGATCCTGCCCCTGTGTCCTCCCTCTGCCTGTTGCATGTAGAAAACTTATATCAAACAGTAAGTTTATCAGAGAAGTGAGAAATGCAGAAACAAAGGAAAACAGTCAAAGGAGAACAAATAAGAATGCAGTCATTAAGCATAGTCAAGGACCTTTAGTTCCTTTTCAAGGGTCGTAGATGATATTCTGAGCCATATCCTGTGACCTGTCTCACAGATACTAAAACACCAGGTGGGAGAAGCTAACCGCATGATGGCCAGACTGTATCCATGACATAAATTGCCACAATCCTGAGAACTGGCCTCAAAGAAATGGGAACAAACGAACAATGGAACTGAAGATTGCTGTGCTGTGCTATGCTTAGTTGCTCAGTCATGTCCGACTCTTTGTGACCCTGTGAACTGCAGCCCGCCAGACTCCTCTGTCCATGGGGACTCTCCAGGCAAGAATATTGGAGTGGGTTGCCATGCCCTCCTCCAGGGGATCTTCCCAACCCAGCAATCAAACTGGGGTGTCCTGCATTGCGAGTGGTTTCCTTACCAGCTGACCCACCAGGGAAGCCCAGAACTGAAAATTAACTGTACCTACATGGTAGCTGGTCAGACCAAGATGAAGCTGGTGGGACTACCAATGTCCAGACTGACCATACTGTTTCTGCATGTAGCCCCTCCTTTTGTCTATAAAAGCTCTTTCCCATTGACTGCTGGGGCAAGGGGGAGTTGGTCTTTGGACAGATATCTGCTCTCCCCGTGCCCTTCCTCCAGTTGCTGGCATCTGAAATAAAGCAAACTTTCCTTTCCACCAACCTGGCCTGATTCTGGCTTTGGGGGCAGTGAGCAGCCAGACCCCACATCTTTCGGTAACACCCAGACCACTCTTTCTCCAGGAACCAACATGCAGGGTTCCCCCATCTCCTTCAGGTCTTTACTCGCTCATCACCTTCTCCCTGAAGCCTTCCCTGGCCACCCTTCCTAAAGCTGCAACCTTCACTCCTACCTGTCATTTCCTATCACTCTGTCTTCCTTTTTTCCATTTACCAGTCTAACAGAGTAGATAGTTTAATTATCTTATGTCTTGTCCAGTGAAGGCAAGCAGAATATATCACCCCTAAAATATGCCTCCCTGGCATAAGGGTTATTTTGAGCTGATTGTCTTTTGAGAAACAGCAGATACAGGAGAATCTCTGCGAACAGAGTAGAGGTTACCCTTTCACAAGGGAAATTTACATTAATAAAGGAAATCTCTGTTTATAAGTGTCTCCCTCTCTGGACCAGGAAGAGAAGGATGACTCTAAATGACAAGAAAATCTAATCAATGGAGAAGGCACTGACTTCTGTCTGCCTCACAACCTCAGCCTTGTTTATTGTGCTTTTCCTGGTAACATCCCATAATCAGCCAGCCCAGTCCAACATCCTTTCTTTGTCTCTAGCCCAAGCTGCTATTTAAGGTGGTGACTTGAGTGGTCTCGAGGGAGTTTATCATTTTTCTTGTATACATGAGGAACACAGGTTAATAGACTTCTGCTTGTCTTTCTCAATTTAAAAGTGTTTTTCTCTTGTTGATCTGTCTTTTATTACAGGGGTCTCAGCCAAGAACTCAGAAAAGCAGAGGAAAATTTTTTCCTCCCTTACACTGACTTCTTCCATTAGCCTATAATCTACATGAAGGCAGGAGCTTTCACCTGCCCAGCTAAGCACATAATAGACACTTTGCTGTTGTTGTGCAGTTGCTAAGTTGCGTCCAACTCTTTGCAACCC